>JAFJHL010000256.1:4102500-4507500 GCA_019425775.1 Rafetus swinhoei | reverse complement strand
GGCTCTGCACAGCTCCTGCTGGGAAGGTGGCCCAAAGGAGAAGGAGATGGGGCTGCCAGACCAGGACCCCGTGCGGCAGAGGCAATCCAGCTTGGAGAGGGCGAGAGGGCAGGGCTGCATGCCATTGGAAGCCGGCCTGGCTGCCCTATATGCCCTGCTGGGGGTAGGGGGAGGAGGCAGGACTTTCCAGGAGATTTCACTACTTGATGGGGCACCGTGACAGAGTATTTAAATTTAAGACAGTCCTGGAAAAATTGGGACATCTGGTCAGTGTACCTCTAGGAGCTAGACATGCGGCAGCTGCTGTAGGGGGAAGAGGGGCTGCTGGGGAAGGGGTAAGGCGTTAACAGCCAGAGTCCATGCTGCTTGCACACTATTTGACAGCCTCTGCTAACACTGTGAGACACACACAGGTGATGCTGTGTCTCAGTTCTCCTCTCGCCCCTCCCGCCCCGCTATCAGATAATGGGATTGGGAGGGGGGATAGAGGGGAGAAATAGGGTTGAGGAGCTTAGGGTGCCCCACTTTACATAGGAGCTGTTAATGATTTAAGGAGGAAAAGTATTCTTTTAACAACATAATTCTTTTGGAGTTTTGTAGATATCTGAAAATGTGATCAATTTTTCTAACAAAAATTGTGTTATTTTACTAATTAATACATGGTAAATTTAAAACTGGAAGAACTTTTGCATGGATCTTGTTTGTTTGGCTTTTCAATTAAAACTTAACACAAATCCCTTCTAGAATTTGGGAAGAGGTATTTGAAACCATTAGGCTCTTCAGAAGGATCCTTCCTATTGACTCTCAAGCATTACCTAGTGCTTGCTGCTTGGGTGTATTGGAGGATGAAGACCTTATTTGCAAATAGGGCTTCTGGAATCATAAATTGTTTAGTGCCCCTTGCAGGCAGGCAAAAGGACAACAAGGACTGAGTCCATGTCACCAGGGGAACAAAATGCAGCCATCTCTCAGCAACAGTTAGCACCAGAAACAAGACAGACACAATTATTAGTAACGGCTTTATTGAGAGAACTGAAAAGGCAAAGCCCTCCAGGGCAGGGCAATGAAAGCAGAAGGGCCCAACTGAACCTTGTACTGCAGAAGGAGGCAAGAAGCAGCTTATAGTCAACACCCCCCACTGCACACAAGGCGGGGAGGAAGAGAAAGGAAGAATCACACACTTCACAGAGTTAGTTCCACCATCAGAAAGATTTGCTCCCAGTTGTGCTGACAAAGCATAAATCGGTGCTGCCAAGGCTAGAGAGAAGCTTTTATTGCTGATCCACTGGGAACAGGATCAACAACTTCCCACACCAGTTGCCTCCCCTGGGTGCTGATGGGGAGACATTGTTTTCCTCCCTACCAGCCACCCAGAGAGGAGCGCTTCTTTCAGGGCAATGCAAAGATCCACAAAGCAGTGGACTGAGGGTTAAAAGGGCCTAGTGGCATCTAACCATAAGACAGTGGTACCCAAACTTTTTGGGTCACACCCTCCCCATTATTTGGTTCATGCCTCCCCTTCCCCTGGAAGCATGGCTGGGAACAGGACTGCTGTCAGGATGGTGGGGCCAGAATCCAGGGGCTGGAACTGCAGCAAGGAGCAAGGCTGAGAGACAATGGCTAAGGCCAGAGTCAGAATGGGATAAGATAGGGCAAGGTGGCGCTCATTCCAGTCCCCTATGAGGGCTGTCCCAGGACTGGATACACACACTCCCCCAACATTCCTCTGCACCCCCCAGGGGCACCCCCCAACATTTGGGGACCACTGCCATGAGAGATTGTTGGAAAATGGGGTCTTGATTATTACACAAGACCAATCTGAGTGCCCAGAGGTGTTTGGAGACTGAGGGAATTGGTCTGGGACCAACAGGCCCACCAAAAGGGAGGGGCAAAGGGAGCAACTACCCCCCCAGGGCCTGACGATTCAAAAGGGTCTGGGGGGTCCTGGCTGCTACCATAGCAGCAGCCGGAGCCTTGGGCCCTTTCAATCGCTGCCAGGGGACAGTGCTCTCTGGGTGGCGCTGAGGGCTAGCTGCCCCAGCCTCACCCCTTCTGCCTAAGGCCCCGCCACTTCTGGGGCATGCTGCCAGTCCCCACATACGGCCCAGGGGCCTGATGATAGCCCAGCCCTGGGCAATGAGGCTAGCAGCATGTCCCAGTGCTGTCACAATGCCACATTGGCATTCTGGCAGCAGCCCACATGGGCTGACCCACAGGGTGCATGTGTGACCCCTCAACAGCTCTGGACGACACCAGTTGAAACACTTGGTCCAGTCCTGATCCAGTCCACAAAGCTGAGATGGTGCTGGATGGAACAGCAAAGGACAAAGGGGTGGAAACCTGGCCACCGGGACTCTGATAGGTGGATTCTCAGCTCTTCCTCCTCATGCCCGAAGGAGGAGAGAGGCAGGCAGAGGAAGCCGTGGGGGCCTTGGACGGCTCATCTATTTATTAGCACAAGAGAATTTGCAAACACTGCTAGGTTTGGGGTGGGGGATCCTGGGTTTCTGCCCTTGTCCCAGTCTCCCCCAGCATCCTAGAAGCCCTGCTGATTAGGAAAGACTCATCTCTTAAGGCACATATAAGCTATGGAGGCTCATCCAGTGGCCGCTCAGTTGGACAGGATGTCTGAGGTCTCCGACACCAGCCTCCCATCCCTGGTCTCTATTTTCTTGATCACCACGGCCTTTGACTTGGTGACAGCAGCACTCTCCAGCGTGGGGGAATTCATGGAGTAGCCGCTGCTTGAATAGGAGCTGCTGTATCCTCCCCCATAGCTACCATATGCACTGCCAAGCCCACCTGCAGGAAAGGAGCAAGACAGAGGACCACTAAGACCATGCAGGACGTGACTCCCAGCTGAGGGCAATGCTAACTGCATGAATGGCTCAACCCACAGCCTGGGGGCTTGCAAGGCAATCAAGCATGGGCGACCTGTGGGGGTGCATGTGGGACCACTCCAAGGTGGGAGGGCCAGCCAGCAGGGGGGCTAGCAAGCCAGAGGGCCAGCAGCAGCCGTGGGGAAGGCGCAGGCTAGGTGGCTCTAGCTTAGGGGGCTTAGCTATCCCTCTGTGCTGCTTCCACTTCTGGGGAATGCTGAGGCAATCTCCTTATCCCCGGGAGTGATGTGGCCAAAGAACAGTGCCACACGAGTTGGAGCCACCTATCCTGCACCTTCTCTGCCGTCACTGCCGGTGAGCGCAGGGAGGTGGCAGCGTGGCCTTATGCTGCTGGCACAGCCCCACTAGCCCCCTGGGCCCCCTGGGCTGGGGGAAGAGGTGAGGCAGGGAGGGGCAGAGCAAGGGCAGGGTAGGCAGGGCTTGGAGCTCAAGGGGTTGTCTCATCTCTTCCTGGGTGTGGGTGGGGAGACACATGACAGCGCCCCCTCCTTCCCTTCTCACCAGTTGCCTCTGCAGCCAAGGATTGAGTGCTACCGACCTTGGAAGGCTACAGAACTTGATCTCTGCTACCGAACCTGGCCCAGACCTATGGCTGCGTCAGCAGTGTACCTCTGTACTTTAGTACCAAGGCAGGAGGAAATGGGAAAGTCTAGACCCTGGGCTATGTGGTCGCACCTCGGTCAGCAGGATGGAGTGAGGACCACATGTGGTCCTGACTCACTAACCAGATCCCCTATAGGATGGAGAAAGCATGGACAGGATTGGTCAGCCTCTAGCTGACACCCCATTACAAAAGCAGAAAGGATGTCATTACACATCATCTAACCCTTTAATTCCTTCCCTCATTTCCCACACTCCCATCGCTGAAGAGACAAATCACTCTCCAAAGCATCTGGTTCAGTGCAGGTAAGACTGAGCGCTCAGAGGGCATGTGGGGAAGGTGGATCAGACCCAGCTCTGCAAGGTACTGAGCACCCTCAGCTCCTACTGAAGTTAGAGCACGAGGGCCCTGAGTGAGTTGTAAGGGGCCAATTTCTCCTCCCCGGCCCATGTGTCTAGTCCGTAGTTGTGTGGATCTGCTCACGTGTGTCAAACTCTCACCGAGTAGCAGCATCCACCCTCACCATAGGGGGGGAACTCTGCTCCAGTTCGAAGTGCTACCCTGCTGCCTCACATGACCAGACCCCACCCAAAATGAAATGAAATGCATTTACCCGAATAACTGCTCTTCGTGGTCTGAATGCTCATCTTTTGCATTCCAGAGTCCAGCCTGCCAAACAAAAGTGCATGACATGAGTTAGCCAGGGGGGCGGCCCCCGTGAGTATAGGCCGACTCGGCCGTCGCCTAGGGCGCCACCTTCAACAGGGCGCCCGGGGCGCCCAATGATGATGTCACACCGACGTCATGCCGTTAAGGGCTGTGCAGGCGGGGGTGCTGATCGCGCGTTCCGCCTAGGGTGCCAGCTGCCGCGCAGCCCGCCTCGGGCCACCCCTGGAGTTAGCAATGCCTAAAGTACTGAATGGAGTTGGGGCACAGAGAAAGACAAAACCAGCACTGCATGGTACGTGGAAGCCACTGCCAACATGGCATCAGAACAGCTCATCTGTGTGTCACAAACCCAATATTGCTAACAGCAGTGATTCGCCTATAGCTCTATCGAAAAAGGCCTATTATTTTTTAAGTAGAAGTTCCATCCCAGCTCCCCTGGGAACTTCTGTGCATCTGTAGCCTGCCGGAAAGTGACATGAATGAAGCCTTAGATGAAGAGGACTTGTTACAAATATTGTTGTCCTTGCTTTCTAGATTAGCCACTGACCCAGCTGAGGCCAACCAGTGAGCCTGTAGCGAAGGCAGGACTAGAACACACCTATGTTAAATGCTACATAAGGGGGTCTCAAGCATGGGGCTGAGACCAGATTCCCCTTGTCATATAGCTATGTGGGATTGGGGGCAGTATCCTAGTATGGAAATGGAGGTCCCTGCATGAAAAGGGTTTGAGAATCCCACACTGGGCAGCACTGCCCCTGCTGCATCTCAGGTATCTAAGCCTGTGAATCAATTACAGACTATTCACAGGAGTTGCGCTGAAAAACAGGTATGATGAAAAGCTGTAGTAATGGGGGAGGTACCATGTAAGCTCCTTAAGGTGCCAGCAGCCCCTCCTAGGCTCCACAGATTCAAATTGGTTACACCCAGAGCAAACCTGAGTCAAATTTCCAAACAACCCGTTTAAACTGGGGCCCATAAGTTGAGGGCCATCAATCCAGTTTGCACCCAGAATGTTGAGAGCCTGACTGCGGATGCCCTTTGCTAAGCTGGCACAAACAGGGGCACCTTGAGGCACTGAGAGAGAAGGAACAAGGTTCAGAATGTAAGGGGTTAATCTACAGACCTTGCTCAAAGACATGCAGCACACTGGAGACAAGTTCCAGCACATGGGCGGTCTGTTGCGCCCCTCCACCCCTGCTCTCTTATTGATCCTCCCACTGGATAGAAGGAGCAGCCATCCAGTCATGACACACAATGCCTGCTTCCCACACCCACCTGCTTTCCTCCCCTTCCAGCAGCTTCCTGTAGGTGGCAATCTCGATATCTAGGGCCAGCTTGACATTCATCAGCTCCTGGTACTCCCGCAGCTGGCGAGCCATGTCCTGCTTGGCTCTTTGCAGGGCAGCCTCCAGCTCAGCCAGCTTGGCCTTGGCATCTTTGACAGCCATCTCGCCACGCTCCTCCGCCTCGGCAATGGCTGCCTCCAAGCTGGCCCGCTGGGGAGAAAAAAAAAAAAAAAAAAAGATAGTTTCCACTGAGAACCGGAGCCTCTCCCGGTATCCTTCTCAGAGCAGGAGAGGGAAGCTCACAGGAGAGATCTGCTGGGGCATTACAAGTCCCCCACACAAAGGCCTGGTCTAAATTTTTGCACCCATACTGCTGCATCAACCCCCCCCCCTCCCCATGTACTCGCATTGCGCCCAGACAAAGCAGGGGCTTGCAACTGGGCAGTTTCCTTCCATTTCAAACCAGTATAAGCAATGTGCATCCACACCCTGCTTTGCAGATAGTTTGCACCCCACGAAACATATAGAACAGCCTATTCAGATTTTGCTTTCTCCCACCATACAGGCTTCTCCACAGAGCACTGGGGAACAGGAAAGTGAAAATCCCTCGGAAGAAACCGCAGCAGGCTCCTGTCTACACCAGGGCTGCAAGCATAATGCCTTCCCAACACATGCCCCTGATCCTGTTTCTAAGCACTGTTCCATTCTTCAGCACAGGCTGAAGTTGGTGTGCAGTTTGGGACTGGTGAGGTGCTTCACTGCTAAAGTCTCGAGAGCTGTGAAAGAAACTAGGTCGAGAGAGAAAGTGACTACCCAGACAGAGAGCTCACAGAGACTAGAGCTGGGAGATCACAACCAGATCAATGGCCTGGGTAAACAGACAGCTGGAGTTCTGTGGTGCTCCACTGATTACATCGGCTGGAGAACTGGCCCAGAGACAGAAAATTAGCCAGGAGCCCAAACTACAGTTGAACAGCCCAAGGGTTTGGCATAGCTGAGACCATGGGGAATTCCCCGTCTACACTAGAGAATGGGGCTGTCTTGCACCACAGCTGCAGTTGCAAACCGAGCTCTACTAGGTGGACTGAGAGGGACCTATGGCCCGGCAAGCCGAGTGTGGTAAAAGGGAACCTTTTCCCCAGGTCACCAGAGCAGGTGCCATGCCCCCAAATAACTGCAGAAGGAGGAACCAAGAGGCTGGTGCAACCTTGGAGAAGTCAGCACTTTTCTGACCTGGCCTTTCAGAGCATCGATCTCTGACTGTAGCCGGTGGATCATCCTGTTGAGCTCATTGATCTCAGTCTTGGTGTTGCGAAGGTCATCTCCATGCTTCCCCGCCACCTCTTTGATCTCCTCATACTGCATGGGAAGGAGAGACAAGGAATTGAGTACATTGCAATGTGTACAGTGCCATCAGTTGTCCCCTTTTCGTGCCTGCAGGATCCAGGCCAGGATTTAGGGCAGTGTCGAGCAAGATATGGCCCGCTGAGCCTCCGGATCTGGCCCACAGCCGCCCCACCAGGACCCTCTGGCATGGAGCAGCCAGCAACTTCAAAGCAGCTCCACGCCACTTTAAGTGGCTGGTTGCTCCCTGTAGCTCTCTGCTCCAAGTGCCAGTGGTTAGGGGTGAGAGGAAAAGTTCACATGCAGCCCCTGCCTCACAACAAAATCTCTCAGCTATTTTGAGCAGCCTGTCTTGGGGTCCTGCAGGGCTGCTGGCTGGGAGCCACCCAGGTAAGCACCTCCTAGGCAGTGCCTGCCTCTGATACCTCAGCCTCTCCCTTCCTTCAACTCCCTGACACAGGCCACTACCCCGTCCTGCCCCAAGTCATAACCCAAACCCTTTGCACCCCCATTCCCAGGTCACAACTCCCTCCCAGACCCTCAACCCCCCTCCACACCTTCCCCCAGGCCAAAATCTTCTCCTGTACCCTTGTCCCCTCCCAGAGTCCACACCCATATGCCTGCCCCCTCCCAGAGTCCATACCATTGCCTGCACCTCAGTCCCTTACCCCAAGCTCCCTTCTGTACAAAACCTCGGTCTCAGACCCCGCACTTCCTCCATAGAAAAGTGTGGCCCTTGACCACTTACCAAAATTTTGGAGTGGCCCCTTATCAAAAATTATTGCCCACCCCTGATTTAGGAAGATCCTGCGTGGGGAGAGATGCTCGCCGAGGCTGGGAGCTAGAGAGACAAACAGGGTTTTTCTGTGTCCAGCAGCCTCAATAAAAAAATCCTCTTTATAACCATTACAGCTGACTCCTGGCTCTTTACCACCAGGAGTCCTGGTGTCCTGTCACAGCACTGCTCTGGAAGGCTTTATTTTTTGTAGCTTTAATCAGCCATGCAAATTTGCCAAGAAAATTCACGAGACCAGGCTCAGAGACTGCAAATGGTGAGACTGGTGGCATTTCATTTCCCCTTAAGTCAAATCCTTCTCCCCTAGAGGAAGTAGGATTTTGCAAGACCAGAAAAAATTTCATATGTTGGGGAGGGAAGCCAGAATGACAGCCACTTTATATTGCTGTTTAGACAGCCTCATGCATGCTGCTATGCAAATTTCAGGTCAGCTCTGCAGCGAAGGGTGTCATCCTGGGGTGGAGGAACTAGTGTGGAATTACTCTGTGCAAATGTAACACCAACAGGTGGAACTGAACCTGGGACCTCTAGAGCTTAATGCCTGAGCCTCTACTGCATGAGCTAAAAGCCAGCTGGCTCTTAACTAAGACAGTGGAGCAAACTCATCCTCTCTCTGTAAGTTGACTAGATGGGACAGTGCACCACACCCAGCAGGTCTGTGGGTTACACAAAGTAGGGATGTTAAATTGCATGTAATCAACTAATTGAGTAGTTAACGGAATTTTCATCAACTGCTCTATTAGTTGATAAAGGGGGAAACTGCAGAGCCGCAACGGGGTTAGCTCCCAGTCCCGGGAGCTAACCCTGCAGCAGCTCTGTCTTTAAAGTGTATTAAGAGCTGCCAAGCTCTTAATACATTTGAAAGGCAGAGGCGCAGCAGAGGGGACCAGGAGCACCTGTGCAGAGGAGCAGCATCTGGGGGGGATCAGACGGGAGTCAGGAATCAGCTGAATCCCGGCTTGTGCCTGGTCCCCCATTACACCTCTGCCTCTCCCTGCCCCTCAAAATGGTGCTGGGCGGAACCAGCTTTTAAGCCAGCTCCCCACAGCCCCAGCTCCTCCTCCCCCCCACAGCCTTTCTTTGATAGCATATGCTTATCGGGTAGTTGACTAGTTGCTTAGATCCCTAACACAAAGTCAAAAAGTGTACACTGCCAAACCCCTGCAGGATCAGAGGCAGCTGCTTGGGGTGGAGCAGCACAGGTCCTGCAGGTCGGGTGGTGTGAGCAGGAGCTCAGTACAGAACTGGAAGTGGGGTGCTTCTGGGTGGGACTGGAATGATGCTTGACCTGCGGGGGAGCCCAAGGCTGGACTGCCAGAGGGTGTGGCAAGTACCAATGGTGTGTGGCAAGCACTCGCCGTTCCTGCTTGCACAAAACTCGGCCTTAGGAGTGAGGCTTCCACCTCGGACAATCAAAGAGAAGGGAAGCATGGTCCAATGGGCAGGGCACAGTTACCAACTTGTCACTCAGCCTCTCTGTGCTTCATTTCCCCATGTGTGAAAAAGGGATGACAACTCTGCCTGGCCTCCCTAGCATGTGGGGAGAACACATGTGCTGAAGCTTGGGAAATGCTCTTCTATTATAATTGGAGGTGAGGAGGAGCATAATTAGTACCTTATATACCCAAGGAAATCCAGGCTTTCATGTCAATGTGTATTGGATTCTAGCAACTGTTTAAGTCCCATCTGATAGAGGCAGCAAGGGGGGAGGGGGGAATCGACTCGTTGACTAGTTCTTAATATCCATAGTCCAGAAGGCGCTGAAAGCTGGTTGCCCCAGCCCCGCCCCTTCCGCCTGAGGCCCTTCCCCTATCGGGAGTGCAGAGCCAGCCTCTCACACCTTACACAGGTGCCTGTGGAGCACTGTTCCCTCCAATTTTTTCCATCCATATGCAGAATAAATTTTGTTATGTGCACGGAGGCATGTGCACCAGTAGAAACACATGGTGTGGGAACTCTGCTAATCAGCTGGGCGGCATCTGAATCTCTTCTGGGTGGCCGCCCAAGTGCTCAGCTTACAGGGAACAGTAGTCCAAGGCTGTTGGCTCCCCTGGCTTTGTATGTTCAACTCAGCAGCTGGGAGGAATGGAACAGGTGTCATCCAGCAGACATTCCCATGGGCAATACCACACACCCTGACCTGCCCTCATCAAGGACAGCCAGCACGCTCAGAGACGAGACTGGCTGTCTGCCTCGCCTGCAGCTCCAGGGACAGACCGGCACCTCACCTTGATCTTATACATGTTCTCTGCTTCTGCCCGGCTCTTGTTGGCAATCTCCTCATACTGCGCTCTGACCTCTGCGATGATGCCATCCAGGTCCAGCTTGCGGTTGTTGTCAATGGTCAGGACCACAGAGGTGTCATTGATCTGGGACTGCAGCTCACGCAGCTCCTGAATGGGAGGAGCAGAAGGGTTCTCTGTCACTACGGAGCATGGAGAACTCAGAACACCCACTGGAATTCCCAGACCCTGGCCTGGACTAGTATTTCATGTTTTCAAATAGGAACCACTGCTGAATGGAGGGGGAGGCAGCATTCCATGAGCAGCAGCACAGAAGTAAGGGTGGCAATACCCTACCATGCCACCCTCACTTCTGCGGGTACTGTCACTTCCTGCAGAGTTGGGAACCCAGCCAGCTGCTGCTGCTTTCCAGCCTCCCAGCTCTGAAGACAGTGCAGAATTAAGGGTGGCAAAACTAAATCATGGACGTAGGTTCCTAGTTCTAAAATCCACCAGGACAGAGATCGGAGGACCAATGGTAACCCTAACCCAGACCCACCCAGCCACTGAACCCACTGCAACTGATGTTGCCAGCAGACGGCTGTGATCTCCCACCTTAAAGGCTGGGAGCAGCAGCAGATGATGCAGGGGATATGGCCTGTCTCTCCAGGGGTGAGGAGAGTCACCATGCACCCTGGGAGCAAACAGTCTCAGCTCTTTAAAGATCCCTCACCTCCTGCAGGAAGACATTTGTCTTCATCTTTGCAGAAACTCTGTTTTTCAGTGGGATTCCCCCTACCAGTCAGGAAGGAATTGAAAGGACCAGGGCTGCAGCATTGAACCAAAGGGGGACATCACCAACCTCATCATACAGCTGCCTCAGGAAGTTGATCTCGTCAGTTAGGCTTTCCAGCCGGGACTCCAGCTCCACCTTGTTCATGTAGGCCTCATCCACATCCTATGAGAGCAGAGCACAGACCCTGTAAGAGACACCTGAGCCCTCTCAGCCCAAGCACTCCGCTGAATCCAGGAGCAGCACGGACTCACCTTCTTTAGCAGGACAAACTCATTCTCCTTCTCAGTGCGACGGTTGATTTCATCCTCGTACCTGCGGGCGGGAGAAACCTGTCAAGACTGGGGCAGCGCTGGGGCAAGTAGCTAGGATGTCACTGTGAGGGATGCTACCAAGATGAAGCAATCATCAGAGGACATAGAGACCCATCTAAGAGATGACAGGAAGCAGACAGACCCCTTAGCAGGCACCCATCAATGATCTTATAGGCCTGGAAGGTGAAAGGACAGCATGGGTTTGGGAACCTGTGCTCACTGCCTATTGCCAAGGTAGGGTGGGATTGGGAAGTGGTGTCTATACATGAAGGCTACGTCTACACTGCAGCTTCTTGCGCAAGAACTGTTTTGAGGAAGACTTCTTGCACAAAAAGTCTTCCACAAGAGCGCTACGTCTACACTGGCATGTGCTTTTGCCCAAGAGCGTCTATAGCAGTGTGGACGCTCTCCTGTGCAAGAAAGCTCTGCTGGCCATTTTAGCCATAGGGGTTTCTTGTGAAAGAAATTCATGTTGCCTGTCTACACTGCCCACTTGCGCAAGAGCTCTTGCGCAAGAGGGCTTATTCCTCATGGGGAGAGGAATAACTCTTCCGGAAGAAGCCCTGTTTTCTGACGCTGTACTGTAAATTTACTTGCACAAGAACGCACGTGCAGTGTAGACACCCAGCAAGTTTTTGCGCAAGAACAGCTGTTCATGCACAAGAAGCCGCCAGTGTAGATGTAGCTGAAGTGATGGAGAAAGAGTCCCAACCATCCCCATCAAGAGCAGCTGAGAGCCTCCCCGGACTACAAGTCAGGCAGATGTTGATAACCTGCCCAGATCCAAAGAATGCCCTGTAGGAGGCAGCATGCTGGTGACAGAGGCAGCCATTGAAAGCCTCCTTGTGCAACACTACCAATTAACACAGGTGAGAGAAGGATAATGGGAGGCTGGTAGGGGATTTCAGGAGCATGAGTGGGAAGAAGTTGTCCGTGGCAGGCTGTAATTATCCCAGTAGGAGATTCCTGCCTCCTACATCCCACCCCCCTTTTGAAGAGCCCAGGAAGCTGTTTCCCCCCCACACATACACACACACTCCCCTTTGGCCTCAATTGCACTCATGGGCAGCAGATATAAGAGGTTGGAGAAGGCAATGCCTTCCCAAACTGCCTGGCTCCACCCACACTCCACCCCCAGACCCTCACTGCTACAGCCCTGGGCTACAGCCCTGTGCTGCCAGCTTTCCCAGTGCCACAAGTGCTCCAGGGACCGCCCATGCTCAGGAGGAATGAGTCACCCATGCTTGAGGGGGAGCTGTTTTTACAGTGTGGGGGCTTGGCTCCTATAGGGGCCAGCCATGGGCAGTAAGGGTGGGGTCTCAGGCAGAAGGGACGGGGCTGGGGCTTGCCTCCCCCAGCTCTAGGTTCACCTACCGCCCCTGGTTGCACTCACTTATTCTTGAAGTCCTCCACCAGGCCCTGCATGTTGCCTAGCTCAGCCTCCAGCTTCATTTTCTCTTGGCCCAGGCCATCCAGCTGCCTGCGCAGGTTGCTGATGTAGGCCTCGAACAGGCTGTTGATGTTGCTGTGTGTGGTCTTCTGGCCCTGCAGCAGGTCCCACTTGGTCTCCAGCATCTTATTCTGCTGTTCCAGGAAACGGACCTGGGCGGGCAGGAGAAGAGAGATTTGCCACTTACATCTGCAGAGCTTAGCAGCCGTGGATGTGGGAGGCAGGAATTTCCTGCTGGGATAATTACAGCCTGCCAGGGATGGTTTCTTTCCACTCATACTCCTGAAATCCCCCACTAGCCTCCCACTGGGGGGGGATCCTTCTCTCACCCACATAAATCAGGAATATCTCCACTGAAGTCAATGGTGTTCCCCATGAGTTCTCTGGAATGAATCAGGTGTAAAGGAAAAGTCAAACAGGCCTATAATAACTGATTCTGCTCCCCCTCCACTCATGTAAATCCAAAGTAGCTTCACTGCAAGCAATCAAGTTCCTCTTATATAAAAGTGACTCCGGACCACAGGGACTGATCCTGCCTTTGGATGTGTGCACTGTTTAATTCAATGGGAGATGAGTCCAGGTATCAGAGGGAGTGATTTTCCCTGGTGAATCCAATTCTGCTCTCAAAGTAAATCCAGAGTCACTCTCTTAACTTCAGTGGAGTGATTCTGGATCAACACTAGTATAACAGAGGGCAGAATTCAGCCATAAGTAAATTGTGTCTCATTTTTATTTACACCAAGGCCCATTTTTCCTAATCTGGAGGTGTAAAGTAGACTCAGTGTAAGTGAGAAAAAACCCCAATAAAATAAGTGGAGTCACTCTGGATTGACACTGATGGAACTCCCCTTCCATCAGCAAAGGGGTTTCCCCCGAGTGAGTGTGACAGCTGCCATCTTAGTCAACATAGGAGGGATTGAATCGACAACCTTCAGAGCTAAAAGTGCAAGGAGCTGTGGCTTGACCTAAGAGCCAAAGCAGTCACAACCCATACCTTCTTCGATGGCCATGGGAAAGGAAGCAACTGGTCACAAATGCCCCAAAATGGGTTACCCAGGCATTGGACCATAGATCCACAATCCTACTGATGGGCAGAAGGGTCTTTAGCCTTTACTTGCAGACATGGAGCCATTAAAGCCCATGGGAGCTTTGCCAGTGGGAGACTAGGGGGTTAACTAGCCAAAGCATTCAGCCCTCCATAGAGAAGTATGGACACAGCTAGAGCCAGAGCATGTGCAAAAAGCTGTCCCGCTTAGCATGAGGCTAAGCAAAGGGCATGATGCAGTCCCGTGGCCAAGGTAGGGGAAACTAGGAGAACAACACTGAAGCTGGTAAGAAGAGTAACCATGGCATCAAATTAGTAAGAGGGAGAAGAAGCAGTTGCCATGAAGGATTCTGGATTTCCACCTGTGGTAATCCAGCCTGGACAGGAGTTCTCTGCAATCCTACATGATCTGGACTAGGGGGCACAAGAGGATTGGTAAGAACCTTGAAGCATGGCAGGGACGCTTGGACTCCTGGAAGGGTGGGACAGGGAAAGGCAGTTGGCCCAGCCCTAGATAAGAGAGATGTCAACACAGCCTTTGCTAACAGGCAATAAAACCTGCTTGTTTAAATCCAACCCCGCCACAGAACAGTGATGGGTGGAGTGGGGGGTTCTGGTTAGATAGTTACAGAGCCATTAGCTCAGCATTGCCTCCAGCCAAGTGTGTTCACAACCCATGCTGAAAGAAAGAATGCAGCTGCCTTTTTTCCAGGGCACCAGCCTCTGAAGCAAAAGTCCCTGTTAGAGGCGGGGGGGGGGGAAAAGGGCAACACTCATCCCCCTTTAAACTGAACTTCCGCACAAACCATGCTAGGCCAGAGAGCAGGAATCTGGAAAGGGACTGGGACCAGTGTGCTATGGCTATGCACCAGGGCCTTGGAAGTAAGGAAGGAGAGAAGGAATCTCAATACAGCCCCTCGGGCCCTTACCGCATGCAAGGGGTGGTGGGAGCAGAGGGCAGGAAAGTGGGTACCTCTTGTTCCAGCCAAGATTGCTGGAGCATGAGGGAGGAAAAGAGCCATTTGGTTCCCTCTGGCTCACCCCAACTCCATTACCTCGGGAGTTTCTCCAGTTGTGTTTATTTTAGGCCCCACAATTTTGGGTGCCTCCATTTTTGGATACTCCAGAGCCTGATTTTCAGAGGTGCTGACCCCTGTAGCTGCCAGTGCCTGGCACCTCTGAAAGCTGGGCACCTAGAATCAGCCCCTCTGCCCCCAGTTGTTAGCTTTTAGACAATGGAGAATCCTATCCTGGCCCTCCTAGTCACACCCTTTAACACCAGTGCTTTGAAAGATGGCACATTTTCCCAGGTACAGGCAACTTCCCCATTAGCTTTCTATCTGCTCGCCAGTGCCAATGCTTTGATGACGGCACAGGTGCCTCTATTGGCAGGTGTCCCAATGGGGAACATTGGCACTCTAGCTCCATACCATTCCCTCGCCACCGGGAGAGGGGCATTTTCACTCCACCAGCTGGTGTCATGACCAAAAACATTTGTAGCTAAGACAAGCAGAGGAAATTTTTCTACACATTCTCATACACCTGTAGGAGGAGCCTTTGGCTTAATAGTGGATCAGAGGCTCCGCTCTCCCTTCAGATCTGTTCTGATTTCCCCTTGATTGCAGAGATATTGGCTGGCAGGTCACTGCTCCCTTTATACGCTACCTGGCGGACAGATTACCCAGAGATGTTTACAGCACACACAGTCATACCTCACTTGGGTCACTGTGGGTTGCATGGGGGCATAATTGAGCATGGAAGCCGGACTAGCTCCTTCCAGCCTGTAAGTGTTACAGCAACAAGGCAAATCTGGCTGACTTTTGCCCATCCCCTAGGAACACACCCACTTCTGTCCCTGCCAGCCCAGCTCTGCAGATGCCAGCTTCGCCTCAATGGAGCTAGGACTCACCTTGTCAATGAAGGAGGCAAATTTGTTGTTGAGGGTCTTGATCTGCTCCTTCTCCTGTGTCCGCACCTGCTGGATGCTGGGGTCGATCTCCAGGTTAAGGGGTGCCAGCAGGCTCTGGTTGACATTGACGGCAGTGATGCTACCTCCAACACCAGCTCCATAGCCCATGGATGGTCCTCGGAAGCTGCCTGCTCCGAATCGGCTCCCACCATAGCTGGAGAAGGACGAGCTGATTTTGGTGCTGCCCACAGGCCCCGCTGTGTAGGAAAGGCTGCTGAAGGAGCGAGGGGCAGCAGAGGAGGTGCTCCTGTAGGTTTTTTTGTTTATGAGAACAGACATTTTGGACAGGCAAGTGGAGGACAACAAGAAACACCAGCTGGGCAAGCACAGAAACTGAAGGAAGAGCTCTGGAGGCTGAGAGCAGAATGGGGTGTGTGCAGAGTTATATGCCATGCCATCAGGGGCCGGGGATTCCATACCTAGGGCACCCACTGGCTGCAGGCTGCTGGAGGGGTGTGGCTACAACAGGGCAAGCCAACACCTGTTCCCTCCAGCTCATTAACCCTTTCAAAGCCAGAGAGGGACAATCAGATGCACCAGACTTGTTCCAAAAAGCTTTCAGCATGGTCATTTCCATCTCCTCCCTGTTATGTTTGAAGAAGCGCCTGGCAGAAATACCAGAGGGGGGCAGCAGCCTCATGAACTCCCATAGAGAAGGAAATGCAAATATCCAGACAGCTTCTGGTCTGTTACACTGGGGTAAACTCAGAGCTGGCCCTACACATAAGCTGACTAAGCAATCGCTTAGGGCTCCCATTATGGAAAACCACTGGCTTTGCTGGATTTATTACAGATTTACACCCCCAGAACTGTGCGCTCCAAAGACATGAGCAGAGGTTTGTTTTATCAGCAGGTGCCCAGAACATAAAAGGATACAGCAGAGGAGAGATAGTCAATAAGGTGTTTTGCAGTGGCAGGTGCCTGAGATAGGACTGCCAGATGGTTTCAACAAAAATACCGGACACACTTGACATTACATCACAATCTACATTACATCTTATTTAGGAAATACCGGACATTTATATTTTCTCATTTATATTTTCTCAATTTGTTTCCTGAACAGAAAGCTCAAATACTGGACTGTCCGGTTCAAAACCGGACACCTGGCAACCCTAGCCTGAGATTTGAGGGTCTCTCTCACATGAGGTTCAGGGTTTCCATGCAGCAGGGAATTTATGTTACTATCCGCTCCCCACCACCACCACTGCAGCTCCTCCAGCAAATGCAATACTGGAAGCATTGGTAGAGACTATACACTCTAGTGTAGACACTGTAGGAAGCACCATGTCACACAGATGTGCTTCACAAACCTACCAGTGGTAGGAACTGTCACAAGCTACAAAAGTGTCCACACATGGATGCAGCATGCATGGCAGACAACACTGGCTGGAAGCTTATGCCCTAATAAATCTGTTAATCTCTAGGATGCCACAGAACTCCCCATTGTTAATGAAGGATGGAACTGTGAAAGTTCTTATGCATGGCTGGCTTGACAGAGGTGCTGTAGGCCAGTCTTGGGGGTTACTGGCAAATTTGGAGGGGTGTCCTGTACTGGACTGGAAGAACACAGAGGCTATAGCAGGTCAGGGCTAGAGCTGGGTGCGGAAAACTTTTCCAGTCTCATCAGAATTTATGAGATTTTTTAACATTTTAAATTAACCCAAAGCACATTTTTAGCTTGCAAAATTACTTTTACCTTGCAAAATGGCAGCAGACCACCAGAATTCTTTGTTTGGACAATGCCAAAGTGGGACATTTCAAATATTTTTTCCTCAACATTTTTCAAGCCATGCAATTCATCAAAATTATTTTCCCATTCCAAGTTTTTGGTTTGACAAATCTGCATCTTCCAGCAAAAAAACATTTCATTAGAAAACTTCCCACGGGCTATAGTCAGGACTGATAAGCAATGGCAACTGTATGTGGGAAGCTAGGTGGCATTTTCCAACATGCTGCCTGGTTCATGCCTGCAAAGTTGGGCAAATATATCCAAACACATGTAAAATTAAAGGAGTGGGGGCAGGTTGGGTCTGGCCCACAAGCAATTGCCATATCTGGGGCAAGTTATTGCCATGTTTGGGGTTGGGAGGAATTTTCCCTTAGGGCAGATTGGCAGGCACTCTGGGGGTTTTCACTCTCCTCTGCAGCAGGTGTCACCTGCTGGTTTGAACTCAGAGTGGTGGAAGGTCCCTAAAAATGGGGGGGGGGGCACCAGCGCCCACACGATGGCCCTACCACTTGCCTCAGACTGCCCTTCCCCTTGAATCCATGCCCCTGCACTTCCCCTTCCCAAGGCATTTCCAGCACACTGCCTCTTCTCCCAAAACGCTGCATCCATGCTGCCCCTCCCCTTGAGGCTACCCCCTAACATAGCCCTTTCCTGGTCCCCTTCTCATGCTGCCTCTTCCCCCCAAGACCCTGCATCCCCATGTTCCAGAGCCCCTGATTTGAACTAGTGTAAATGGTGGGTTCTCTGAAGCGAAGTCTTTAAATCAAGAATTGAGGACTTCAGTAACTCAGCCAGAGGTTATAGGCTTACCACAGGACTAGGAGGGTGAACTTCTCTGGGCAGTGATGTGCAGATGGTCAGACTACATGGTTGGTCCCTTCTGGGCTTAAAGTCCATGAAATCCCAAGATTTCTGGAAGGCACCAGTAATACATAGATTACAAGAACATCCAGGATTAGAACAGTTAATTGTAAACGTGGTGAAATCCCAGCAAATCCAGTGCACAGGGCATGTTAGCGCAGAAATACTGAGACCCTCAGTGGTCCAGGAGCCAAATTAGTAATCAGCATAACTCAGAAGAGCCACAGGCATGTGGATTCATTGTTTCATTTACTGTATCCCTATATAGTCACATTTACACAGTATAAAAAGGCAAATACATGAGATTCTCATAGCAAAATCACTGGCTGTGTCTACATTGGCACCCTTTTCTGGAAAAGGGATGCTAATGAGACAAGTCGGAATTGCAAATGCCACGGGGATTTAAATTTTCCCCACGGCATTTGCATGGGCTATAACTGCCGCTTTTTCGGCTCAGGCTTTGACGGAAAAAGCGCCAGTCTAAACGGCTCTTGCGAAAATAAAGCCTTTTCGGAAGATCCCTTATTCCTCTTAAAATCAGGAATAAGGGATCTTCTGGAAAAGGCTTTATTTTCAGCAAGAGCCACGTCTAGATTGGTGCTTTTTTCCGTCAAAGCCCCGAGCCGGAAAAAAGCGGCAGCCATGTTCATGCAAATGCCGCGGGGAAAATTTAAATCCCCACGGCATTTGCAATTCCGACTTGTCTCATTAGCATCCCTTTTCCGGAAAAGGGTGCCAATGTAGACACAGCCACTGAGTATTATTTTACCAGCTACAACTGGTTAATAACACAGTAAAAGCATCCTGATTGGTTGTTAACTTTGAGTGGCTAATAATTAAAATCACATTGTGTTTTAATAGCATGGGCTGCAAAGAGCTGTGGGAGACACATTAAAGAGCAGCTTGCAGCTCCTGCACCTCAGTGTGAGTATCTCTTGAGTTCTCATGACCAGAGACAGAGCAGCCATTCAACCACAGAGCCCAAGGAGGAGTCATGCTGACCAAGTTCTACCATTGTGTCATGTGAACCTAACTTCATTGGGAAAACTATGCTCTTCACTGGAAGAGGGGGAACCCAATGGTGATCATGTCCAAAGCCAGGTCTCTCCAGCCAGGGAGAAGGAGTCAGAGAATCGCTGGTTATCAGAGAGTGTTTGGAAGGGATATTAAATCTTGAGCTTTGAGGTATCAGTTGAAATCTAACCATTAGGGAGAAGGGTGAGAACTCTATGCGGGGACAGATTATCCGACATCTGCCTATTGCAGGGTTTCTGCATGTTCCTCTCAGGCATCTGATCTAACCATTGTTGGAGACAGAATACTGAACTAGACAGACCTTGGGTTTGGCAATTCCCTATGTTCCCCCATCCTTTTCCTCCATCCCTTCAAATTTTGGAGATCCTCCTCCAACCCCCATCCCAAGTACATGCACCCCAGGGGGGAATTCCTGAGCTCCAGCAAGCAACCAGGAGTCAGACCAACCTCTGGCTCATGGGTGCTCATTGGATTGGTGACTCATCAGATTTACCTGTAGGGGGAAATCAGACTAAAGGAAAGGGCAGACTATTTGCCCACTTAGATCATTCAAGCTTTGATCAATGGCCTGGTGAAAAGTTAAGATTCTTGGGTCTGTGGATCCAGGATCAGGGGATGTGCCCATGTCGCAGTAAGACTATGTCTACACTGGCGCGATCTTGTGCCAGAGCTATGCAAATGAGGCTAAGCGTGGAATATCGCTGAGCCTCATTTGCATATCTAATGAGCCGCCATTTTTGCGGAAGAGGCTCTTGCGCAAGAAGGAGCTGTCTACACTGCCCCTTCTTGTGCAAGAAAAACCCTCTTGCGCAATGTTGTTACGCTGATTATTTTCAGGAATAACGGCATTGCGCAAGAGGGTTTTTCTTGCGCAAGAAGGGGCAGTGTAGACAGCTCCTTCTTGCGCAAGAGCCTCTTCCACAAAAATGGCGGCTCATTAGATATGCAAATGAGGCTCGGCAATATTCCACGCTTAGCCTCATTTGCATAGCTCTGGTGCAAGATCGCGCCAGTGTAGACATAGCCTAGGAGTGTGAGCTGCCAGATTTGAGGAGTGCATGACCGGTGCCCCTTGGATCTATGAACCCATTCTCTGAATCCATTCCCTGTCTTGGGTCTAGTTCAGTGTTTCTTAAACTGTGTTCCATGGCACACCGATGTGCCACGAGGCAGTCGGAGGTGTGCTGCGGAGAACAACAGAGTTCAAAATGGCCACCCCTTTTTGCTCAATACCTTTCCCCCCGACTCTATTTTTCTTTTTGCTCAATAACTTTTCCCTGGCCTCTTTTTTTTTTCTCTCTCAACAAAAAATCCTTGGTGTTTCTCATTAAAAAAATTATTGTTTGGTGTTCCTCCATCTTAAAAAGTTTAAGAAACACTGGTCTAGATCAACCATAAAGTCTCCATAAATCAGCCACAGGTTTACCCACCATCCTTTAGAATGGCTCACATTCTTCCCAGCATTCTACCCCATTAACCGGCATGGAGTGCAGTCCCCACCACACATACATGTGTGCATACACATGCACACACAACCTAGCAATAGACTTACAAGCATGGGACAGGGCCTTTGCACCTGTTGCTCCCTGCTCATTCACGGGGATGACTGCGCCCAGCAGGTTGGAATGTTCTTGGCAGCTGGTGAGTACCAGGATTAAAATTTAGATAGTGAAAGGATAACGAGGCAGGCCCCCTCAGGGCTGGAATTGTCTCTCACTAAAAGGAATGACTGCACTGGGCTGGAAGGGTGAGGGCAAAGCAACACCAAGCAGGGCTTTGTTCCTTTCTTTTAAGTGACAGCATTTCAGGCAGTGTTGTTTGATGGTCAGGCAGGAAATAATCTTTTCACAAACAACAAACAATACATGGAAAGTCAAGCTGGAGAAAACAGCTGGTGACTGTGACAAAGATTCTAGTGACAAAGATTCTATTGGTGGAGACTCATCTATCTTTCCCCTTATACATTATCCATCTATCTAGTCCATCTAATCCACCTGTCTATTTCTGTATGTTCATACACATTTATCCATCTATCTACATCCATAGTTATTTCTCCATCCCCATCCCCATACAAATCCATCTATGGATCCATATAGCTATATATCTATCTACACCCCACCCCCCACCTATTCATCCCCATGCACATCTATCTAGACATCTGTCATGGGGGTGGGAAGTCCAGCCCCCTGGGAGGCAGGGTGGGGAGCCTCTTAGCTCCCATCTGTGGTTGCTTCAACCTGTAATCATTCCACACCTTCATGGTCACTGTCAGCAGGGCAGTAAGGCCCAACCAGTAATGACAGCAGTCAACTGGGCAGCAAGGCCCAGCAGCCACATCAGTACTGTATTGGAGGCACCCCCGCCCCTGGGGGTCAATGGGATGGGGTAGGGGAACCCCCAGCCCAGGGCCCTGGCAGTGGTGGGCATGTCCCACCACTAGCTCAGCAGGGAATCTGCCCAAAACACACTGAGCTCATGGGGGACCCTTCCAGCTCCCTGCCCTGGGCTGTTTCCTACCCCATCCAATGGCCAACATCTTCTGCACCTGCATCCTCCTGGCTAGTTGCTCCACCCCATCCATCCTTTCTGGCAAGCCTCCGCATCCACCTGCTGCTGTGGCTGGAGCTCCATGACTGGGCTTTATTGAATATATGGAGATATACCTATCTCATAGAGCTGGAAGGGACCTTGAGAGGTCATCAAGTCCAGTCCCCTACCCTCACATCAGGACCAAGTACTATCTCTGACAGATTTGCTCCAGATCCCAAACTGGCCCCCTTACGGGTTGAACTCACAATCCTGGGTTTAACAGGCCAATGTTCAAACCACTGAGCTATCCCTCCCCTGGCTTTTATACTGGGCCTGCAGTTGCAACATACCCAGCAGGGCTGTGAGGGAGGGGCCCTCTCAGCCAAGCAGGCCTAGTTAACCCCTTCCCAGCCAGTGTGCGGTTGATACACCTCATCACACCATCCATTTGCCAGAAGATGTTATGAAGACCAAGACTATAACTGGATTCTGAAAGGAACTAGATAAGTTCATGGAGGATAGGTCCATCAACGGCTATTAGCCACGATGGGCAGGGATGGTGTCCCTGGCCTCTGTTTGTCGGAAGCTGGGGATAGGTGACAAGGGAGGGATCACTTAATGATTCCTTGTTCTGTTCATTCCCTCTGGGGCACCTGGCATTGGACACTGTTGAAAGACAGGACACTGGGCTAGATGGACCTTTGGCTTGACCCAATATGGCCGGTTTTATGTTCATCCATCCTCAGATGCATTGATCCATCTATCCCCGTATGCATTTATCTAATAACCATCAATAATTGCCCATACTCATCTATCTAATCTCTCTATTTACACCATGTAATAAAGGTCTTCAAAGATAGATCTTTTTGCCTCATGTTATAGGCTCAGTTCTCCCTCCCCTCCTCCCAAAACCACCACTATATACAAGCAATAGTCAGTGAAATTATGGTAGAAGGAGGTTACCTGGCTTTTATCCTCAGTTGATTCAGCTTTAGTGGCGCAAAAGGGATATTTGCACTTTCAAAACCGTCTTCAAGGGGCCCCACATTTTGTTAGACAGGCGAAAATACATACAATGTAATCAGACATTAAGCAATAGAACAGCCAAAATCAGAGAATTTTCATCTTTTAAATAAATTTAATCACAGCAAAATACTGACATAATAGCCAAATGATACTTTTTTAAACTCTAAAGATCCCAGATTTTCCAGGAGCCTAACAAGCACCTGGGCTCAAGGGAGGTGGTTTGCTTTTTAAAAAGTGATATGCAGGGAGCCCCAAGTTTGCCCATTGCCCCCCAATATTCCCCCCAGTAATGGGTCCCTAAAAACCAGTTGTGGTTCCCAGTCCAGTACACAGCTGTCCCAGCTGGGCTTTGGGCATATACAGGGCTGGGGGAGTCTCCTGTGATCGCTGGAGAAATCCTTGGCTACAATCAAAGAAAGAATTGGGGAGTATGTCTATACTGCAGTAAAACGTCTGTGGCACTCAATCAGCTGACCCCAGCTTACAGGGCTCTCACTGCTGAGCTAAAAACTGCAGTGTAGACATGCACGCGTGGGCTGGAGTTGAGCTGTGAGACTCTCCCTCCCTGTGGGGGTCTCAGACACAGGCACCAACTTCCCCCCCAGCTGAGGGGTGCTCAACTCTCCTGCTCCGCCCCAGGCCCCACCCTCACTCCACCCATTCCCTGAAGCCCTGCCTGCACCCCGCCTCTTCCTGACCAGCTTCACCTCTTTCTACCTCTTCCCTCAACCCCTCTCCTCATTCCAGACCCACATCCTCCTCCAAGCCCACCGCATCCCTGTTCCTCCCCCACCTTCACAGCTCTCCTGAATGCCATAAATCACCTGTCTATGGTGCTAGGAGTGTGGGGGAGGAGTTACTTGGCAGGGCCACCAACGCAAGAGGCATGAGGAGAGGGAGGTGGGTGTGGGTGACTTTGGTGCTGGTGGGTGCTCTACCCCTGGAGCCCCCCAATCCATACTTGGTGTCTCATCTATATTTTAGCCCCACAGTCTGAGTCCCAGTCAGCTATGGTTCTTTCACTGCAGTGTAGATGTATCCTTAGGGTCCCAGCTCTGCTTGCACTCAGCACCAAAGCAGGTAAGGGAAGCCTGGCTCCCCAGCACCCAGGCCAGGCATTTCACAGCCACTGTTCAGCAGGGTGGGTTGCTACACCCAGGGTACGGGGGGGGCCTGAATCACTGCTGCATTGTACCTGCTGGTGTGGCATCTAGACCAGGCTGTTCATGCAGATTACTTTATCCAGAGACTGTCTTGTCCTTAGATTCATCCTAGTTAGGGTTGCCAGATGGTTTAACCAAAAATACCGAACATCCCCACACCAAAAAAAAACCACCGGGGAAAAAATTCTGTTGAGGGAAAAAAAAGGGGGAGACAAAAAAAAAAAAAAGGACCCCGAGACTTAAGGAAAAAAAATTAAAAAACCCCAACATGGCCCCTTTAAGAAAAGTCTTTATGCTTTTTGCTGGTGGCCATCTTGTTTTCTTGATCAGAGCCAAAGGTATCTTCCCTGAGAAACCAGGTAAGTGGGGAGGTCTGGGGGGGGGATGGGGGCTGGATCCAGTTGCTGACATTTTAGGTGTCTGGTATTTTCTGAGTTTTTTTTACCAGCTAGGAGGCAAAAATACTGGACTGTCCAGGTCAATACCAGACACCTGGCAACCCTAGATAGTAGCCTCAGGCTAGGACAGTGGTTCAAGTTTGCGCCACGGACCACTCAGCCCCACCCCCACCTCCCTTGCAGCAAGGAGTCTGTGCTGGCACTACAGCCCTGCACCCTCCACCCCCAGTGAGGTTGGAGTGCCAGAACTGGCTTCCCATTGCAGGAGTGGGGGAGCCCCGAGCCTCATGGGCCAGATTCAGCTGATGTGGGGAGCAAAGGGCTCCATGCACTGTGGCCTCCCCTCCCTGCAGCTGGGGGAACAGGAACGCACAGAAGTGCTGCCTGGAGGCTTTCCCTACAGCTCTCATTGGCCACCATTCCAGCAGTGTCTGGGAACTGCAGGACGGCAGGCAACCAGGTAAGTGCCCCTCCATCTTTCCCATGCCCAGACCCCACACCTCCATCCCTCTCATGCACCCCCTCCCCAGACTCCCACACCCTCATCCCATGCCCACAACCTCCTTCCCGCCCACCAGACCCCCCCCCATCCGCAGCCCACTCGGCACCTCCCTCCCTCCCAGACCCTTCATTACCAGCCTGCTCTTGCATCCTCTCTCCCACCCAGACCTTGCACTCTTACCTGCTCCTGCACCCCACCTCCCTCCCAGTCCCTCTCCCCACCTGCCACCTCCCCTCCTTTGCGGGGTTGGAGCACCAGTGGAGTGAGGGGCCTCCGATAGGGGCCACAGCAGTGAGGGTTGGGTTTTGTTTTTGGTTTTTTTGGGCTCTTTGCTTCTCATTTGTGAGACTCCTGACTGATTTTCTGCCCGTCAGTGGTTTCCAACCCAAAAAACGGTTCCCCACCCCTGCCATAAAGAAAGACAACATTGAAACCTTTTGTGTTGGACATAAATTAATATTTTACTTTATTTAAAATGAAGTTTGGTAAATGAACGTGATGAAGTTAAAGTGCTTAATTTGTTTAATGATTTTTATTTTGATTAATAATATTCCTTACCGTTCTATACACCCCTTATGTTTTAGCATATTTATTTATGTTTTCATGTTCCAGTAGTGTAATATGAGTTTTAGTAGAAGCGAAGGCATTTTGTCATCATGGGTGGCTGGCTGGCGGCCCACTGAAAGGTTTGTATTGAGCGGGGTGGGCTATTGGCCAAAAAGTTTGAGAAGCACTGGTCTATGATAACATCATTATATCATTGTGGGTGGGTGCTATGTATGGTGCTGCAAGGTGGGCCCTCCAGCCCTAAAGCACTGCCCCGGCCTCCTGCCACACATCAAACCCCAAGGAGAATAAAAGCCACAGGCCTCACACTCCCATTTGACTTGCTTGTGTACTGCAGTGGGTTGGGGGGGGCAGGGGAAGGGGGAGCAGCCTGTAGTAAGAGGGAGATAAAGATCGACCTCCCATACGGATGGAGGGGTGGCTAGATGGATGTTTGAAGAAGTGGGCTGTGCCCACGAAAGCTCATGATACCATCTCCATGTTTTCTTAGTCTGGTAGCACTTTATAGACTATTGGTTGTTTTTTAAGTTTAGCCTCCTAACAGACTAAAAACAAGTGGAGTGGGGATTCCCCCTTGTTCTCACTTGGGGGGGTGGATTCTCTGTTGCTTTCATGGAAGCCAGGTGGAAGAGATTCTCCATTGCTCTCAATGCCAGCCTCTGGGCACAGGGCACTGTGCAGCACCTGGCCCTGCATGCACAGCTCTAATCATATAGGACCACAGGCTAGGAAAGCAGCAGCCAGAGGAGAGAAACAAAGCAGGGAGGATTTGGCAAGGGGGAGACTCCAAACACTGAGTATCTATAGGAAAGAGGTGCTTTCGCCAGGGGCTGGGGGACCCCTCTGTCACAGCCTGCCCTGACAATGGCTCTAAAAATCATAAGAACATAAGAATGGCCATACTGGGTCAGACCAAAGGTCCATCCAGCCCAGTACCCTGTCTGCTGACAGTGGCCAATGCCAGGTGTCCCACAGGAAGTGAACTGAACAGGTACTGATCAAAGGATTTCTCTCCTGCCATCCATCTCCACCCTCTGACAAACAGAAACTAGGAACACCATTCCTTACCCATCCTGGCTAATAACCATTAATGGACTTAACCTCCATTAATCTATCTAGTTCTCTTTTAAACCCTGTTATAGTCCTAGCCTTCACAAACTCCTCAGGCAAGGAGTTCCACAGGTTGACTGTGTGCTGCATGAAGAAGAACTTCCTTTTATTTGTTTTAAACCTGCTGCCCATTAATTTCATTTGGTGGCCCCTAGTTCTTATATTATGGGAACAAGTAAATAACTTTTCCCTATTCACTTTCTCCACACCACTCATGATTTTATAGACCTCTATCATGTCCCCCCTTAGTCTCCTCTTTTCCAACCTGAAAAGTCCTAGTCTCTTTAATCTCTCCTCATATGGGACTCGTTCCAAACCCCTAATCATTTTAGTTGCCCTTCTCTGAACCTTTTCTAATGCCAGTATATCTTTTTTGAGATGAGGAGACCACATCTGTACACAGTATTCAAGATGTGGGCGTACCATGGATTTATATAAGGGCAATAAGATATTCTCCATCTTATTCTCTATCCCTTTTTTAATGATTCCTAACATCCTGTTTGCTTTTTTGACTGCTACTGCACACTGCGTGGACGTTTTCAGAGAACTATCCACGATGACTCCAAGATCTCTTTCCTGATTAGTTGTAGCTAAATTAGCCCCCAGAATAGTGTATGCCCCCAGCAGACCAGGGAGATGCGGAGCGGCTTTTCTCGCCGCGGAGGGGGCGGCGGGACCGCCGAGACGCGCCGCGGTCCCGCTGCCCCGTCCTCAGCGAAAAGCCTGGTCTGCTGAGGGGCGCAGCCAGTGCCCCCCCCCCCAGCAGACCAGGCTTTTCTCGCCGATGCCTGGGGTAGAGCAGCTGGGGTGCTGCCGGGTTGGTCCAGTAGCGCCGAGGAGTGGTGCTGCGGGACCAACCCAGCAGCACCCCAGCTGCTCTGCCCCAGGCGTCCCCAAGAGCAGCTGGGGTGCTGCCGGGTTGGTCCCGCCGCGCCAAGGGTCGGCGCTACCAGACCAACCCAGCAGCACTCCAGCTGCTCTACCCAGGCGTGTCGATTCAGCCGCTGCTGGTCAGTTTCAACAGCGGCTGAATCTGGACGCCTGGGACAGAGCAGCTGGGGCGCTGCCGGGTTGGTCCCCGCAGCGCCGCACCTCGGCGCTGCGGGGACCAACCTGGCAGCACCCCAGCTGCTCTACCCCAGGTGTCCCCAAGTCAGCTCCTGCTGAAACTGATCAGCGGCTGATTCCAGGAAGCCGGGGCAAAGCAGCTCTGCCTCGGGCTTCCTGTAGTCAGCCGCTGGTCAGTTTCAGCAGCGGCTGAATCGGGGACACCTGGGATACAATATGTACCAGTTCCAACTTACATACAAATTCAACTTAAGAACAAACCTACAGTCCCTATCTTGTACGTAACCCGGGGACTGCCTGTAGTAGGGGTTATTTTTTCCAATGTGCATTGCTTTACATTTATCCACATTAAATTTCATTTGCCATTTTGTTGCCCAATCACTTAGTTTTGTGAGATCTTTTTGAAGTTCTTCACAGTCTGCTTTGGTCTTAACTACCTTGAGCAGTTTATTATCGTCTGCAAACTTTGCCACCTCACTGTTTACCCCTTTCTTCAGATCATTTATGAATAAGTTGAATAGAAATTATTTATGAATAAATTGATCCTAGGACTGACCCTTGGGGAACACCACTAGGTACTCTTCTCCATTCTGAAAATTTACCATTTATTCCTACCCTTTGTTCCCTGTCTTTTAACCAGTTCTCAATCCATGTAAGGATCTTCCTTCTTATCCCATGACACCTTAATTTACGTAAGAGCCATTGGTGAGGGACCTTGTCAAAGGCTTTCTGGAAATCTAAGTACACTATATCTACTGGATCCCCCTTGTCCACATGTTTGTTGACCCCTTCAGAGAACTCTAATAGATTAGTAAGACATGATTTCCCTTTACAGAAACCATTTGACTTTTGCCCAACAAATTATCCTCTTCTATGTGTCTGCCAATTTTATTCTTTACTATTGTTTCAACTAATTTGGCCGGTACTGACGTTAGACTTACTCGTCTGTAATTGCCGGGATTGCCTTTAGAGCCCTTTTTAAATATTGGCTTTACATTAGCTCTCTTCCAGTCATTCCAACTACAGAAGGATACGTTACAAATCATAGTTAATAGTTCCTCAATTTCACATTTGAGTTCTTTCAGAACTCTTGGGTGAATGCCATCTGGTCCTGGTGACTTGTTACGGTTAAGTTTATCAATTAATTCCAAAACCTCCTCTAATGACGCTTCAATCTGTGACAAGTCCTCAGATTTGTCACCTAACATCCTCAGCTGTGAAGACTGAAGCAAAGAATTCATTTAGTTTCTCCACAAAGACTTTATCGTCTTTAAGTGCTCCTTTTGTATATCGATCGTCCAGGGGCCCCACTGGCTGTTTAGCAGGCTTCCTGCTTCTGATCTACTTAAACATTTTGTTATTACCTTTTGAGATTCTGGCTAGCTGTTCTTCAAACTCCTTTTTGGCTTTTCTTATCACATTTTTACACTTAATTTGGCAGTGTTTATGCTCCTTTCTATTTACCGCACTAGTTCTCTTATTCTGAGAAAATTCTGCAGCCCCCATAGCAGCCTGAATCCCCCCAGGAAAGAGCCCTGCTTCCCCCTACCCCACCCATGTCTCGTGAAAGGCAGGGAAAGAGGTTTGCTATGGGGATCCCTTCCCATTCCACCCCCACCTTTCTTATCAGGAAAGAATTTGCCACTCAGACAAATATTTCACTCTTGCTGAGATATAACTGAGAAAGGGAGTGGGACTTGGAATCCAGCCCGGCGCGGTGCCCCTAGAACGGGGTGGGACCGGTCCAACGGATCCCTGTTCCTTTTTATGGCACTGTTCAGTTGTCAGTGAAACAAAGAAGAATGACAGCCACAAGAGTGATTACACCCAGCTAGTTGAGCAGGTGTGTGCAGCCTGAGGAGACTGCAGGGCCCTGCAGAATCACTCTAAGCCCCCTCCATGGCTCGTAAGGCTGAACGGCAGCAGCAGGTCGAAGGACATGGCTGCCCTAACACTTTATTAATAATCCCCTTGCCTCGCTCATCTCTTTGTGATGGCAGTGGGAAGTGTCACCTTTAGATGGGGAAACTGAGGCAGGGCAGAGACACACCCCTCAACCCCTCTGGCCTCATCATGCTATAGCTAACAGAACATGTTAGCAGCTGTGTATTGAAATCACTGTGCTCTGAGTTGAAGTGCCCCTCTGGGGTGGGCTGACCCTTGACAGCTCTTTAACTCTGCAGAGCAAAAATGCTTCAAAAATGCAAGGCATTGCCAGAGTTGGGAAACCTGGGCAAAACCTCCTGACACCATTCCAAAAACAGGGATGTAAAATCCTGTTGAATTGGCTAACCAGTTAAACATATTGGCTGCATCTAGACTGGCATGATTTTGCGCAAAAGCAGCTGCTTTTGCGCAAAATCTTGCCGCCTGTCTACACTGGCCGCTAGTATTTGCGCAAGAACACTGACTTTGTAATGTACAAAATCAGTGGTTCTTGCGCAAATGCTGGCACGCCTCCGCTCAGGGATAAGCCCTCTTGCGCAAGTATTCTTGCAAGAGAGTGTAGACAGCCACCTTAATTTCTTGCGCAAGAAAGCCCGATGGCTAAAATGGCCATTGGAGCTTTCTTGCACAAGAGAGCGTCTATACTGGGCATGGATGCTTTTGCGCAAAAGCAAATCTTTTGCGCAAAGGCACATGCCAGTATAGACACTCTCTTGCACAAATACTTTTAACGGAAAAACTTTTCTGTTAAAAGTATTTGCGCAAAATCTTGCCAATCTAGACGCAGCCATTGTTTGACCAGTTAACCAACTGAAGGTGGGAGAGGGGGGAGGCCACTGGTTGGAATGCCCGCCCCCACTGCAGACAGGAGCTGTACCAACCAGGCTGGAGCAGCCCCTGCCTGTGGTGGGTTAGGGCATCCCACAGGCAGGGGCTGCTCTGGCATCCCAGCCGGTGCAGCCCCTGTCCAAGGTGGGCCACCTGTGGGGCTGAAACAGGCATGTAGGTAACTGCTCCAGCCCACATGGGTTAACCTTAACTGGTTAACCCTTCACATCTCTACTATCTAGCCATTCCCACACATCTTCCTCTCTCTAATCCAGCTAGATAGTTAACTAGATACTTCAATTTCAGCTTGGCAGATTTTTTTATTTTAATGTGTGATTTTTCACAGATACCAATGTTTATTCTGAAGCATTTTTAAATGTTTGTCAATTTAATTGTGCACAATTGCACAACATTAGGAGCCTTAGGCATTTTCTTCCCCTACTTTTGTCAATTTAAATTTTAACCAATGTGAATTATGGGGTAAGGTAGGACTATGGGGGTCTAGCAGTAATTATTTATTGATAGCAGGTGTTCATATTTGAAAAGTCAATGCTGTATAACATTAAAACAAAATGTCAACAGCCCGTGTCAAAAAGTAAATAGCCTGAAAGCAAACACTAATGAGCACTCCTCTGTGGCCTAGCTGTGAATTTTGATCACTATCAATGGAAATGAATATTTACCCACAAAGTCTAATCCTTCCCACCCTACTTCCCAATCTCAGTTTAACCCTCATGGTGAATGCTATTCTTTAGGGTAACTTGTCTACATGAGAACTGGCAGGATGCCACTGTATATTTATTTGGTGCCAGGAGAGGAGTGGAAAATTTGGCATATGTGTGTAGTGTAACGATAAGGACCTTTTTGTAGCCATATTGGAAGTCCTAATACCTAAGGCAGTGCTCACCAACCAGTAGATTGGGATCTACTGGTGGATCTTGGAGCCTCTGACAAATGATCCTGACTGGTTTGGCCAAGAGGCTATCAAGCACAGCACTTCAGCTGCTCCTTTCCCCACTGCTACACACCTCCTGCCCTTTGCCTTGGAGCTGCCCCCACCTCCGCGAGCCTCCTGATTGCTGTGCAGTGCAGGGCAGGGCAGGGGAGAGGAGGGGGCGCTGATGTCAGGGAGCCCCCCCTCCCATCCTGTATTCTATCTCCACAGAATGGTTGGGCAGGGCACAGGGCTTGAGATGGAGGGAGTTTGCTGGCTGCTTTTGAGAGAGTGGTGCAGGGCCAGACCAAGGGTGAGCATGCCTTAGCCCCACTGCACCACACCCAGGATTCACCTAAGGTAAGCAGTGCCCAGCTGGAGCCAGAGTCCCAAACCCCTGCCCCAGTCATGAACCCCTTCCTGCAACCCAAGCCCTAGCCCTGAGTCCCTTGGGTCCAAACTCACTTGCAGAGCCTTATCCTGAACCCCCTCCTGCACCCCAACTCCCTGCCCTAGGCTCAGCTCAGAGCACCCCTCACTCCAAATCCCTTAGCCCAAGACCAGAGCCTGTGTCCCAACCCTCTGCCTGGTGAAAGGAAGGAAGAATGGGGGAGGGAGGGAGGAAGACAGTGACCAGGGGTAGGGCCTCAGAGAAGGGGCAAGAACGAGGCAGGGCAAGGGTATTTGGGTCTGAGGCAGATCCTGGATTGCACTTAAATTCAAAAAGTGATCTCATGCTTAAAAAGGTTGGAGACCACTGGTCTAAGGCCTTTGTCTGCAGCCAGATTGAAAGAGAAGCAGCCTTAGCTGAAAAGCAGGAAGTCACATCCTCACATTCCATCTACGTTGCATTGAAATACTGTAGGGTCATAGCTTGCTGGTAAGAAGGAAACCCTGTCCGCTATCACCAGATAGAGAACAGGTCAAGATGGTTAAAGAAAACTTACAGACTAACATGGTTATCCCTCTAACTTTGAAAATGAGTACAGGCAGTCCCCGGGTTACGTGGATCCGACTTACGTCGGATCCCTACTTAAGAACGGGGTGAGGGAACCCCGCACTAGCTGCGCCCCAGCAGACTGCCGTGACACGCTGCGGCGGTCCCGCCGCCCGCGTCCTCCGCCGCCCGCGTCCTCCGCGGCGAGAAAAGCTGCTCCGCGTCTCCCTGGTCTGCTGGGGGGCCCCCCCCAGCAGACCAGGGAGACGCGGAGCAAAGCCGCAGAGGGCGTGGGCGGCGGGACCGCCCAGCGCTGCCAGCGTCCCGCCGCCCCGTCTTCTGCAGCGAGAAAGCCTGGTCTGCTGAGGCGCAGCTAGTCGCCCCACCCAGCAGACCAGGCTTTTCTCCCGGCGCCTGGGGTAAAGCAGCTGGGGGCTGCCGGGTTGGTCCCACAGCGCCCGGTGCGGCGCTACTGGACCAACCCGGCAGCACCAAGCTGCTCTGCCCCAGGCGTCCCCAATCAGCCGCTGCTGAAACTGACCAGCGGCTGACTACAGGAAGCCCGAGGCAGAGCTGCTCTGCCCGGGCTTCCTGGAATCAGCCGCTGGTCAGTTTCAGCAGCGGCTGACTTGGGGACACCTGGGGCGGAGCAGCTGGGGTGCTGCCGGGTTGGTCCAGTAGTGCCGAGGAGCGGCGCGGGACCAACCAGCAGCACCCCAGCTGCTCTGCCCCAGGCGTCCCAAGAGCAGCTGGGTGCTGCCGGGTTGGTCCTGCTGCGCCAAGGGTCGGTGCTACCAGACCAACCCAGCAGCACTCCAGTTGCTCTGCCCCCAGGCGTGTCGATTCAGCCGCTGCTGGTCAGTTTCAACAGCGGCTGAATCTGGAACGCCTGGGACAGAGCAGCTGGGTGCTGCCGGGTTGGTCCCCGCAGTGCTGCACCTCGGCGCTGCGGGGACCAACCTGGCAGCACCCCAGCTGCTCTATCCCAGGTGTCCCCAAGTCAGCTGCTGCTGAAACTGATCAGCGGCTGATTCCAGGAAGCCCGGGGCAAAGCAGCTCTGCCTCGGGCTTCCTGTAGTCAGCCGCTGGTCAGTTTCAGCAGCGGCTGAATCGGGGACACCTGGGGTACAATATGTACCAGTTCCGACTTACATACAAATTCAACTTAAGAACAAACCTACAGTCCCTATCTTGTACGTAACCCAGGGACTGCCTGTAGTCCTATGACACCTTCGAGACTAACAAATATATGTATGGTACCATGAGCTTTCATGGGCAAAATTCACATCTTCAGCACAAGCTCATCTGAAGAAGTGGGTTTTGCCCTCCAAAGCTCATGATAGTATATATTTTTTTGTTAGTGTCTAAGGTACCTACAGAACTACTCAGTGTTTTTAAAGAAAACTTCGTTTCACAGCATTTTGTCTGGCAAAAATCTTCTTATTAATAGTTGGGGTTGTGAAATCCTCATTCCTTTATTCTATCATTATGGTTCCCACTTTTCCCTATTGTTTGTAGGATTTCTGTCTGGTTTGTAATTGTTTTCATTTGGGGTACGTCTAGACTACATGGCTCCGTCAACAGAGCCATGTAAAGTAGTTTACTCAGCATAGTCAAAGAAGTTTACTATGTAAAGTAGTTTACTCAGCATATTATTTAAATAATCCCTGCTTCATTAAAATAAAAAACGGCCGCCTTGCTGTGCCGACAATCAGCTGATCCGGCACAGCGCAGCAGTCTAGACGCGGCGCGGTCGACAAGGGAAGCCTTTGTCAACCACTCCGGTAAACCTCTTCTAGGGGACATAAGTTTCCCTGAGACAGTTTAGGGGAGTTGCCACTGACCAGCAACACACTGGGACAGGATACAGTTTTTGAATTCAGAATCTTGAGCATACTAGTCACCCCATACTGGGGAAAGGAGAGCAAGCCCTGAAACTATTCCAGCTGGATAAATATTAAGAAACTGTAGAACCCTGCCTAAAAATATAGTCATAAAAACTATTTACTGGTAAAATATTGATGGTAGCTAGCGCTGAATACACTGTTGGCTTCCATCTCAGACCACAAGCAATAGAGACACTGGAGAGGAGCTTGGTCTGCACTGCCCCTTACACCCTTGCTTCAGAGAATAAGGAGGAGAAGGACGCAGGCACAGACCAATGGACACTGCTAGCAAAAGTTTTCTTGTCTTAAGCACAAAGAGCGCCTGACCATCCAGAGAGACCACCACTCAAAACAAACAAATTTTCTTTAGGAACGTATCTAAAGTGCAAATGCAAAAGATTATTTTAATTGACAATCTAAGTCAGTGTCCTCCTTGTTGATTTAAATCATGATTAAAATTGATGGTTTGGATTGCTTTGATTTTAAATCAGTTTCCTCCAAAAGAAAACCTGTATTTGGGTCGGCTAAGGCTTTCACACACAGACCATGTCCAAACTAGCATTTTTGGAAAAATCTCCCACTTTTGCACAGCCACTAAAACAGTTCTGTTGGTATCGGCAACAGGACGAACATTTCTGTGCACAGGAATTTTAATCCCCATGTTCTTTATCTCCGCACAAAACAGGTTTAGATGGCTCAGAGATAAAGCAACTATAAAAAACACATTTTTTATTTATACTTACTACACGTGGAGCCACAGATTTCCTACAATTAGCATTTTTCAGATGAGGCCTTAGTGTCAATACAATGAGTTTTCCTATTGGCTTCCATCATGATGATTCACCAGGAGGACTTCCCAGCTCTCACCCACCTGTTCTAGACTGGGCGGTTTTCCATAACTCATGTAATGCAGTCTTTATTCTGCAGGAAAAATTCACACTGACTTCTACCGTTATACTGCGCTATGGTATATTAGTCACCACCCACCCTGCCAGGAAAAGAGGACAATACAGTTTATTCCAGTGAAACTATTAATCTGGAAATCCCCACAGTGAATTAGCTCCCTGAAAGTTTTTCAAGACAGGTGTGATTAGTGCCCTCCAGAGCTTGAGATCAAATCCATTCTCACCTTTGCAGTGAATTAAAATGTAGTTGAATGGCTGGGTGATCAAGGTTTTCTGTGGTGGAAGACTGCCCTATTTCAAAGCAATCCTATACAGGTGTCCAGTAGGGATGTCAACAAGTAGTCAACTAGATGATTAACCGGCAAGCCTAGGCCTAGGAACTGTTCCATTTTAAGTCCCCCCATTCCCTGCTCTTCTGTCACACAAACTAAAAAAAAGACCAATTTACACAAATGGAAATCAGCTGAGGGAAAAAAATTTCCCACTTTACATCCTTTTGCTATATGTCCACTTTTTTGAACATATCTTGGACGTATAGCGGGGATGCCCTGTAATTATCAGGGCCATGTGTTTGTGCACATGCTGCTTTTCATGCTGTATTTCCAATAAACGTGGCCTATTGTCTTTTCCCTTGAAAAAGATCTCGTGTGCTTCTTATCAGCATAACAGTATGAACCAGTGCGTGCCTCCCATAACTATCAGCCCTGTAAAAGTACAAGCCATAAAGGGCTAGGTGAACAAAGCCACTTCCTTTCCTTATCAGGCACTCCTGGTGCTCCACCCCATTGCTAGGACAACCGTTCATTAGCATCCTGGCACTGCAGCCAAGTCTAGGGGAGGCTCCATTCACCTGCTTCAGGTTCAGTGGGTTTCCGCTCCAGAATTCAGGCTCTGGAGTTATTTCTAAAAGGCAAGCCCAGAAAGGCACAGGCCAACCCCAGCCCCCTTATTGCAAAGCAGTTAAAATGCCTGCAGCTTTCATTGATGCCTTTTGGGACAGGGTCCTATCTTCCAGCAGAACTTTGTTTGCACTGGGTGAAGCTGAGCTTTATCCACTGAGGCCTGCAAAAATGTGCACTCTGCAGCCAAGGTCTGGGAAAGGGGCTTATCTTGGCCCAGGCCTCAGTGCCGTGAATTTCAGTGGGGTTACATGTGGTCACACCCAAGGGGAATCTTGCCACTCACTGAGGTGGGCGGGCTTGATTGGAAAACCCTGGCCCAAGTCAGGCAATCACTTAAGCATGTGTTTAACATGAAGAGCTTGAATAGGACACATTCAGTCCACTTATTTAGTCTCATTAACAGGGGTCCTACAATGGACAGGTAAATGCTTTTGCTGTTATATATATTAGATTCTGTTCTTTCCATTCAACTCATCTGAGGAAGTGGGTTTTACCCACAAAAGCTCATGATACTCTATACATTTTGTCACTCTCTAAGGTGCCACAGAACTACTCATTTAAGTTATAGATGAACACGGCTACTCCTCTGAGACTATGAACCTCTAAGACCATCCATCAGATGAAACCTGGGAAGGAGTCATCCACGTCTGAGGTATTCATTCCCCAGATGCAGGGCTGAAGAAGCCAGGAAAAGGGATACCCTCTGCCAGCAGTGGCCCTAGACGAGCTGCTGGCAACTGGCACCCTAGGTGAAACGTACGATCAGCGCGCGATCAGCGCCCCCGCCTCCAAAGCCCTCAACGGCTGTTTATCTTGGTGCCCCAGGTGACTGCCTAGTTTGCCTATATTGACGGGCTGCCACTGCCCTCTGCAAAAAGGTCTCTTGAATTCTATAGCAGCAGGCATGATAATGGGGATAGGTTTGCAGTTAAGGAATGTGACTCTGAAGATTTGCATTTCCTCGGTGACTTTGGGCAAATCAGCTAAGAAGCTATGATTTTTAATGCACTGTGGCATGAAATTCCAAATTTTCATGTCTAAACTGTGCTGCAGTGACATGGGTCATAAAAGTGCTTAAGTAGAACATCAACCTGGCCTCTCTAAACTAAAATGGGAGCAAGCCATGAGGCTGCTGGGTCAGCGACTCAAAGATTGTCAGCCTAGATTAAGACATTCAAAGCTCTAAAATCCAGGGAGTATGGGTGCAGATTCCAGGTCCCTATCCTGCTCTTCTAATTCAGTTCCAAGATCGCTGTTGGCAGGAGAAGATGAAGATATGCTTTAGGAAAGTCATTACACAAGTCAGATTCTGCTCAGCCTTGGAAGCATGTCTGCAAATTGATACTGTCAGTCATGTTTTATGCTCATCTTGCACAGGCACAAGGGCCTTGTTCTGATCTCACTTGACAGTGATTCTACCCCAGTGTATGCCTGTTAATTACAATTAAGTTACTCCTAATTTGCTCCAGGTATAAGCATCAGGAGAATCAAGCTGCTTGCATACTGGGGCAAGACAATGTTTTCTATAACGACTTTCTTCATTGCTGGAAAAACATACAGGCTGTGTCTACACTGGCGCGATCTCGCGCAAAAGCGGCCGCTCTTGCGCAAAAACTTGCTGACTGTCTACACTGGCCGCATGTTCTTGCGCAAGTAAACTGACGTTCTAATGTATGAAATCAGGGCTTCTTGCGCCAGAACTCTGATGCTCCCACTCAGGAATAAGCTCTTTTGCGCAACTGTTCTTGCGCAAGAGGCCAGTGTAGACAGGCAACATTAATTTCTTGCGCAAGAAAGCCCTATGGTTAAAATGGCCATCAGAGCTTTCTTGCGCAAGAGAGCGTCTACACTGGCAAGGATGCTCTTGCGCAAAAGCACATGCCAGTGTAGACGCTCTGTTGCGCAACTACTTTAACGCAAGAACTCTTGCACTAAAGAGTTTTTGCACAAGATCGCGCCAGTGTAGACACAGCCACAGTCTAATACGGGGTGGGCAATAATTTTTGGCCAGGGGCCACTTCAACAATTTTTGACGTGGCCCCGGGCCACCCCAGAAGGGGTGGGGCCAGGATGTTTCTGAGCTTCCCCATCCCATGATTGGTCTGGGGTTGGGGGAGCCCCTTTGCCCCCTCTTCCCACTAAGCACCCATGCCTCTGGCAGGGTGGGAAGAGGCTTCGCATGCCCCCCACCCCCCAGGCCAATCAGGACTTGGGGTGGGGGAAGACGTGACATCTCCTCCCGCTCCATGAGCAGCACATGGTGCTTCAAAGCGCTGCATGCTCCTGGCAGGGCAGGAGGAAGCTTCATGCGCTCCCAGCCCCAAGGCCCTAATTGGCCTGGGAGCTGAAGGGCCTCCACAGGCCAGATCCAGCCCGTGGAGGCCCTTTTGTCCACCCTGGTCTAGTAGCACCTTAAAGAGTAACAAAACATGTAGATGGTATCCATGAGCTTTCGTGGGCAAAACCCACTTCCTCAGATGACTGGAGCATTAAAAGTCCAGATCCAAGAATAAATAAGGGAAGCGGGAGGAGGGGGAGGGAAAAAGTGAATAGATTGTTCAAGTTACAAGAGGCTGAACAATCTATTCACTTCCCCCCGACCCCCTTCCCTTATTTATTCTAGGATCTGGACTTTTAATACTCATCTGAAGAAGTAGGTTTTGCCCACGAAAACTCGTGATACCATCTACATGTTTTGTTACTCTTTAAGGTGCTACTAGACTATTTGTTGTTGTTTTTTTAAGTTTTTCCAGTTACAGACTAACTCAGCTATTCCTCTGAAGCTTTCTTCATTGTGGTCTGTCTTGGGTATTATTGACAAAGTTTGAAGCTGCACAGTTTTCCTCTTTATCGTGATAGCATGGAAAATGATGCATGTAGCCCAAACACAGCTCTGCCCTAAGCCTCACTGAGGCCATGACTACAGCCGCAAGGTATTACAAGCAATTTTCATCCATGCTACCCCAGCATCTGCAGGCTGCTCCCCAAACAATAGGAAGGGAAAGAGGCAAGAAAGTCCAGGGGATCTTCACACCAAGCATTCACAAGGTCAGGGCGGATCATAGCATGAAAGAAGCCAAAGAGAGGCACATGGAAAGGCTGTGGCCAGTGTTCCCTGTAAGCTGAGCACTTGGGCAGCCATCTAGGAGAGGCTCAAAATGCCACCCAGCTGATTAGCAGAGTGCCCATAGCCAGCAACATGTGTTTTTAGTGATGGTGCACATCTGTATGTGCCCCACTGCCCATAAAAATTATTCTGCACATGGATGGAAAAAATAAGAGGCAACATTGGCTGTGATGGGGCCTTCCTGGGGTCCTAGTAGAAGAGACCTATCAGATCTTTCAGTTCATCCCAAGGGAGAACAATGCAGATGAACATTAAAGTGGATTACCAGCATACCATCCAGCAATGGGTGTTTGGATGGAGAAGTGTTTGAGTAGATCAGTGCATGATATCCTATATGGTCTTCTGCAGGGCTTCACACTTGTCCAGCTTTAAACAGGGCGTTCTTAAGGTGCTAGTCTGAGACTTTGGAGAGCCTGGTTCAAATCCCCATTCTGCTGTTAACCAAAGGCCCCTTTAACTTGTTCTATCTATGTGCAGAATAATTTTTTTATGTGAACCTGTGTGGCATTTGAATCTCCTGAGTGGCTGCACAAGCACAGAGCTTGCTGTTGATTTTCTCTGTGACTCTGGGCAGAGGATTTACAGCCAGAGCTGCAAAGGTCTTTAGGCATCCAACTCCGCTGTGTTCAAGTAAGATCGGTGCCTCAGTTTCCCATCTGTGTAATGGGGGACAAAAGCAGGGCCCTGCTTCTCAGGAGTGTTAAGAGGATAAATACCTCAAAGACTGTGAGGCCCCCCAGTTCTTATGGTCATAGGGACTTCATGCAGTGAGCTAGATTGGAGAGAATGCCTAAATCCTGGGGCTAAGTCTCTTCAGCCCTTTTCTCAGCACTGTCATTTTGAAAGGAACATAGTGGCAGATGAGTGACAAATTACTCATTTTCCAGTAAGTGAACAAGCTCCTGCCTGTTTCCAGAAACATTTTGCGCTGTTCCCAAAGCAAAGAAGGCAGAGATGGGGAGGAGGTGAATTCCACAGGGATAGTGAGGCTAGCAGACCAGCTGCCCTCACCACTCAGGAATGTACAGGGACATCAGGTTATGGGCTGGGGGAGGGGGATGGGGGTTGGGAGTATTGCCTAGAATGTTTAACCCTTTGGGAGCTGGGCAGCTGAGGCTGATTCATTTATAGGACAACAAATGGTCTGGTAGCACTTTATAGCCTAAAGTGCTACCATACCATTTGTTGTTTTTTTTCCCCTGTAACAGAGTAACTTGGCTACCCCTTGAAGCTTTCATTTATAGGCGTTTGCAGATGGACTGAGGTGGGTTTCCAACCCCAGGGGATCTGAGCAGGTCAGGATTCCTGTATGGAACCAGTTTTCTTTCTCTCAGCCCTTTCCAGTGGCTAAGACCCTGGCTGGACATTCAGGACACCTGGATTCCATTCTTCGCTTTGCCACTGCCTTGCAGCAGGACCCCAGGAAAGTGGCTTTGGCCCAGATCCTCCAAGTTCTCTAGACTCCTAACTCCCATGGGAATTAGGCACCTAAACATACTTTTTGTTTATAAATTCTTGGGAATGGGCTCTCACCAGCTGCACTGTGCAGCACCTAGCATCATGGGACCTGGAGTCTGATCGGGAGCCCTGCAGTGCTATTATATGAATAATAATCGACCACTCTGTAGTATGTCCAGTCACCACCTTCGGCACCAGTCTGCCCCCTGCAGGAAACCCCACCTGCTCTCTTGGGATCAGAGGGGAGGGTAGTTAAGGAGGCAGGTTTAAGGAGCAATATAGTACTTTAGGAACCAACCACGTGGAATGAGATGAGGATTGGACTGCTTGCTGGGGAGGGAGGGAATCCGAGCTGATTTTGCCCAGCATTGCTCCTAGCAGTAGAAAAGCGACATGCTTCTTGGTGCCAGCTGCATGGAATGCATAATTCAGAGCTTTGCTTTGCGTGCACCACGGTGAGATGTCACTGGCTGGAGAGCTGCACCGACGTGGGTGGGATCCTGCCCAGAATCTGGGCCTTGGTTCACAGCCACTCCTGACAATGCACAGGCAAGCTGTGCCCAGTAAGTGCCTTGCGTGAATAGTGCCAGATGCCAACAGTGGGTCAGATCATTTCATTCTCAGCAATGGGTCCTTTGCACCAAAGTTCATTCCCCCTATGAGATTCCTAAATCCTGCATCTGGTCTGATGGCCTTGCCTGGGAGCTTTAGCAGAGCCAGTGCTAGGAATATGCAGATGAAGCAATTTCTTAGGGCCCACAGAAGCTCAAGGAGGACCCCTATTCGCTTTGTGTGTGTTATATGGGGGGATATTCCAGACTGGGGCACCCACTGGCCTAGCACTAGGGATGTTAAAGACTAGTCAACTATCCGATAAGCATTTGCTTATTGGATTGTCTTTTGACTAGTCAATTCCCCCCCACCCCTTGCTGCCTCTATAAGATAGAGGAAGCAAAGGGGGGGGAGGAAGGGGTACTTCAAAGTGGCAGCTGTGCCCGGGGTCAGCTGTGCGGCGGCTGCCCCTTTAAAAACGCTGCCTCCCCGGATTTCAAAGGGGCAGCAGCAGAACCGGGGTCAGCTGGAGACTCCCCAGCTGATCCCAGGCTCTGTGTGGCATTTCCCCAGAACCCGGGGTCAGTTGGGGAGTCCCCAGCTGACCCTGGTTCCGCTGCTGCTCAGAGCCCAGAATAAGCCGGGAGTCCCTAGCTGATTGCAGGCTCCATGGCAGCTGCCCCTTTGAAACGCCAGAGGCCTGCTGAGGACTCTTGTGCATTTCAAAGCAGGCACCCACGTGCAGCCTGGAGTCCGTGGGACTTCCCGCTGGCCCCCAGACTGTACACAGAGTTCCACATTCTTCCTTTGAAATGTACAAGAGCCCCAGCGGGGACTCTTTGTACATTTCAAAGGAGAAATGCGGAAGTGTCTATCGACTAGTCAATTAACCGCATTTTAACATCCTTACCTAGCACCACTTCGCTCTGTGGCAGATGGGCGTGGGGTTTAGCCACAGGCTTTGGAAACCAACAGGAAAGGCTGTTTGCACTCTTGCATGCTCAATCACCATGAATCTGGAATCACTACAGCAGCTGCTGGCTGATGATAATCCTAACCAGAGTGGCTGGTGGAGCTCAGCAGGATAAGCTATGCCAGAGATGCTACAAGTGTTTTTCTCCCTGTAAAACACTAGTTTTTTTGAAGGACATAATCAGGCCCTGAGCCGGGGCTGCTCTAAGGATGTGTCAGCACAGAGTCTGCTGCAGTTTAACTCAAATGGATTTTAAAAGTAGAGCAAACCACTATGTGGACTTCAGATATCAATTTAAAACAGGCTAGATTGGTTGAATTTGCAAGTTACCAGTACAGGCTCAACCAGTTCACACCAGGTTTCAAACTGATTTAAGAGCATCCATACACCCAGTTAACTCAACTCAGAGACCTAGACCTAGCTGTACTTTGTCCTAAGCACAGTCAGGGATTGTGGGATAAGGGCATACCAGCCTTGCCCCGGATACTGGGCTAAAGCTGCCAGAACTACACTGACCTTTGACCCATGGGAGCTCCCATCTGGCTGTTTGCAGCATTTCTTTGCATCACCAGAGTGGGACCTTAATGGTTGCAGGTAGGCCTTCAGGTCAGGTACATGAGCCCTCTCCCAAAAGCTAGGCTTTGTGTGTGGATGTACAGCTGGCACAGCATAGAAATACAGTCACCCTTATATCAGGGCACTCTGTTCCTTTGCTCCCATTTTCCCTGGGCAAGGAACTTAGGAGCCCTTCTCCTGAACTAGGATCCCAATGTGTGACATGCTGCATGGACCTGGAGCTCCCTGCTCCAGGCCGCTAAGGTTGCCAGATGGTTTCAGCAAAACTACTGGACACACTTGACATTACAGCACAATCTACATTATGTCTTATTTAGAAAATACCGACATTTCTATTTTCTCATTTATATTTTCTCAGTTTGTTTCCCAAACAGAAAGCTCAAATACTGGACTGTCCGGTTCAAAACCAGACATCTGGCAACCCTACAGGCCACATGTCTGGCTTTTCACTCCCCCTGCCTTTATCATCCATTGCCCCTGTCCCTGGGTGCCTCCACACCTGTTTTCCAGCCTGTTCTTTCCCCACCTTGTTTTTTCCCCTTCTGTTGACAGGCTTCCTGCCCACCTAGCCCCCAGAGCAGAAAGAAGCCTCTGGGCATTCAAATCCTAGTCAAATGGTCAAACCAGGTTGCCTGGCCTCCATTTTAATAATGTTTTAATGATTGTAAAAGTCACCCAGCAGCTTAGACAAAAGGGGCAAGATAGACAGAAAGTTAGTTCTACCTGCACCGAACAATATCACCTTTGTCACTCATGGTTATCTCTTTAGCCCCGGGTTATGGAGCAATAATATTGCTGCTTAATCACCACTTCCTCTGGGCCTTAGTCATGCAGGGGAGAGATGAATGTACAAAAGAGCCCACCTGTGGGTAAATAGACTTGGAGCCACATCAATGACTAACCTCACAGGAACGCACTGAGAGGGGGGAGATCCTGGGACGGGACAAAGCAGGGGACAACTAGTGTCAGACAGCAGGCCAGAATTTCAGGGCTGAACACTTGCTAGTGCACCTGGATGGCATCTGTAGAGGTGAATTATCAGCTTGCTGTTCTCCAAGGACATTGAACAGTGAAACCAAATGGCCTGAGGCACTCACCCCAGAACTGGAGGCCCATTGGCTGTGGAGAAGACACTGCAATAAAACAGTGGTTCCCAACCTGTGCAATGGTACTGTAGGGGGGTCCACAGAAAGTTTAAAATAGAAATTGAAATAAATGTACAGAGCCTCTCACAGCTAGCACATCCTTCAACCTGCATCGCTTCCCGCAGCTCAGGAACCAGTGCGGGCTGAGCCATACTGCCTGCGGGCACATCCCTCAACAACAGTACTCTAGGGGGGCTAAGTCTTTTTACGGCTTGGGAAGCAGAACAGGCTGAAGCCATGCAGGCTGCAGGCACAGCTATATTGTTTGGGGGTCCATAAAATGTTAATATATTGAAATAGATTAAATTGTAATAGATTGGGAGCCACTGCAATAGAATTTCCTCTCCACCTGCCCACACTTTCCCACACCAGAGCCCTAGCTCACTCTGCACAGGCAGCCAGCAGGGGTTGGCAGTCACAGGTCAAAGTCCACCTGACAAGCGCCTTTCCTAAAGCAGATTGTGCAGGAACATGCAAGCCAGCAGCCAGGCATGTTGTAGCTACAGCCAAAGGAGCATTCCCTCCCCTTGCCTGAGAGGGGTGGAATTTGGGCTCATGCTAATCACAGACCTGCTCGGGCACCCCCTCCCCCCCGCTATCTTTTGCACTGGAGAGGGCAACGCTCTTTGCAGGTGTTTAAGTTGTCCTTGCCATCAGGGTGAGAAACAAGCCTCTGAGTTATGAGTGAGGAAACAGAGGCAAGAAGCAGGTAAGTGATCAGTCTCATTTCACACAGGTCTGAGTACAGAACCCAAGACTCCCGCTCCCCAAAAGACCACACAACCCTCCTGCATTTAGGTAGAAGACCTGGGAGTCCTGATTCAGGCACTAGCCAGGAAATCATCCTTCACTCCTGGAATCAGCAGAGAACCCAGGAGTCCTAACCCCCCACTACCTCACAGAGGCAAGAGCACAACCTGGGGGCTTTGGTTGCCAGCCCCCCTCTTCTAGCCATGACACCAGTCGAAGGCCATGGGAGCTGGGGACACCCCCAAACACCCCCCCTCCCCCCAGGTGTCTCACATGACCCTGAAGCACCCAAGCTCAGTGATCCATTTCCAGACAGCTGGCCTTGGTGACTCCCCTCTGATCTCAAGTGTTTGTGAGGGAGCCAGGACTAGCTGGCTCCCAGCTCTGGGTGCTATACACCCCATCCAAATAGTGGATATGGTGTTGTTGTGACCAGCCCCCCTGAAGGCAGACAGGGCCACCAGTACGTCACAAGCACCATAGTCCCAGTGAGCTGGTATTGAGCCTATTCCAGGTCACAGACTCAACATTCAGCCTGGGTGGGGGAAGGGGTTGCTGCACTGTTCTCTGCAGAAGTTTGGCACTTCCTTAGGCCAGAGCCACTCCCTCCTTCCCACTGTCCCATAAAGCCAGAGCAGCGTGAAGGGCACTAAGCTCAAGGGATCATTTGCAGAGTGGGAAATGTCCCCTAGCGCTCCCCACTTTGGTGCTTAGGCTGCATCTACATGTAAGAGTTTAAGGCGCAACTGCAGCAGCACTGCACTGAAAGCGTGGCCACAGCACAAGCACAGGGGAGAGCGCTCTCCCGGTGCTCTATGTAAGAGTAGCCACAGCTCCCAGTGCTGTAGCCTGGCTCACATGGACAGGAATTGTGACATGGGACTGGAGAGCAAGCAGGCTCTGCGCTGAGCCAGCAGCAGGGACTCTTGCTACCTACTCTGGGCATTGCCACTAGGCACAGTCACATGGGGTCATGACCCTGTGCACAGGGCCATGACACCATCCACTCACATTGGTCTGGCTACCCCTCTGTGGTGATGAAATGCCAGTGGGACCCCATCTGAACGGAGCTGGTCACAGTTCAGGGCACTGCACCTGGATTTCCCCCCTCCAGAGTCCAGCAAGAGCATCCCCTGCAAGGGGTCTGGCTCCCAGCCATTACCTCTCATGGGCAGGGAAGCGCCTTTCTCCCTCCCAACCAGCTACCCAGTTCCCTGCTTATCTTGTGTTATTCCCAGTAAAATGGGCAGCCTTAGCAGGACACAGCCTTCTCTTATACAAAGCAGAAATGCCCACAGGTATTCTACCACTCAGCTGCAAGCACATTTATTCTTAAAGTGAAGGCATTACAGGGAAACCAGTAAAACATAACTGTGGTCTCCAACATTTAAGCACAAGATCACTTTTTGAATACAAGTCACTCCAGGATCTACTTCAAACCCCAATACCCCTGACCCACCTCTTCAAGGCCCTCCCCCTGACCAACCCCCTTCACCAAGGCCCCGCCCTCCTCAATCTGTAAAGATAGGGTACGGGGAGTGGGACAGAGTGACATCAGTACCCCCTTGCCTCTGTCTATCCCACCCTGCACAACAAGTGGGAGGCTCCCGGGGGCAGCTGCAGGGCAGTGTGGGGAGGGGCAGCTGAAGTGCCTCCCAGCCAAACCAGTCAGGATCACCTGTCAAAGGCTCCAAGATCTACCGGTAGATCCTGATCTACCAGTTGGTGACATCTGCAAAAGAAGAAAGCATGCTGCACACATGCTGATAAGCTTATCACAGATCACCTCCACCAACTTCAGTGAGGGCTCTGGCAGAATCAGTCCTTCAAACCCCACCAAATGGGTTTTCCAAGGAGACGCGTTCCTTCAGTCTTAGTGCAGGGCTAGCACCTCCATGCATAGGTCAGTCTATCCTTTCCACACCTTGGGCCTTTGAGCTCCCGATTTCAGGAACACAAGGGTGTAGCTCCCGAAGGCTGGGCTTTGAAACCCCCAGGGGAGAGGCAGTGGGGGAATCTGCATTCACACATACCCCACCCCCCCACCTAGATATTCCAGGGGCAAGCTGCTTGGAAAAGCCCTTGTGTCTGGCCCATTGTTCAAGATTGCACTTTGAAGTTCTTAACATTCCTCACAGCTCAAGATAACACATCCCCTTTGCACTGTCAGAGGTGCCCATTGACTCCACTGGAACGGAGCTGGGCAGCTCTGAATCATCTCTGTCCTATGCGATGCTTTTAATATGGACCTTCCCAATCTCTCCCCAGGGCAGCAGACAGTCACTCCCTCGTCCCAGCCCCATTTCCAAGAAACTGCACTGGCTAAGGAGAGGGAAAGAGACAAGAAATGTGGTTTGCAAGGAACTGAGCTAGCAACAGCTTTCAGCTACTGTGGGTAAAAGGCTACAGAGAAAAACATGGACACATTGACGAATGGACAGGCAGTCAAGAGATAAATAGGTGGACAGATAGAGAAACAGAACCACCAAGAGAGGGACCTAATTGCAGTAAGAGAGGGAGATATGTCATAGGGACAGAGACAGACAAAGACCACTCCCTGGGCTCCACCATGCCCCATCATGAAATGAGCTCACCCCATGTGGGTATGGTTCTTATCCACTGCCCACCCTGGGATAACTCCATGAGCTCAGCCACAGAAAGAAGCCCTTCTCAGGCTGAGCAGAAGGGATGTTTTAGCAGCAGCTGTAACTGACAAGGACCTTTCTGACCAGAGCTGCAAAGCTGGGCCAAAAATAACAGCCACTCTCTTTGTCCCCAGGGCTCTCCTCTAGGGTATGTCTAGACTACATGGCTCCGTCGACAGAGCCATGTAGATGAGTTTACTAGACATAGGAAAATGAAGCGGCAATTTAAATAATCGCCACTTCATTTTCCTATGTCTAGTAAAATCATCTACATGGCTCCGTCGATGGAGCCATGTAGTCTAGACATACCCCTAGTGCCCTGGGTCCTGAAAGTACCGTGTACATATTCCCTCGCATGCCCTACAAACACAGCCTCTAACCACTCCTGCCCCTCTAGTCATAGAAATGTCAGGCTGGAAGGGACAGTAAGAAGTCATCAGTGCCAACCCCCTGAGCTGAGGTTAAAGACCAAGTAAACCCTAGACCAGTCGTTCCCAAACTTTTTGGCATCACGCACCCCTTTTTGATTTTTGAAAAACCCTCACGCCCCCCCCGCCCAATAGCTGCAAAACTTGTTCAGCAAAAAAAAAAAAAAAAAAAGGAAAAGGAAAAAAGAACTGAACAGGGCAGCAAAACTTGATGGGGTGGGGAGGCTGGGTCGCCTGGCGCCCCCCCCGGAATTTCTTCACGCCCCCCAGTTTGGGACCCCCATGCCCTAGACCATCCCTAACTTTCCAGTCTGTCCCTAAAAATCCCCAAGAATGGATCAGCTCAGCACCACAGGCCCAAATCCTGCCATTAACTTTGCATCCCAATCAGATCCTCAGGCCTGTTGCCAGTCATCTTCCCCATGTGAGAGTTGGGGAACTGAGGCACAAAGAGGCATGATTTCCTTCCCCACCAGCTGCTCACATTGAGCCATCCTCACAGCTTAGAAGGAGGAAGTCCTGGCTTCCAGGCTCATGCTCTCTCACCATAACTACAAAGGAAAAATCCCTTTTCCAAAGAGAGACCTTCTCGTGGGAGAATATTCCACCAACCTCCTAGCCCTAGATATTATTCTTTCCTTGATTTCATCTCACTACTCCAGGATGGGCCAGGGAAGCTCCCATCCAAAGACTGTAGTACCCACAGCTACTACAGGTTGAACCTCTCTAGTCCACCACTCTCTGCTCTGGCAGCATCCGAGGTCCGGCATTTTAATTTGTCAAGTGTCCACCTATCATGGGGGTGGCCAAGTTTCTTGTGGCTCTCTAATGCAGGGCTACTCAACTTTGGAAGCTCTGGGGGCCACAATGATACTCACAGCACATTGCAAGGGCTGCAACTTAAGTGTGGTTGCACATACATGCAAATATATATGCAAATAGCTTCTTTCACACTGATGGGCATGAATACAAAGATTAAGACAAGACTACACAACATGCAGGCCCCATTTAAGTCAGTTCTGCTAATATGAATAAAATGCAATATTGACCTGATTTCCACCCATATGACAGCACTTTTAATGAGCAATGACAGTCCAGGAATTTAACTACTAAAACGGATATCAACAGAAGACCATTCTATTGACTACCTTTTTGTTTTGGCTCCCACCCACGGGCCGCATGTTGAGCCCCGCGTGAACCCAAACTGCACCATGGGCCGCAAACAAATGGGCTGCAGGCCACATGTGGCCCACGGATCACGTGTTGAGTAGCCCTGCTTTAAAGTTATTCAGCCCCCGGTCCTGGTTCTCAGTGCTTTGCACTGTTATTTAGCTCTAATTTATTCTTCAATGTCTAAGATCCCAGTAAGCAGTGGAAATGTTGGTAATGCTGCAAGACAATAATGACCCTTCCTCCATGGTTCTGCAAATTCTCTGGTTCAGCACCGGTCAGGTGCTGGTAGCGGACTACAGAGGTTCAACCTGTTGATAGATTTTGCAGAGTTGCAGGAAGCCAGCTGACATCATGGGGTTGTTCTCCCCCAAACACACTGAAAAGCCTGCAAGTTATAGCTTGTGTGACTGCTGATTCAAGTCCTGGCCCCACACACACATAAACCTTTTCACATGAGTGAAGTGCTGATTTTAGCTCAAGCCAGCTGGCCCACCCAAGTGCCGGATAAAATTCGAATACAACCACTCTCGGGGCGGATGAGAGTTTTGCGGGGCCCAGAGTAGCACAATTTCGCGGGGCCCCCCCTTTGGAGAAAAAATAGAAAAAAGGCATCAAATGCGCAAATTGAAAGCTATTTTCATATTAAATGTGAATTGGGTAAATTTGATAGAAACTTAATTTAGTTGGATAATTTTTATTTTAATTATATTGTAAGTCATTCTTAAACAAAATTCTGCATTAATAACTAGAAATTGTCATTTGTATTTAAGACTCCTCCCCCTCCTGCCTCATTCTCTTTCTCTTCTCCTCCCCCTCCTGCCTCACTCTCTCTCTTTCTCTTCTCCTCCTCCTCCTCCTGCCTCACTCTCTCTCTTTCTCTTCTCCTCCTCCTCCTCTGCCTCACTCTCTCTTTCTTCTCCTCCTGCCTCACTCTCTCTCTTTCTCTTCTCCTCCCCCTCCTGCTTCACTGTCTCTTTCTCTTCTCCTCCTCCTCCTGACTCACTCTTTCTCTCTTTCTCTTCTCCTCCTCCTCCTGACTCACTCTCTCTTTCTTCTCCTCCTGCCTCACTCTCTTTCTTTCTTTCTCTTCTCCTTAGTCCTCCCCCTCCTGCATCTCACTCGCGGAGCCCAAACGGCCGTTTGGGCCCCGCGCGGCATGCCGGCTGAGCGGTGCAGAACTCAACCAAGCACCATGGCGGAAGGCAAAGGGGAGCGGGGCAGTGATGTACCCGGCCAGGGGGCGGGACCTGGAGCCTCTGTCATGCCCTTCGCCTCCTGCCCCCTGGCTGTGTACATCACTGCCCCGCCCCCCCTTCGCCTCTCGCCGTGGCGCTCGGCTGAGTTCTGCGCTGCTCAGCCAGGCCGCTGCGTGGGAGCAAGCAGCTCAAGCGGCCGTTTGGGCCCTGCGCAGCGGCTCGGCGCAGGGCCTTTTGCAGTGCGGGGCCCAGGACAGCCAGCCCGCTCACCCTGCCCTATATACGCTGCTGACCACTCTGATGTGGATGCAGGCTTGTGCCAAATACCACTAGTCCTCCTGTGTCTTCCCTCAAATCCCCCCAGGCATGCTCAGAAAGGACAGTTATGTTCGCTCAGAAAGGACAGTTATGTTCTCCCCCAAACTGTGAAAGAATTTCTCCAAGGGCTCAGCTCGCTGCAGGCTCTAAGCACCATTAGATGCATCCCCGAGCCTTAGCCAGCAATAAAAGTGCAGACACAGCACCTCAAGGGTTATCCTGCAGGGTGACCACTCTCCCTGGGCTGGGTGACTAACTTGTGTGGAGAAACCTTGAGTTAACTCTGCAGCAAAGGCAGATCCACAGCTGGGCCTTTGCTTGAGTCAGTTAGGAAAGATGTGGAGAGGAAATAGGTGCAGCTAAGCAGAGACACCGGAACCTGTGACCCTTGCTTAGCCCTGTGGCCAAGTGACAAAGCCCCATTGAGCTGTATTGGACCCTTGAGATTCATCTAAACACCCAGCATGAAGATTAAACTCACCAAAGCTTGTGGCTTGGAATCGCCGGCCCCTGATGGAACAACCCCCACATCAGACTTCCCCCTCCTCGGAGCTCCTCAAGCTTAATGGCTTGGCAGAGCCTCAGAGACAAGGGCATGGGACCAGGGACCACATGGCTCCCCCATAAGAGCAGCCATACTGGGCCAGACCAAAGGTCCATCTAGCTAAGTATTCTGTCTGCCGACAGTGGCCAATGCCGGATGCCCCAGAGGGAGGGAACACAACAGGCAATCCTCATGTGATCCCTTTCCAGTCATCCATTTCCAGACAAACAGAGGCCAGGAACACCATTCCTACCCATTCTGGCTAATAGCCATTGATGGACCTAACCTTCATTGATGGACCCTCACCTTTTACCGGCTGTAAGGGCGAGTGATGAAGGCAAGCAGGTGCAGAGAAGCGAGCAGAGGATAGGTCATAAAAAGTCACCACCCAAAAAAGTTCTAGGGCAGATCTGAGAGTAGAAACCTGGTCCTGGGATACCACGATCCTCGTGCTAACTACTGAAGTAGGACCCCTTGAACCAACAGGAGCATCCTTCTCCCCTCCACCCTGAGGGGCCATATGAGCTGAATCTTCACAGATCAGTTTGATGGAGGGACATCATCAGATCCCTTTAAACTCAGCCAGTAAGAACAGAGACTGCTTGAAACTCACACAAGCCCAGCCATTATTTTAAGAGCAGCCCCTTCTTTGTTCAGACTTAGATACCTGGGTGCTTTCTGTCCAGGAAAGCCAGCCAAAATCAGGGCCCTTAGGCCAGGTGCTGCACATATACCTTGTAATGAGCTTGCAAAGGAAGGGGAGCTAACATTACTTATCTCAATACAATATGCAGTCAACCTGTGGAACTCCTTGCCAGAGGATGTGAAGTCCAAGACTATAACAGGATTCAAAAAAGAGCTGGATAAATTCATGGAGGATAGGTCCATCAATGGCTTTTAGCCAGGATGAGCAGGAATGGTGTCCTTAGCCTCTGTTTGCCAGAAGATGGGAATGGGTGACAGGATGGAACACTTGATTCCCTGTTCTGTTCATTCCCTCTGGGGTACCTGGCATTGGCCACTGTCAGGAGACTAGATGGATAGAGCCCTGCAAATCTGTGGATATTTTGTGGCTATGGATCCAGATGCCAATACAAATGTATCCATGCAGAGCTCTCTGGTAACATACGCAGCACTTTCCATCTCCAAGTGTTTCACAGAAAAGGTCCATATTTGTCAGATGGGGAAACTGAGGCATGAGGGCAGTGCAATGACTTGCCCAAGGTGATGCAGCAGATCAGTGGCACAGCCAGGAAAGAGCATTCAAGTTAGCCAGACCCAACACCACTGCCATCCACATGGGGACATGCTGCATCCACCTGAATAACACTTGTTACCTTGCACTTTGTTGGCAGCTATTTTTGCAGTTACGTCCCCATGCCCTTTATCTTGTCTTCCTATCTGCAGCACAGGTTGAAGGATATGCACCCATTGAAAATTGGGGTAAAAAGAAGAATCAGCCCCAATATTTCCATATATTAGTGACTGCTCCAGCACCAAATAATGTTTAAAAATTAAACTAATCTGCACTTATCATAGGTCCTACAGTAACAGAGCTGTGCCACTCCGTAATTGGAAATTCATGACCAGCTTTCTTTGTGTAGGGCCTACAATCAGTGTAGTAATGACTGTAGAATCTCTTCCACTATGCTTTCTGTCCACCGAAGGCTTTCATCACTCCTACTCTTTTTAATGCTGTTTCATCTGGGAGCTGATCACACATTCACCTTCCTCACTTCCACAGCCACCCTTTTCCCTTTCACCCATTCCATGAATCAATATTTATCCATGCAGCCAGAAGTCTAAACTCATTGCCATGAGCGGTGACAGCCAACTGCAAGGGAAATGGACCCTGCCTCTCACTGCCTTCTTCCCCAAACAGACTGTATTTGAACATGCTGTATTTACACTGGCCAAGATTTACTCAGGGACACTCTTGACAAACACCTCTGGCTAATATGCCTCTTCAAACTAGCATGGCAAGTATTTTTTAGCTCCTCCAGACTGTTCTTTAGGCTATGGGAAGGTTTGGGGACAAAAGTGCTGTCCATGCAAAAGTCACCAGAAGTGAAAACCGGTCAAACTGGTTTTTCTGCCTCCCATTGTCCATGTTTCATGACCACAGTGCTATCTCCTTTTTCCACAGATAGAGCAAAGCTCTGTGGGTAAGCATCCCACAGTGCAGTGTTGTGGGAAGGCAGAGCTGATCCCTGAACTTCTTGGGATTTCCTCGGAGCTCTGTGAGCTCTCCGTGCTGATGAACGTCAAAGCTGCACTGCAGTCTCTCCCAGCCCTCCCCCCTGCAGCAGCAGCCTGCCACTGTGTTCCTAGTAGGGCAGAACAGGAGTATTCTAATTATTTGTTCTTTGTTTATTCCCCAAAAGGAGCAGCTAACTCAGCTGTCAAATACCTCCCAGAGCTTAGAAAGAGAAGGGGTGCATGCCTGCAAGGCAGCAGAGATCACAAAACACTGAGTGCAGCCATCAGGGCAGGCATTGTGGGATACTGGCAGAAGCCAGTTCTCTCAACACCACAAATAGCAGAGTCCACACTAGCTCTTTGTCAACAATAAAGAGTGGGAGGATACCCCTCCCATCTTGCCCAAGAGCTCAACAATTCTGCTGGCAGCCCTGCTGATCTTAACAGTCCTACCCCCACTGCAGGCATTGGTTTAGACTTCACCATGCTGGACCCTGAGTGTCTCTATTGTCCAGAGGAGACAGGTCTGTGTTTAAGGCATTGGATAAGAAATCAAAAGACCTGAGCACAAGTGCTGGAGTGATCACCAAGTGCATAACTTGGCAAAAATGGAGAAGCAGGCTTGCATCCAACAGAGAGCGAGGTGTTCAGGCCTGTTTGAGACAAAGAATAGAAAACAAAAAAAGAAAGAATAGCTTAAGTAAGAACAACCACACTAGGTTCTAGCTAGCCTAGTGTCCGGTCTTCCAACTGTGGCTAGTGCCAGGTGCTTCAGAAGGAAGGAACAGAACAGGGCAAATATCCAGTGTCCCATCCCCTGCTCAAGAAGCATAGTCTCACCCCAGAGAGGAACTTTGCAAACTGGAAGAGCCTGGATTGGGATCCGGGAGACTGAGGCACGATCCCCAGCTCTGCTACTTTGCTGCACAACATCTGGGAAGTCCTTTCCCTGCTCAGTGCCTCCAGTGCAGTGCCCCCTCTCATTCTGTACACCCATGTGCAGAACACATTTTTTATGTGCACCACTATGGAGGTGATGTGTGGGAGGGGTGGGGCCAAAGGGTTTGGAGTGAGAGAGGAGGATCAGGGCCAGGGCAGAGAACTGGAGTGTGGGGTCGGGGGCTCTGGGATGGGGCTGGGGATGAGGGGTTTGGGATGCAGATTGCCCCAGTCTAAGGCAAGGAGAGAGGATTCCCCCCAGCCTTCTTTAGAGGCAGCAACTCAGGGCCAGAGCAGGGGTGCCAAATTCTCAGCAGTGGCAGCTCCAATGGGGCTGGGCTGAGCCGGGCAGGGAAGGGGCACCTCTCCCCAGCCATGGCAGCTCCAATGGGGCTCGGCTGGGCCAGGCTGGAGCAGGGACACCTTTCCCTGCCTGAACAGCCCTTGCTAGCCTGCTGCACAGCTGCGCAGCTAACAGGACATAGGGCTCAACCCTGCCTCTTTGTCCTGTCTGTTGGGATGCAAATTCTAACAAGCATTTTGTAAAATGGTCATGATAGGGTTAACAGGCTTACTCAACGTGTTGTGGTAGTGGTGGGCAACCTGTGGCCCATGGGACACATACGGCCCATCAGGGTTCCATGTGTGGCCTGTGAGACATTTTATTACCAGTGGCCATGTGCAGGGTTGCCAGATTCCACTGGTTTCTGTCTGTGTAGCTTTTTTCCTACTGGTATTATTAAAGTGATGTGCAGGTAAAGCCAGGGCACACGAAGCGAGGTGCGTGCTGATTGCCACAACATTGGCTGTGAGAGCCGTGCGCTCCCTCTATGTCCAATCAAAGCACTGCTGCAGTTCAATTGGCATCCCCTGCAAATTCTAGGTACACAAGTGCAGTTAGCAAAATCGTCGTATCCCGGGAGACCGTCTTGGTTATGACAATCTTGGGGCCCATTAAGATGAAGGAGGCCACTCATGCAGCTCGCTCACTAGCCTAGGTTGCCCATTGCTGTACTATGGGATTGACTGAGCCATGCACCACCTTCCCTTACTTTGTGCTTAAGTCAATGGAAATTCTCTTCCCCTAACCCCCAGGTGTGCAGAGGTGATGCATGGGGTGGAGAGATGTGCATTTGTTGCTTGGCTTGTACTGAGCATGCTCAGTAACACTGACCTCACGCTGCCCCTCAATAAGGGCAGGCATGGGTCAGTTCCTTGCCATGCACTCTGTTGTGAGACAGTTAAATACAGCACCCTGTTCCAGCCTGCAGCCCTGAGAATACCTTGGTCTGCGTTGCATGGATGGGTCCCTTGATCAAAGCAGAGAATGTCTCTTGCAACATATTTGTACAGCGCCTTGCACTGCAGAGCTCTGATCACAGCTGGTGCTTGTACGTGTTATTGTAGTACAAGGAACAATGCCATCTAGTTTACAGAGGGTCTTACACATTGCTCTTCACCCCAATATCTGGGTGCCTTCCAGCTGTGCTGTAAGCGGAGTGGCAAACATCTGTCCCATGTTATTTCTCATCTGTGCCCTGGTTGGGAAGGGAAGTGGAAGCAGTGGGGTGTCTTATTATGGAATACACATGCCTGCGTGCACACACCTTGTTCTATTCTTGTGTTACAGAGGCTGGTCAAAGTGCAATTCAAGAGAACGTCCTCACACTGCAGTAGCTAAGTTAGATCCGTGAGGCAGCATGGCAAAGTAGGCCACTGGATGATACTTGGGATGTCTGGGGTGTAATCCTACCTTGAGTTCCTGTGTGAGGCTTCAGTCACTCCCTCTCCCTCTGCTGCATTTTCCCCTCCCAGCCTTTGTTCAGCATGTGAGCTCTTCAGGGCAGCTTCTGTCTCTCACTCTGTCTATGCAGCCGCGCTTGGCAGGAGGGGGGCCCTTGATCTCACATAGGGCAGGTTGTTGATACTGTCATTCTGACAACAAATATGTATAAGTCTCATAAACCCTCATGAGTCAGGGCATAGGCCAGGGTCCAGGACTAGGAACAGATTTCCTATAGAGAAGAACTGACACTTTTTTTGCACCTTCCTCTGAAGTAGCTGGCTCTGGCAGTTTTTATGGCAAGCTGTTTGGGTGTTTTCAGAAGGGAGTTAATGGAAAGCAAAAATGGGAAGGTGAAAAAGAACAGCATATGAAGAAAAGCAATATCGATCTATCACAGCAATGGGCAGCCTAGGCTAGGGAGTGGGCTGCATGAGTGGCCTCCTTGGTCTCAGTGGCCACAAGATCGTTGTAACCAAGACGGTCTCCTGAGCTAGGGGAATTTTGCTGACTGCGCTTGTATACTTAGAATTTGCAGGGGGTGCCGATTGAACCATAGCAGCGCTGTGACTGGATGCAGAGGGAGCGCACGGCTCTCACAGTCAATGTTGTGTGTGATCAGCACGCACCTCATTTCACATGCCCTTCTTTTACGTGTGTGTCTCTTTACCAACACTGGCAGGAAAAACTATGTGGACGGAAACCAGCAGAATCTAGCAACCCTGCCCATGGGCAACGGTAACAAAATGTCTTGTGAGCCACATGTAGAATGCTGATGAGCCACATGCTGCCCTTGGGCCACAGATTGCCCACCACTGATCCAACTCCATCCCCAAACATCTGTCCACATGTCTCTGTATCTCCATCTTCATGGCTGTGTCTACACTGGCATGATTTTCCGTTAAAAGCATTTTCGGAAAAGAGCGTCTAGATTGGCACGGATGCTTTTCCGCAAAAGCACTTTTTGCGGAAAAGCGTCCGTGCCAATCTAGACGCGCTTTTCCGCAAAAAAGCCCTGATCGCCATTTTCGCGATTGGGGCTTTTTTGCGGAAAACAAATCTCAGCTGTCTACACTGGCCCTTTTGCGCAAAAGGGACTTTTGCCCGAATGGGAGCAGCATAGTATTTCCGCAAAAAGCACTGATTTCTTACAGTAGGAAGTCAGTGCTTTTGCGGAAATTCAAGCAGCCAGTGTAGACAGCTGGCAAGTTTTTCCGCAAAAGCAGCTGATTTTGCGGAAAAACTTGTCAGTCTAGACACAGCCCATATGCATCTATGGCTATGTCTACACTACAAGTTTTTGTAGCAGAGAGTATGCTAATGACCAGGGCTCAACAAATCATGTAATCTACTCGCCTGTGGCGAGATTACAAGATGAGGTGGGAGGGGGAAGAGGGAAATAAGAGATAAGTGGAGGGCAGGGGTGTGAAAAGAGGGAGTGGGGGAGAATAACAGGTAGGTGAGGGGCAGTGGGGTGAGAAGAGGGAGTTGGAGAATTTGGGATATGCAGGGCTGTGGTGGCCAGAGAAAGGTGATTTTCCCAGCTCCTTTGCAGCCTCAGTTGTGTGGTGGGGGGAGAACCCCCTACTAATATTAAAATATGAGATGTGTGCTTTTATTCATGGAACAAACAAGTGTTAATCATTATTAAGGGTTTTTCAAATAGCGCTTTTATCCCAAGTGCTTGACAATAGTTAGCTAAGAATAGACATCATTTAGAAAGATCGTTAAGGGGTTAACTGAAACCCTCAGCGGTTTGGTCTACAAAGAAAGAAAGAAAGAAAGAACTACTGCCTTAGAGAAAGCAACCATCACCAAGAGGTTAAGTAACTTCCCAAGGTCCTGCTGCCTTCAGTGGCAGAGGCAGGAATAGATCCCCTTCCCCCAAACCCACTCCAAGATAATCACTGGACAACACTCTGTCTTGTAAAGCTGGGATCGGAACCCAGACTTGCAGCTCCACCCCTTCGCCCCCCATGAGGATCTGGTCCCAGAGCCAGGCACAGAACCCAGCCTTTCAACATTGCACCATCTCCTTTAGAACCCAGATAAGCATCCTGACTCATCACTCGGTGGCTGGAGCAAACAGGCTGTGCGTGCCCAGGAAATGAGCCAGGATCCATTTAATCACTTCTAGGGGAATTGTCCATAAATGAAAGCTACCCACACATGGTCACTCCCCACTCCCACTCCCCCTCCCCCTCCCCCCAGGTCTTGATGACAGTTAGACACAGCCCCTCCCTGTGTTGCAAAGTAAATTTCCACCCACATGCAAACCCATGTAACTATATGGATGTGCCTAGGTGCACCAGCTTTGCCATTGAAAGCAATGCAGTAACATGTCTCAGCACTGACCCTGCCATCTCAGCAGGGCCGGACTAGACAACGGACCCATGGGGTCTGTGCCCAGGGCCCCAGATAATAAGAGGGGCCAGAAAAACCTGTACCCCCTAGCAGACAAGCACCAGGTTGGGGGAGTCTCCACACCCCATCCTGCTCCCCAGCAGAAGTGACAGGCGGGCAGGATGGGCAAAGCCCCTGAGCCCCGACCCTGCTCCACTCCCTAGCAGAAGCCACAGGGTGGGCGGACGAGGCCCCAGTGGCCCAATGCCTAGGATGCAGCCCTAGGACTGAAAGGGCACTGGCTCCCTGCAGCTGTCCTAGGGCTCTCCGTGCTGATGAACAGTTTGTCCAAAAAATCAATGCGTGGAAGTGGGGCAAGACCGTGGGGGGAAGGAACAGAACAGGGTGGGGCTGCAGGCAGAAGGTGTGGGTGGTGCTGGGGGGCACTTGCTGTGGCCCAGGGCCAACAAAACCTTACCGTGCATCCAAGTGGAGGCTTGCATGTTGGCTGGCTGGCATACCCTGCCCTACTGACTTCCACCTCCCAAGCCTTCCTCTGCCTTATCTGGCATAAGCAAGGGATACAAACTGCCCTGACCTAGCCAGCAGGTCTGTCCCAGCTGCAATGTGATGCGAGGCAGGATTCCTTTTCCTTCACACTTGTTCTGCAGGCAGCAGGCACCCACACCCTGCTCAGGGCTGACTGCATTGTGCTCAGCCCTAGCACATTAGCCTGGGGAGCCAAAATATACATTAAAGTCAATAACTCCCCCAGGAATAGAGGCTGGGGGGAGCCATGCATTGTTCAGCTCCCGTGACAGCTGGCTGCCTGCATCTGTAACCCAGCATGTACTGGATCTGCAGAGCAGAGAGAGTGGGTTGCATGCACCAGCCCTTAAGGCGGAAGCAAGTTCCTGCTTTCCATGCTGGATTAGGTTCATTCCCAGGTGTTAGCAGGCAGATAATCAGTTGGTTAAAGGGGCTGGCGGGATTCCAAAGGGTGGAACAGAAGAGGTCAGTTTAATATGACTGGCAATGGGAGCAGGTGGCATGGGGTTAATGGGCTCAACGTCCATGTTGGTGGGTTATATGGGCCTGTGCTGCCCATGCTCCACCAATATTCAGGTGCGTGGGGCCAGCTCCACCAATGTTTGGGCTGATATTTTCAGAGCCGTTCCCTCCATAGGACGGACCAGGGCAAACAGAATCCACATGAAAGGGATCCATAGTATGACAGAACATATCATATTGCCTCTACATAAATCCATGTGTAACCCCTAAGCCAGGGAACCTTTTTTGGGTTGGAGGCCACTGACCCACAGAAAAATCAGTCAGAGGTAGCACACAAGTCAGAAGTTTAAAAAAAAACCCTCACTAAATGGCCCCCATCTGAGAAGGACACTCCCCCCACCAGAGCCAAGGTTAATATATTTCAGGTGTTCCAGCCCTCCAGTGGGGGAGCTGAAGCACCCACACAGGCTCTCCAGTGTCAGGAGGCCAGATCTAGCCCCCTGGTTCTCCCACACCTCCCAGCAGTTCACCTCAGACCAGCCACCACTTGTAGCTAATGGCTGCCACCAGGAGGGACTGATCCTATAACCTTAGGTGCTAAAGTCACATGCTGCTATGGATGAGCTGAAAGGCAGTTTGCCCTTAACTGCGACTGTAGAACAGACTTGGCTCTCCCTTGTCAGTGGTTTCCATGCCTGTTGGTTGCACACAGTACACTCGCATCTTGACTCCTGTGGGCAGATGTGGTCACCTCATTTCAAAAAGGATATCTTGGAATTGGAAAAGGTTCAGAAAAGGAAAACAAAAATATTAGGGGTTTGGAACAGCTGCCATATAAGAACATAAGGATGACCATACTGGGTCAGACCAAAGGTCCATCCAGCCCAATACCCTGTCTGCCGATAGTGACCAATGCCAGGTGTCCCACAGGGAGTGAATCGAACAGGTAATGATCAAGCGATCTCTCTCCTGCCATCCATCTCCATCCTCTGACAAACAGAGGCTAGGGACACCATTCCTTACCCATACTGGCTAATAGTCATTTATGGATTTAACCTCCATGAATTTATCTATTTCTCTTTTAAATCCTGTTATAGTCCTAGCCTTCACAACCTCCTCAGGCAAGGAGTTCCACAGATTGACAATGTGCTATGTGAAGAAGAACTTCCTTTTATTTGTTTTAAACCTGCTGCCCATTAATTTCATTTGGTGGCCCCTAGTTCTTATATTATGGGAACAAGTAAATAACTTTTCCTTATTCACTTTCTCCACACCATTCATGATTTTATATACCTCTATCATATCCCCCCTTAGTCTCCTCTTTTCCAAGCTGAAAAGTCCTAGATAGCCTCTAGAGCCCTTTTTAAATATTGGCGTTACATTAGCTCTCTTCCAGTCATTGGGTACAGAAGCCGATTTAAAGGATAGGTTACAAACCATAGTTAATAGTTCCGCAATTTCACATTTGAGTGCTTTCAGAACTCTTGGGTGAATGCCATCAGGTCCCGGTGACTTGTTACTATTTAAGTTTATCAATTAATTCCAAAACCTCCTCTAAGTACACTTCAATCTGTGACAAGTCCTCAGATTTGTCACCTACAAAGGACGGGTCAGGTTTGGGAATCTCCCTAACATCCTCAGCCGTGAAGACTGAAGCAAAGAATTCATTTAGTTTCTCTGCAATGACTTTATGTGCTCCTTTTGTATCTTGATCGCCCAGGGGCCCCGCTGGTTGTTTAGCAGGCTTCCTGCTTCTGAGGAGGGCTTAGTAAGACTGGAAACTTTTGAAAATGCTATTTCCACTTCAGTTTCCTACCTATAACATGGGGCTAATGCCTCTTCCATTCCCCCATCCTTTGTCTGTCTTGTCTGTTTCCAGCGTAAGCTCTTTGAAGCCAGGATTGCTTCTCCCTGCCATGCACCACAATCCATTGTGCCAGGCGCTGTTCATTGTTTGTTAGGTGCATTGTGGTAGCACCGCAGAGCTCCAATCAGGGCCCATGACCTCACTGTGTCAGGCACTGCACAGACACAGCACAAAAAAAGACAGCCCCTACTCCCAAAAACCGCACAATCCCATCCAGGCAGCACCCAGTATGATGGGGCTCCAAACATGACATGCCAGAAGAGCCATTCCTATTCTCCTCCTGCTAGGCAGATTCTGTCCCACACTTAGGTGCCTCACCCAGGACACAAGGGGATTCACAGCTGTGTCACACAGAGAGCAGTATGTTTCATGAATGTCTAGTAGAGACGGCCAGAAAATGTGTGTTGGGGGGGGGGGTGCAGTTCCATGGGAAATTTCAACAGAAATTTTAAAAAATCAGTTTTCAGCAGAAAATTCAGATTTGTCCTGAAAAACAAAACCCTGAAAACTCAGCTGAAAATGAACATTTTTCATCCAAACATTGACAAATGCTTATTTTTTTCTGACAGAATGAAAATGTTCTTAGGAAACAGACGCTTTCCACAAAACCCAGTTCTTCATTGAAAAGTTTTGCTGGCAACATTTCCATCTGCTTGGCAGGATGGTCAGGAGACCCTGTGAGAGGAGCACAGTTGCATGGATAAGAGAGGCTGCATAGCATAGATCAACCTAGGAGCCAGGACAGAGGCCACCCAGGGCTCTTTGTGCATCCTGGAATCATTGCAGAATTCCCTTCCTACTCATTACTTCCATGTTCTGTCTGGGTATGTCTACACTACAGCGTTATTTCAAAATATCTTATTTCGAAATAGTTAATTCAAAATAAGTTATTTCAAAATAACGCATCTACACACAAAATGCACTTCGAAATAGCATTTTGCTATTTTGAAATAGCGCGTCTACACTGATTGGATGCTGAATCACATTTAAGGCCAGCTGAAACCGGTTCCAACAGGGCAGCAGGTCAGTAGTTGCTTTGTGTGGCTGCTGCCTGAGGCTATCTGAGGCTTGTGCTTAAAGGAACCCCCCTGGACAGCCAGTTCTCAGGTTTCCCTGCTTGCTTGCCTACCGCGCTGAGGGACAGCAAAGCATTTTTCTCTCTGACTGCTTTGGTTGCCCTGACTCGGGACACCACAGCACTCGGCACCATGGAGCCAGAGCTGCCCCTGGGCACTCTGGTGCTCATTTTGGACGCGTTGCTGCAAGCCTGGCTCCAACTGCTGGAGACTGCCTGGCAGCATCTGCTGCAGCCCAACCCCCAGGCCCTCTTCCTGACCCCCCTGGGGGTCAGGGAGGAGCAGCAGCAGCGCCCGGATGCCAGCGTGCCCCACCACATCTGGCGTCTGGACACCAGCAGCAACTGGTGGGACCACATCGTCCTGGACCGCTGGGGAGACCAACAATGGACCCAGAACTTCAGGATGAAGAAGGACACCTTCTTCGAGCTCTGTGAGTGGCTCGCCCCTGCTCTGCAGCGATGGGCCACGCACGGGAGGCCCGCCATTCCCCTCCACGAGCGTGTGGCCATCGCCCTCTGGAAGCTCTCCATGCCGGATAGCTACCAATCCGTGGTGAACCAGTTCGGCGTGGGGGAGATCCACTGTTGGAGCAGTGCTCATGCAGTTATGGCAATCTCTGGCCACTGTGCCAGGAGCGGGGGTGCGAGGCGGGGATGGGCTGCCCTAGGGAAAAGGGGGGGGAGGTGGTGAAAGTCCCTTCCCCGGGAGGGTTTGGTCTGTCCCAGTGGCACTACGGACTGCCCGCGGTGGCCAGGATTTCAGAGGGGTTGCTCCTGGGAGTGGGGGCGCGGGGCAGTGGCGGGGAAGGAGCACCCTCAGCCACCCTGGCACCCCAGTGACTCTCGGCTTTGTGTGTCCCTCTGCAGGTGGTCAAGGCCATCAATAGAGTGCTGCTCCGCAGAGTCATCCGCCTCACCGATTTGGACGCGGTGATCGAGGGGTTTGGCGCCCTGGGCTTCCCCTACTGCGGGGGCGCAATCGACAGGACACACATCCTCATCCGTGTCCCGGACCACCAGGCCTCCATCTACATCAACAGCAAGGGATACTTCCTGGTTATCTTGCAGGCTGTGTCTGACCACCGGGGCCAGTTCATGGACATAAACGTGGGCTGGTCCAGCAAAGCACACGATGCACGAGTGTACCGCAACTCCTCTGTGTGCCAGAGGCTGCACACCGGGACTTTCTTCCCCGACTGCCACATCAGGGTTGGGGACGTGGATGTGCCTGTGTGCCTGGTGGGGGATGCAGCCTACCCACTACAACCCTGGCTCATGAAGCCCTATACGGGACACCTCAACCCCTCCCGACAGGCCTTTAATGCCAAGCTCAGCAGGGCCTGCATTGTGGTGGAGGGTGCCTTCGGCCAGCTGAAGGCCCGAGTTAGATGCCTCCTCACCCGCCTGGACCTCTCCGAGTGGAATATTCCACACGTGGTGGCAGCGTGTTGTGTGCTGCATAATTTGTGTGAGCGGAAGTGGGAGGCTTTCCTGCCAGCCTGGATGGCAGAGGCCGACCACTTGGCTGGCCTCTATGCGCATCCCTGCACGGTTTCCATCCGGGAGGCCCATCGGAGGGATGTCCGTATCTGGGAGGCCCTGCGGGAGAGCTTACACCCGGAGGAGGACTGAAGTCTCCCTCATATGCCCCACTGGGGGCTTGTGCCTCATTTCACCCTCACATCCTTCCACTTTCCCCTCCCTAACCCCCCTTCCTGATGTACAATAAAAACACGTGTGTTGCCAAAAACAAACTCTCTTTATTGACCATAACTGGGGTGAGGGGGGAATGAGGGTGGGAGAGGGGAGGGGGAAACCTGGGAGGAGGGAGCTGGTAGGGGGAGGCAAGGGGAGGAAGTGGGAGGAGAAGCTCAGGGTTGGGGGTCTTGCTGGTCCACCTGTCTCCCAGCACTGCAGGTGCGGGGACCTCGGCATCCCCGGGAGGGGGAGTGGGTATGGAGGGTGGAGCAGGTAGAGGGGGAGGAAGAAGTGGGAGGGAGAGCAGGAGTGGGAGGAGGAGCGATAGCTGGGGCAGCCGCAGGGGCTGGAGCGGCAGCAGGTAGCAATCTCTGCACCAGGGTCTGCAGCTGGTCACGGATGGCACGCCCCTGGTCAAGCAGCTCCCGCAAGCTCTCCCACCGCAGCTGCAGGTCTTCCTGCACCCAGTGCTCCTGGCAGCGGCCCTGCCTTCGCAGGAGCTCCAGGTGCTGCCGCTGGTACTCCTCCTGGTTCTGGGTCAGCCTGCTGAGGGCCCAGGTGCGGGAGGATGTCCTGGGCAGGGTGGTGCGCCCGACACTCGCAGCTGCTGCGGCTGTGGAGAAACACAAGAAGTGGTCAGTTCTCCCTGGGGACGCAGTGGGTGAAGCCCAGCCCCCCTCTGCAAGGCGAGGATAGCAGGTGTCCACAACATCATGTCCTGCTATCCCCGGAGTGAGCTGGCCCCTGTGTTGTATATAGTATGGGTGTGGGGGAGATGTGCCATGCCTCTGTGTAGAGGGGGCTTGTGGAGGGAGGGCATCGTGCAGTGTCCCTTCCCGGGGTCAGGAGCATGTCATGTGCCTTCATACATACATGGGTGTGGGTAACAGGGCAGGGCTCCTGTGTGGCAGCCAGCCAGGGCCACATGCCCAGGGTGGCACGGCACATGCACAGATTGCTGCATGCTCCATGGTCAGCAAGGCCCACGGGCGCGGTCCCTGGTCTCCCTCTCGCTTCCCCCGCCCTGCATAAGGGGACAATGATGGCACTCACATGTTGAGGCCTCCCCGGCCTCGGATGACACTGGCAATAGGCTTGCTGGGATGGCTCGGGGGTCCTGGGTGCGGGGCACGCTCTCTCCTGGCTCCTGTGGCTCCTGGCCGTCCTCCTCCTCCTCCTCCTGGGTGTCATGGGCAGGGCCCTCTGCCCCAGGGTCGATGACCACCTGGGGGGCACAGACCGTCTGCCCCCAGGATGCGGTCCAGGGCATCGTAATAGGGGCAGGGGTCCGGGTCAGCCCCTGGTTGGGAGCTGCCCCCTGAGGCCCTGGCATAGGCCTGCCTCAGCTCTTTTATTTTCATGCGCACCTGCTCTTGGGTGCGCATGTGGCCTTTGGTGGCCAGGCTGTCAGCCATCTGCCTGTAGACAGCCGTGTTCCTGTGTCTAGCGCAGAGATCGTGGACATTGGAGGCCTCCACCCAAACCTCAATGAGGTCCACGATCTCTGCACTATACCAGGAAGGCGCCTGCCTTTTGCAGCCCCTGGCAGGCTCCTGGGAGCTGCCAGCCTGCTCCTGGGGAGCGGTGGAGGGCTGGGTGCCACTGGGTTGCTGGCTCATGCTGGGCCAGGTGCACGGACTGCTGGCTCTATGCTGGCAGGCTTGCAGCTGGCACAGGCACTGTGGCCAGAGTCTACCCCTTTAAGGGCTCCGGGGCTGGGGCGGGGAGCAGAAGAGTTTTCCTGGTTGTGCCCAGAGTGGTCACCAGGGCACCCTGGGAAGGGCTGGAGGCCCCCTATTTCGAAATAAGCATCTACACAGTGCTTATTTCGATTTAACTATTTCGAATTTGGCGCTATTCCTTGTGGAATGAGGTTTACCAAATTCAAAATAAGCACTCCGCTATTTCGAATTTATTTCGAAATAGCGGTTTGGCTGTGTAGACTCTAGGAAAGTTAATTCGAAATAACAGCTGTTATTTCGAATTAACTTTGATGTGTAGACATACCCTCTCTGCCATGCAGGGCAAATACTGCAGCCTGAGTCCCACTGTGCAGCCTCAAGCGAGCACACACAAGCTAAACCCTGGAGCTTCCAGGGTGGAGAATCTGCTCTCAGGTCAGATCCCCTCACAGATAAACCTCCCTCTGTGGAATCTGCCCTGCCTGCAGGCTGGAATGAGAGAGGGCATAGCTTCAAAACAGCTCGTTCATCAGCCAGCGGCAGGCCAGCATGCTGGGCAAGGCCCTGAGAGGCTGATCAGTTTTAGACAGTCTCACAAATGATGGTGCTCTGCTCTGTACAAAGGTAGGTGAGGTGTGCCTGGGTAGAGTCAGATGAAGGCCATGCATGGGACGCACCCATGGCTTTGTATGGGTCTGCATGGCGGTCCTGTCGGAGCAGCTGGAGCATTGGTATGATTGTAGCCCCTGAACTCCATGGGCCAGGTGCTGCACAGCTGAGGAGAGAGAGACAGTCTCGGACTGCCCAAAGTCACAGTCCCAATCGACAATGGCGAGGCGGTGGGAAAAAGAAGGGAAGTGACTTACTGAAGGTCACGTGCAGGGGGCAAAGGGGCCTCAAGAAGCAATATGCGTACAGCAGAAGCACCTATGGGCTCCTGCCAACCACCGGCTGTGCCCCCTTGTGCCAGGCACTGAGCAGGCAGCAGGAGAAAGGCCCCTCTTTCACAGCTGGTGCCTCGATGGTTGCCTTTCATTCCAGGCACTCCCAAGCACAAAGGTCTGGTGCAGAAGAGTGGGGCTGGGTCCCATGCAGCACAGTTCTGCTATGACCATGCCTGGAAACTGCCCTCTCTTCGGGCAACTCAGTGCCAGGGGATACTGACAAACTGGAGGGAGCTCAAAGAGGCTGTGCAGGAAAACAGTTAAGGGAGGATTCGGGTCAAAGATCAAGAGCTCAATCTATCTAATTTAGCTAAGAGACTGGCCCTTGGGAGACATGAAAGCAGGCTGCAAATATGTGAGGGCTGTAAACACAGAGATGGGCGAGGGATTAGGGAGGGCCATGGACAGGAGGAGCTGCAGCTAGGAGCTCTGAAAGGAAATGCACTAAGGGGGGGACATGCAGGCTGCGTATCAGGAGCAGGATCACCTGACTGTGCAACGGATCCAGCTGGGAAATCTTTGCCCCAAGGGAAGGCTCCCTTTGCTCCCCCGCAGGAATCTGGATCTGGTTTGTGCATCCTCCCCTGGAAGGAAGGGCCAGAAGCCCAGGAGCTTTTTGTCATGGGGCTGTGGTAGGGAGTTGCCCTGTCCTGGGTGGAAGGACAGCTGCCCTAGGCAGGACCAAGGGGCTCCTCTCTGCTCCCAAGTCCTAACAGCCGCTCCAAGGCGGGAGAACAACAGGAGTGCTTGGCAGGCCGGTCTTTGAGGGTGGGGGGACACCGCAGTAAGGACACTTGGGTTTTAGTCCTGATTCTGCTAATGGCCACAGGCAAGTCACTTGCCCTCAGTGTGCCTCAGTTTCCCCTCCAGCCTCTGCTTAGAATGTGACTTCCTTGGGACAGGGCCTATCTTTCAGCCTGTGTCTGTGCAGCACCCAGCACAAGCGGCCCTAACTCTGCTCACCTCTGAATGTGATTGCAAAACAAATAACAGAGTAAATAATCCTCCAGTTCTTGGAGTAAGATGCAAGAATATGCTGAAAGAAACAGTCCATGGCCAGGGAACAAGGGGCCTGACAGGTCTGTACAGTTGATTTGTCCATGGCAACTTTTATCCACAAATCCCAAAGTGCTGGTGCTCCCCATTTCCTTGTGCTGTACCCAGCCAAGTGACAAGACTCCTGGGTGACAGCTCTAGGAGGGGTGTGGGGTCTAGTGGTTAGAGCAGGAGGGCTGTGCACCAGGACTCCTAGGTCCTTGCTCCACTCCTCGGAGGAGAGTGGGGTCTAGTGGTTAAAGCAGGGAGAGCCAGGTCTCCTGGGTAGCTCTTAGAGGAGAGTGGGAAGATCTGGAGTCTCTTTCTAGTTCGGGGAGCAGTTCTCACTGATCCCTTTGGAATTGCTAACCCTCTGTAATGTAGCCGAGCCTGGTCCATCCTTAATGCATCTCTATTGCTGTTTCCCATGACTAGACACTGCTCCAGATTGCAACAAACCCTATCATCCAGTGGTTCTCATCTTTTCCAGACCACGGTTTCCCTTTCAGGAGCCAGATTTGTCTTGCCTACCTCAAAGTTTCACTTCACTTAAAAACGACTTATTTCCAGCAGCAAACATAGAAATATAGAAGGGTCACAGCCACACTAGTCCTGACAATTGTTCCCTTACTCATTTTTACCATAGCATTATAAATTAAATCCATTGGAACATAAATATCGCACTTCCATTTCAGTGTATAGCATACAGAACAATAGCCACAAGGCATTGTCTATGGAATTGTAGTTTGTACAGACTTCACTAGAGCTTTCATGTAGCCTGTTGTAAAACTAGACAAATATCTGGATGAGCGGACGTGCCCCCGAACTACTGTGGGGAGCTAGGCTGGATTTCCTGGGTTTCAGTTCATCCCAACTACAGGGCAAAAGATCTGCGACATGCAGAAGTGAGTCTGGATTCCAATTACCAAATCCCAGCTCTCCGCAAGTAGAGCCATGTGTGGGCAGGAACATGGGCTCGGTTCTGTCTAACGCAGGCAACCTAATGGTGATAGTGCTGTTTGGAGAGTAGAGGAAATGGCCTGTACTGCAGGAGATGTAGGGCTACAGCATGGATGTGTGGGTGTGCCTCGCCCTTGCTGTGATAAGCCAGGAATGCAGCAGGGCTATGAAGGATAAAAGTTCTCTCCCTCTGCTATTACATGGAGATCTTTGTTGCTTGATTTGCAGGCTAGCAGGATCACATTGTTGTGTATGCACAAGTCTCCTGCTTTGATCACAAGAGGCAGCAGATCTCAGGGTCAGGGCTGATCACCCCTCCCTCCTCTGGGCTAGGCTGGGCTGGACAGACAGACTGAATCAGCTGGCAGGCTCAGCTCAGCTACCAGCTCTGAAAGGGCAGTGGTGTCTAGTGGTTAGAGCGGGGGGGGGAGGAGGTGACCTAGCGAGGTTGGATTCCTGGATTGTAGATGTGGCTTTGGCCAGAAACAGGGTATAATGGTTAGAGCTGGGAGCCAGGATTCCTGGGTTCCACCTGCAGCTCAGCTAGGGGAATCTAGTGGTTGCAGCAGAGGGGGGAAGTGGACCTCAAGATTCTTGGATTTCTCAGCTCTGGGGAGAGTGGTGATCAGCAGTTAAAGCAGATTGCAATTAAAAGTCAGGACTCTATTCCAGCTGGGAGGAGTATCATAAAGTGGGTGCATTTTTGGATCTAAATATCCATCTTGCCAGGTCAGCATGCAGGGAGGACCACGTTTGCATGCCAGTTAGCATGAAGAGAGGACCACATTTGCATGCCAGGTCAGCATGCAGAGAGGACCACGTTTGCATGCCGGTTAGCATGCAGAGATCCCAGCTAAGCGAGCACAGACACCGGCTAGAGAGTGATTGCTGCCTGCTCTCAGCTGACACACACTGTGGATTTTGCCCCTATGCCCCACTCTGATGGGGGTTGTTATGCTCCCCTTGTCTTTGCACCTTCGGAATTTGGTGCAAAGACGCTCTGCTCAGCCCCAGCAGACTGCCCCCTCCCCCGCCTCCGAGGCTGTTGGGAAACCCTGGCAAGACATTTGTCAGTACTGTGGCCGCAAGAAAGGGGCTTATGGCATGCTCTGGGCAAACACTGGATGCGCTGATGACAAAAGGCAGGAGAGGTTGCAAATGGCTCTGAAACCCTGCTGGGGAACTACCAGGGCTGGCTTCGCAGGCCGACGGCCTGGGTGGCTCTCGGGGTCAGCAACAGGCATCTCTGTGCCCGATTCATCTTTGCACTGCTCCAACACCTGGCCACTCTCAGATCTCCTCTTGTTTGGCCCAGCCCGATGGCAGCTCCCCCCTGGCTGGACACATCCCTCCGTTAACTCTGCCAGGCACAGAACAGGCTTGAGTGGCTCCAGGCCTGTATCTGGTTCCACAGCAGGAACTCAGGTGAGCTGGCTGTGCGAACAAAGGCCAGGAGCAGGCCTCAGCGTAGCCACACCTTCCTGGAGCTGGGAGCCAACCCGGTGGAGCCTTGGTGGGAGTGGCTAGGCCCTCCCTGGCCCCTCCTCTGGTCCTGGCTACAAATTCCAGTCTGCAGCCAGTCCACCCCTGCACTGACTGACTGAGCTGCTGCTGCAAACTATACTCTCTGTCCGTCCCCACCTGCTGGTAGCACCATGAGTTTCTCCAGATCCAGCTACAGCTACAGGGCTCCGAGCTTCGTGGGCAGGAGGCCCATGGCAACCACCAGCGCTGCCAGCGTCTATGCCGGGGCAGGAGGCTCTGGCTCGAGGATCTCCGTGTCTAGAACCACCAGCCTAGGCTCCAGCTTCCCAGGCAGCACCTCCGGAGGGAGTTACAGCCTGTCCCTGTCCGGCTCTGGGGTGGTGCAGAATGAAAAGGAAACCATGCAGGACCTGAACGACCGCCTGGCTGCCTACCTGGAGAGGGTGCGCAGCCTGGAGACTGCCAACCACCAGCTGGAGACCCAGATCCGGGAGTTCATGGAGAAGAAGGGTCCCCAGGCCAGGGACTGGAGCCACTACTTTGAGGTCATAGAAGACCTGAGGAACCAGGTGAGGTGCTTGTTCCTGCCCTGCCTAGCACATACAGGACCCACACACACACACTATGAGGAACCCAAGGGGATCTTGCACCTGTGGGCATCCCAGCTCTCTCTGTCTTCTTCCCCCCCCACACACACACTCACCCTCAAGAGGCAGGGGGCAGGATGGGTTTGCTAGGGAAAGCCTAGGAACAAGCCTGCCCCCTATTGGGATGTGTTGCAAGGGGACTGACTGCCCCCCACCTCCTCCCATGTGCAGCCCCCCCCACCTAGCCTCCCGCCGGAGGTCCCTCTGCAGCTAGCTCGCTGCAGCATCTGCGCATCTCACACCCAACTAGGCTGGGGCTGAGGGGCCCAATCCAGGCCCCTGTATACCCCCAGGTGGAAAACTGAAACCCCACGCTCCGGGAGACGATGGGCAGCTTTGACTGGGATGTGGGACAGCTGGGGAGTTTCTCTGCACCTGCACAAAGCAAGCCGCAGTCCCTGGAAACCCAATGCTGGACAAGCGAAAGCACCCACGTGGCACAATGCCCATTAAGGGGGTGGTAGCAGGAGGGGAAGGGGAACTGTCCTGCCCCTGCCCAGCACTTGCTCCTTAAATACCCAGGAATCCTACCCAGAAGCCCCTCCCTGCTTCATTGGTCTTTCCCAAAATACCCCATTGCCCAAGTGGGCTGGGAAGGGGGGTATGCTGGTGAACTCAGCCAGCATGAGGCCCAGAGGAGGCAGGCAGTTGGTGGCAGTCTGGAGCCAGCTCCATCATGGCATCGCAAAAGAGTTACTCATTAACCTCCCTGGCACAGCAGCCTGACCTTCAGCACAGCACAGAGGAGCTGTAACCAATAGGCCATGAGCCTTGGCAGGGTGTGGCAAGGCAGAATCCCACTTTGCCATGGCTCCCCCAGCTACAGCCCTTTGAAGGCACCAAGGCCTTAATTCCCCACCCACCCAAGGGGGACGGGGGGCTGAGCGGATCTCTGCACCTCCCTCAAAGCAAATGATTATTCTGGTCATGGCCCCATTGTGCTGGGCACTGCACAGACACCATCTAAAACAGAGGGGAAACTGAGGCATAGGAAGCAACACAACTTGCCCAAGCTTAGTGGCAGAGTGAGGGACAGAACCCAGGTCTCAGTTCAGTGCTCTATCCACTAGGCCACACTGCTGCTGTTAGGGCTGGGTTAGTCCCCTTAACTTTTTGTACGTGCATGTTTCCGGAACCAGCCCCTCCCTCCAGTGATCTTAGGGACATTTGCCTCTTTGTTCAGAACATTGTGCATTGAATGAAAACCCTTTCCCAGAGTAACCCGAGGGGCCAAATGCAGGGTGGGAGGGACCAGGGATGGGGGGGAAAGCAGCTGTTTGTTCTCTGGGCTGAGTCACCCTTGGCAAACAGAACAAAGACATAATGAGGCCATTTGCAAAGGTGTGGCGGGAACAGGAGTACAGGGTGGCAGCGAAAGTCCCCTCTAAAAAAGCAGAGGAAAAAGTGCCAAGGGAGGGAGACAGAAAGAGGGAGGGAAAGTGTCAATCCCCATCTGAAAAAAATGCTACTGGCTCCCAAGGGGGTAGGGAAGCCATGACCACCCTGTGATCTACAGCAAATCTCTCTGCTCCCAGGGTGGGAAAAGAACCCCTGAGTCCTGGCTTCCAGCCGCTCCTACTCTACCCACTAGCTCCTCTCCATACCTGCAAACGGAGCCCAGAAGTCTTGATTCCCAGCCCCAACCTGCTCTAACCACTGGACTAAACACCTTTCCACACCATGCCCTGCTGGAAGTTCAAAGAGAAAGGCTGGGTTTACCCACTGATTTATGTACAAGTATCAGTGTGCTGGCTAGTGGTGTGAGTTCATTGGCCAATGACGCTGCAACCCTTGGGATGGAGGCTGATAGAAAGGGGCCCTTGAGGGAAGGCTGCATGGCTCAGTGGGCAGAGCACTGGACTGAAAAGGGGGGCTGTATTCCTGGCTCTCCTACTGGCACTGTGGGCAAGTTGCACCACCACCCAGTGCCTCAGTTTCCACCTTTGTGAGGCAGGGATCTCACAGATTTTTGATGTGCTGGATTTTCAGCAAGAGTTTGGCACTTGGGGGGCAGGCCTATAAAACTGGCTGTTATTTAGGGGAGTCATCGGTGTTGAGCCTGCATGGAAAGCCAGCCACCGTGGCCTGTGTTGTCCGCTCAGCCTCTGTGGGTTGCTTTCAAACCAGTCTTCAGCTGGGCTCCGCAGAACTGGGGTACCCAAATTTTAGACCACTTTGGGCCTAACTGCCGCCCAAAGTCACCCAGTGACAGAGCTGGGAATGGGAGCCAGAACACTTGGGTCCTACAGATGATCCTACCGGTGAACAGAACCCAGGCATCCTGGCTCTCTTGAGCTCATCACCAGTAGCAATTTGGGGGTTAGTCCCATTTTTAGGGCTCATCTCTGGATGTCGAGCGCCTGGAAATAGACTGGGTCATGTCTCTTTAAGCACCTTCATCTTCCCGTTGCTGTGCAAACCGCACCTGCCTTGCACCTGAGCCGAGCTAGACAAACAATGCAGTGGGTTGGCAGGAGTCCAGCAGCTTCAGGTTACAGGTTCCCGGCAGAGGTTGGCACAGGAGATCAGAGCTTGGGCGGAGAAGGGAGCCGAGTTAGCCTTCTGGCTCCCAGGGGGGTGGGTCCCTGCTGCCATCCTGGGGGCATGCAAGCTCAGAACTCAAGCCCTTTGTGTGTACTGGACCCTGCACCCAGCCATCCTCAGGGCTACTCTCTGCACCTACTGATCCCCCCCCCCGTGTCTTTCTCTTTCCCAGATCTTGGACAGGGCTGTGGACAATGCCCGCATTGTCTTACAGATCGACAATGCCCGCCTGGCTGCTGATGACTTCCGGGTCAAGTGAGCGTCCCACCAAGCAGACATCCAGTCACTGGGCTGGGTCTCAGCCTTCACCCTGACTCCCTTTGTCCTGGCAGGGTGGAAAGCTGTGGGGGAGGGTCATGACCCAGCCCTCCCCAGGGTATATGGGAGGGGTGCAGCACCTCTGCTGTGCTGATTGCACCCCTGAAGGTGGAGGGGTCAGGCACCCAGACTGCCCCCCAAACACACAAACCCATTTTACCCTCACACATGGGAGAGGGAGTTTTCCCCCTCTAAATGCACCTCCACCATCCCCTTATTGGGGAGGGGATTGGCCACCCAAATACACCCTGACCCCCACACAGGGGGAGAGGCTCTGGCCCTCAAATGCATGCTCCTCACCCCCATGCTCTCCTGCTGACCAGGAGTTATGTCCCCAAACACTGAGTCCCCACCCTCACTTGCTCACCTGCAGGTTTGAGTCTGAGCTGGCCATCCGCCAGTCGGTGGAGAGCGACATCAATGGGCTGCGGAAAGTGATTGATGACACCAACATGGCCCGGCTGCAGCTGGAGGGCGAGATTGAGTCCCTCAAGGAGGAGCTGATCTTCATGAAGAAGAACCACCAGGATGTAAGCTGAGAGGTGGCAGTGCCCACGGGCAGGACTGTATTGTGTGGCTCAGCCAGGCTAACCACTGGCCACAGGCAGCCTAGGGGTGGCAGGTGGGAGGTAGCCCAGGCTTGGTAAGGAGGTCTCTTCCCCCAAAAGGGCAAATGACCTCACTGGGCTGTGCATGTCCCCGCAGGAGGTAGACAGCCTGCAGGCTCAGATTGCCAGCTCGGGCTGACGGTGGAAGTGGATGCCACACGCTCTCAGGACCTGGGGAAGGTCATGGCGGAGATCCGGGCTCAGTATGACAACCTGGCACAGAAGAACATGGAGGACCTGGACAAGCAATGGAGCCAGATGGTGAGCTGGGTATTGGTGCTGCCATGCCTTGTCCCTGGAGGGGTCCTCCACTTCCTGCCCTCCTCAAGAACCAGGCCACCTAAGGGGACCCCTTTGGGCACATCCTACCCTTCAGTGCGGTGGTACATTCAGGATGAGCCCAGAATTAGGGGTGGTTCTGATTTGGGGCTCCGGTCTGGCCCATGATGGAGACAGGGCTTCTGGAGTTGCATCTCGCCCGGCGGTGCCAGGGTCCAGGAGGTCTGGCTCAGGCTGGCTTTCACCCCAAAGTAACTGACTTGGCCTGTCGTCCTCCCTCCCCAGATCACCGAGAGCACTGTGGAGATCACCCAGAACACAAAGGAGATCGAGGTGGCCCGCAGCAGTATCTCCGAGCTACGCCGCAACGTCCAGACGCTGGAGATTGAGTTGGAGTCCCTGCGCAATCTGGTATGCTCCCCGGGATTCTCCTGTTCCCCCATCAGCATTGCAGCTAGACTCTTCCTTCACTCCCTCTTCCCCAGCACCATGGTCAGGTTCTCCCTGTCGCACTCCTCCCGCAGCCCCACGCCTGGGTTCTCCATTGCCTCTCCCCAGCCATGCACAAGGAGAGGCCTTTCTCTCTGTCTGACCCCAGAACTCAGACTGGTAGCTTGGTTAGAGGTAAAGGGGATCTCCTCACCCTCAAGGAGGCCGCCACCTAGCTTCCCCTTGTCCGATACTGCCCCCCAAAGGGGAGGAGCTAGTGCCTCTGGGGCATGGCATCCTCCCAAGAGGTGTGGCTGGTGCCCATAGAGGCGTGGCACTAACCTCTCCTCCACTTGCAGAAAGCCAGCCTGGAGGCAAACCTGCAGGACGTGGAGCAGCGCTACGCCCTTCAGATGGAACACCTGAACGGGCAGCTCCTGCGGGCTGAGGCAGAGCTGACTCAGGTTCGCTACGACATCCAGCGCCAGGCTGAGGATTATGAGGCCCTGCTGAACATCAAGGACAAGCTGGAGGCGGAGATCGCTACCTACAGGCGGCTGTTGGAAGGTGGAGAGGACTTCAAGTGAGTGGGAGTGCATTGGGCTGGAGCAGCAGCTCCACCTCCATGGCACTTTGCAGGGCTCCTGCAACCTAGCTGCTTTCCAGTGCCTCATCACTCTTTCCATTGGTGTTAGAAGTGGGATAGGAAGGATTTAACCCTGGGGCCCTGCACTTTGTCATTTGTTCTGCCAGGGAAACCCAGCCCCACGATAGTCCATCTCACCTCTCACTCACTCTATAGCAATTTCCAGCAGGGCTGGTTGAGGGTCTGCAAAGCCACTGTGAGTTGACCAATGCACCCAAGATCCCGCCCCCCCACCCACCCTCCCACGTGTTTGGTCACAGTTTCTGGGCCACGGGGCCCTGAGTTTCTCCAAGGAATGGAAAGGATGGGAAGGGGCAGTTGGACCCAAATCCCCACCAGGAATGGGATCTGTCCCTCTAGGAGCAGCACAGGACCAATTGCATGCCTGGGATCCTCAGAGACTGTCTCCCAGGGAAACCTCATCACTGGAGCTCCACATTTCCTGGATTTGGGGCTTCTGGCAGGGAGCCATGGATGTGGAAAGTGGGTGCCGATGGAGTAGGGAAGGGAGGAGCTAATGCTCACCAGGGCATGATGTCACCCCAGGCTACTGATCTTATATGGGCTGCTCCCTGATTACCCCCCGCAAGGTATGAGTGGCCCCAGGTCTCCATCCCTGGTTGCACGCAATGGATCAGGGACCTTGGAACAGCCCCTTGAGCATTCACCTTCCCTCCTTCTGCCCCGCAGCCTGAGCGACGCCCTGGTGGACAGCAGCAGCATCACGTCAACCACCCACAAGGTTCTCACCACCACCCAGAAGATTGTGGACGGCAAGGTGGTGTCGGAGACCAGCAACACCCAAGTGCTTAAACATTGAGAAGATGTACCCCATGGTTCCTGCTCACTTCCCTTATAGTGTCGCAGGGCCCTGAGTGGGGTGCAGGCAATGGGCTTTGCCTGCCACCTTGCTTGCTTGGTCAGCAGAGCTCAATAAAAAATGCAATTGGCCACAGAGCCAAACCTGTCTCTTGGGCTCTGTTTGGCCTTGTGGGGGAGAATTAGGGGACTGTTTCTGAGGCTGGGAAGTGGTCGTTTGCTCAAGGCATTCAGAGAGCTTCCTGTGCTGTTGCATGGCATCCTAGTCATGTAGGGGTATAGCCTTATCTCTGTTATATAGATGGGAAACTGAGGTATGCAGCAGTTAAAGTGACTGGCTCAAAGTCAGTCACTTGTAGAGCTGGGATAGATGTCCTGTCCCCTGCTCAAACTACTAACTCCCTAAGGGTATGTCTACACTAGCCCCCTAGATCGATCTAGGGAGGCTAATGAGGGCAACCGAAATTGCAAATCAAGCCCGGGATTTAAATATCCCGTGCTTGATTTGCATGTTCCCAGCCGCTCGCTATTTTAGAAATTGACTAGCCCAAAGTAACTGCCCGCGTCTACAGGCGGCAGTGAAATGGGATTCCGATTTAAAGCCCCTAAATCGAATTAGCTGGTATTCCTCCTGCAATGAGGTTTACCAGCTAATTCGATTTAAGGGCTTTAAATCAGAAGCCCGTTTCACTGCGGCGTGTGGCGTGGGCTATTACTTCGGGCTAGTCAATTTCTAAAATGGCGACCGGCCGGGAACATGCAAATCAAGCACGGGATATTTAAATCCCAGGCTTGATTTGCAATTCCGGTCACCCTCATTAGCCTCCCTAGATCGATCTAGGGGGCTAGTGTAGATGTACCCATGCACACACCTTTCCCTAACGAGGAGAACCCAGGAATCCTGAATTCCAGCCACCACCCATCCCTGTTCTACCCCTAAGATCTCACTCCCCTCCCAAAGCCCCAGAGTTCAGAGACCCAGCTCCCCCCCTCTAATAATTACATAGCACTCCCTCCAGAGCTGGGGCCAGAACCCAGGAGTCCTGCCTCCCACTCTGCCCTAACCATTAACCTGCACTCCCTCCTATAGTCAAGACCCAGGAGTCCTGAGTCTCACCCCCCTGCTTTAACTATTAAGCAGGAGTTCTAAGCACTCACCCTTCCATTTCCCTCCTGTAGGGTTCCTGTCCTGCCCCCTGATGGCAGACTCCAGCTGTGTCTCTGAATGGCCCGTTATTGCTGGCACTTGCCCTGCAGTAGGGCTCATGGATTTAACTCCTCTCCTGCTAGCATAGGGAAACAGGTTTCCGAGGGGGGGGGAGGGTGCCAGCTCCAGACCCCTCATGGTGCTGAGCTCAGTAATGCCTGTCTCCTAGACATCTATCAGGGATAGATAGTGCTTTGTCCTGCCGTGAGGGCAGGGGACTGGACTCAGTGACCTCTTAAGGTCCCTTCCAGTTCTAGTGTTCTATGATTCTGTGAGGGGTTCAGTGTGTGGGAAGGGGCTGTCAGAGTGGGATAGGAATAGGGGTGAGGGAGGTGGGGGCAGGGATGGTCTAGAAGATGGTGCTTTGTCCTGCTGTGAGGGCAGGGGACTGGACTTGATGCCCTCTTGAGGTCCCTTCCAGTTCTAGTGTTTTATGGTTCTATAAGTGCACGTGAAGTGAGGTGTGTGCTGGTTGGAATAAATTGCCCAGGGAGGTTGTGGAAACCCCATCTCTGGAGATATTTAAGAGTAGGTTAGATAAATGTCTATCAGGGATGGTCTAGACAGTATTTGGTCCTGCCATGAGGGCAGGGGACTGGACTCGATGACTTCTCGAAGTCCCTTCCAGTCCTAGTATTCTATGAACATTGTGAGAGCCGTGCACTCTCTCGGCATTCAATCAAAGCACTACTGAGGTTCAGTTGGCACCCCCTGCAAATTCTAGGCACACCAATGCAGTGAGCAAAACTCCCCTATCCTGGGAGACCGGTATGACAATCTTGAGGCCCACTGAGATGAAGGAGGGCCACTCACTAGCCTACGTTGCCCCTCACTGATCTGGGACTTTGTCCCATCTGGGCATGCACATCAATCCCGGTGCTTTGGAATGGCAGTGGCTTGAGTATGCCCGTGTGTGTGTGTGCAGGCTAGGTGTGCCTGCGTGCATGCACAAGGGTGTGTGCATAGGCTCAGCTGTGTGTTTTGTGTGTTCAGCTTCAAGATGTGTGTATGTGTGTGTGAAAGCTTGGGGGTGTATTTGTGTGTGTGCAGGCTCAGCTGCGCATGGTCATGTGCACAGTCTCGGGATGCATGTGTTTGTGTGCGTGCATAGGTGTATGCACAGGCTAAGCTGTGCATGTGTGTTTGTGTGCATAGGTTCAGTGTATGTGTACATGTGCATGTGTATTCAGGCCTTTGTCATCACTTTGTGTGCAGTGAACCTTACATTCATCAGCATTTACTGATCAAAATCGAATCCTTCCCAAGCTGACCTCTGGGTGCATTCCTGGGCCATCTGGTGCTACAACTCCCCGTCTCTCATGCCAGCCAGACATTGCCACTTCCCCCCTGGGCCTGGATCACTGTTTCCCACTGGCTCAGCAGGAGCAGCCAAGGTGGAGCTGAGATAACTCCTTAGCCCTGGGATAGCAGCTAGAATAACTCTGACTGGGCACAGCAGGATACAATGCCCTCAGAGACAAATATTTGTTTCTGGGGGCGATGCCTGGGGAGAGGTGGCTTTTTGCTGTGTGTGACGGGGTGGCTGGGCAGGATGGAGCAAGCCCCGCATGCCGCACTGAAGCAGTGCTTGGCCGCTGCGCTGCGGGACGCAGACAGCTGTGCCAGGAGTGCTCAGCAGCCGCGGCGCGCGCATGTGCAGGGGTTTCCCAGCCTGCCAACCCTGTTGATGGGACAGTGCACACGCCAGCGTCCGAGAAAAGGGCGCTGGTGTTGAAAAGAGGGGATGCAGACTGGCAAGGAAGAATGGAGAGTGAGGAAGAGAGAGTCAGGGCAGTGAAGGAGAGGACTGTCAGCGCGACTGGTGGATGGAGGAGAAACCTGGGGCAGCAGTATAGCCACTTGAGAGGGAAGGAAGCAGCCCAGGATAGGGCTGAGAGTAGCCCGCGGGCTGGTGAGTTACAGTATGGCCCCACCGGCCAAACAGGGCACCGTAGTGCCTGTTCATAGTGTTCCGGGCTGAGACCTGGAGTGAGAGAGGGCCCAGGTCTCCCTTCCCTCTCCGCGTAAAAGGGACCGCGAGGAGTAATCAGGACCTCGGAAAGACTGGTGACAAACATGGGATAGGTGGGGTACACGGAAGGTGTAAGGACTGGGGGAAGGACTATAACCCCCTCCCTGGGTGAGGGAAAGATGCAAACTATAACACTGGTAAATCGTGCTGGAAAGGGGCTCTGGGCTGGTGATCAGAAGCCAACCTGGGCAAATGGGGAATTCTCACTGATATCGCCCCTCTGTGCATGGGAACCATGGTGTTTGCAGAAAAGAGACCTCTGGGCCTCCCCTGCTAGGCACAGCAGGACCAAGTCTCATGCTAGCTTTGCTTTAAATCCCCAGTTTCTGGAGTCCTGTGGTACAGATATTGGAAATGTGACTCACGGGATCAAAAAACAGATGGCCAAGAAAAAGATCCCAGAATTATTTGTAATGGCATAACTTTTAAGCCAGTCATGATTTTGCGACGTACCTTACTCATAATTTGTGAGCCTTAGGGGTTGGCCAGACAGCATGAGCTAGAGATTACAACACAGGGCTGGGTACCAGGACACCAGGGTTCTGATCCTGGCCCTAGCACAGTCAGGGCTAGCTAGGCCCATCTGCCCAGGGGAGAATTCCCTATTTAGCCAAGGAACGGATGATAAAGGTCCAAGAGGTCCCATCTCCTGTAGGAGGTTCAGGCCCTGGATCCCCCACCCAGGGGTCAGAGTCCTGGATGATTCAGTTACCCAGACTTCCCTGCCTTGTCCCATGGCTGCCTGAGTCATTGCCAAGGACACCCACTTCCTCTGCTGCTCTGGCATGACTCATGGTCAGGGTCCCTGCTCTGCCACTGAAATGGGGGACTTTGCTCCCCCTTTCTGTCAGGACAGGGTGAGGAGGCTCCCTGCACTGAGCGGGGTGCCTAGCTGCAGCAGGATGAGCAAAGCTAAGGTGGACTCTCCCCAAGTGCAGACTCTGTGACAGTAAAGAAGCAGCACAAAGACTGGTGCAAACCCAGAGACCATGTAGCCAGCTTGGAAGAAGAGAGATCTGTGTGTGTGTTTGTGTGTGCATTCACACAAGGGTGAGTCACTGCTGAGATAACCTTGAGCAGTAACTCCGTTGCCTTGGGGAAAATACATAAACAAAAGCCGCTTGTGCTCCCACCTTATCTCCAGACACAAAAACCTTTGATGTAGTTGGCTTCCTCTGCTTGGCAGGAGGGTCAGGCACACCACACAGAGATAAGGGGAAGACAAGGTTAAGAAATGCATGCCCAGCCTAGGACCCTGTGCATCCTTCTCCGGGCATGTCTAGTGCCCAGGAGGAACCTCCAGTGTTGGGAGCTTCCCCACAGCAGTGTCCTGCCAGGATTCCAGTGCTGGGAGCTTCCCCATTGCAATTCAGTTTTCATGGCACTGCCCAGAGAGCGAAAGTTGGCACACCTTCCTACTCCAAACATTCCCCTGCTAGCAGGCACTCAGGAGAAGAATCCACAGTTAAACTTTAAACAGGTGCAAACATGCCAGGGGCTTTCACATGTCCTGCTGCACATGCCGCCTATTACTGCTTTAATGACAACTCAGCCAGCAAAGCTTCAGGAAACTGAATCAGGAGGCTGGTGGTGGGAATAAGGCTCACAGATGGATTAAAACTTCAGGGTGCAGAAGACCCCTAGCACTCAACAAACTTCAGCCTTAGGTGGCAGGGTGAAAGTCCATTGCCTGGGTATCCTGGGGGGCCTCAAACTGGGTGCCCCAAAATGAGGCATTCAGAATTAGGGGCCAATTTGGAAAATATTGTTGGATGTGACTATCTACATCCCCAGGAGCCCCATCTATCTTTCTGTTCAGGGCCCTGTATTCATTTGGCTTTGTTTGTGGTGCATTGTGCCCATGGCAGAATTGTATATTGCCAAGGGAGTTGTCTCTAGTGGCACTGGATTCCATAGGAACCCTTTGCCCTCTTGGTAGGCCAGTCTGTATTCCAGGAAGCTGGCAGTGCCCCAGCACAGCAGGACAGCCGTGTGTTCTTGCTGGAGGGGTGAGCCTTTGATGCATGATTGGGAAGGCCAATGGGAAGGAGGGGAAGGGAGGAAGGGGGACATCCCCTGCATGCCCATGCATGGGCAGAATCCCCAGCAGGGCTGCAATTTCTGCTGCAGATGGGCAAGGGGCTGGTGGGTATTCTGGGGGCTGCAGTCCCACCTAAGGCTGGAAATTCCCACTCTTGATGAACGTCACACCAACACAATGCCAGGCACTGGAGTTAGCTCTAATCGCTCCTCTTGATGGCCTCCCACTGCTGCTCATTTCACCTGAGAACAGCCCCAGGACAGGGCTGGGCTCCTAATGACCTTGCCTCATGACCTTGTCTCTCAGCAGGAAATTCCCTTGGGATTACCATCCTTCTCAGCCCAGAGCAATAACCTACAGCGGAGGGAGCTCCTGTCTAGAAGAGGTGACGAGCATTCCTTTGCCTAGTGGAGAAGTACTATGGTGCTTTGCACTAGGACGGTGCACCCCATTGTGCACTGCACTGCAACAGGCCCATTGTGCACTAGTGTAGTATCAAATTTCCTTAGTCTAGACAGCCCCAGGGAAAGCTAAGGAACCTGGAAGAAGATTAAGGCAAAGCTGGGCGCACATACCTCACCTGTGCCTTTGATCACCAGCCCCACAGGCTCCTAGGAGCTGAGCTTTCCCCCCACGGCCTAGTCACACAGCATCTACCAGCTCTTCTCTCTCCTCATCTGTCCTGCTCAAACTCCTCTATGTTCAGTCCAGCTACTAGAGGGGGATTGAGCATCACCCTGGGGTAGTCTGGCCCCCACAGTCCTTTACCAGGGTCCCATGACCAGTGCAAACACTTGGGTGTGGCAGGGGTCAAAACAAGCCGTGCCCACAAGAAGGGGCCTGGGCTGAGACTGCTCCAGGCTAGGGGCCTGTTATGAGCCTGAGTCCTTGCCTTCTGCCCCTCTCCCTACTTGCCTGACATGGAGAGAGCCTAAGGCTGAAATGGGCCTTCCCCTAGCCCCGAGGATGCAGCTGCCCCCAGTGTCTTTCCAGTGCCACTGTCACACGCTAAAGAGAATCCATAATGCACCTGGTGTGGGTGGACTGGCCAATCTCCAAAGAGTTAAATCCTCCATTTATCCCCACACGAGCAGCAGCTCGGCAAGTGTCTGTCCACGCCTTCCCCTGGAACCCACCACACCCATCCACCTGCCTGACTGGTGACTACAGAAAGATCACCCAAGGCCATGATGCTCCAGCAGGCAGGGGAATTGGGCTCTAGCCTCCAACAGGCCTCTAGCTGGGGCCTGGGTGTTGTTCTCACAAGATATTTTGATTCCCCTGGAATTTCAGGGCTGGGCTGGGTCAGTTGGTTTTGGCCCTTTCTCATTGTTTCAGCAGCACATGTTCAGCCACACAGGAATTTCTACTCAATTGCCTGGAGCCACAGGATTCCCAGCCAGTGTGGGATCCACACATTTACTGTGCAAACATCTCTGCCGGCTCACTGTGGTCCTGGGGCTCCAGTCCAGATAGCCCACAGAGCGGCAGGGTTTAAGTGAAGCTCACCCCACTGCATGGCTCAGTGCTGTGCACTGATCAGGCAAAGGAGGTGGAATGAGTGCCAGGGACAGAGCTAGCGTCCCAACAAAGCGAGCTTTGTAGAGAAACAAATAATAAGCCAGCATTAGATTTCGTGTCTCTGCACCTAATCCAGGAAGCGTCCCCAGCTCCTGCGGCAAACACTCTAGGCTCTGCTGGGGTCCATCCAAAGACAAAGGATAGCTGCCTTATGTTCTATAAAATCAGATTGTGCAGGCCAATGCGCAAGAACCCCTCTCCCATAACAAACTAGGGTGTGCAGCCAAACATTTCCTCTGTGGTGCTATAGGGAGGATCTCGGTTCCCCATATGTGCTTTGTACTGATGGGGGAATCTTAGAGGAGAATTTGGTCCTGAAAGAATCCAGCCAGCTAACCCCTTTCCTCCGCACTTCACGGTGAAATGGACAAGGAGTGGGAATGGGAGAGGGAATTAGGAAAATTGACCAAGAGCATATCATTGCATCCTTTAGGGTCAGGCATGCACACTTTGCCCCCACAGTCCACAGACAGGGCTGGGCTGGGCAGCCCAGGGATGAGCCCAGCACTTGATCTGTTCACACTATGTAGTTGGCTTGGGAGCCAGGATCACGCAGAGGCCCTGGAAAACACAATGCCATGCAAAGGTGACAGCCACTCAGGCTCAGCACCAGGGCTGGGACAGAGGGGACGCATTTTGCCCTACTCCTATCCAGAGGCTGTGGAGGCTGATGGAGGCCCCAGCTCAGGCCAGTGTAGTTCTGAACATCACAGTGACAACAATCCTTTGTGGGGGCTCAGAATTGCTGGGGCACACCGCTGCAAAGGCAGTTAGTAGCTTTGTCCATCTGCTCTGTGCCACTTCCAGCAGAGCATTATACCCACACTAGGGCCCTTGGCACCCAGCACAAAACTGAATCTGGCCGCAGGTGCATTAAGTCACTGGGAGTTTCTTACACCCTGCAAGGTGGGTCTTTAGGGTCCCTGGCTGGCAGAGAGCAAAGTCCACACACATGTATCCAGTTGTAACTCCCACAGGTGGAACTAAATTTAGGATCTCTGGAGCTTAGAACATGAGCCTCTACAGCTTGGGCTAAAGCCAGCTAGTTCTCAGCTAGGGCTGTAGATCAAACTCATCCTCTCACTCTGTAAGTGGTCTCAGTGCCACTAGATGGGACAGTGAACTACACCCAATAAGTGTGTGGGTTACACAGATTATTTGGGAGCGGTGTCTAACCCTGTCCAATAGTGATAGAAATGTAGCCGTGTTAGTCTGGTGTAGCTGAAACAAAATACAGGTCCATGCTGCCCTTATAGCTGCAGATACTCAAAATACCAGTTCAGTCGGGGGAGATATTAGGGGGTGCACCACTGGCTGGGGAGCAAGGGCCAGCAAGAGATCTGTACAGCACTGAAGCCTCACCCAGGTTTTGTGCAATAGCTCTGCACCATTTCACCTGAAAGGGAGAGGAGGAGATTACAGGGAAGGCAGCCAAGTGGAACCTTTTTTGCTCCTGAGGTTGCAGCGCCATCATGCGGCCATTCTGTTTTACTTCTTGAGAGCAGCTGGCATTTGTTTGATGTGCTGGTATAGCCAGGCTATAGAAGTGGGCTGTGCCCATGAAAGCTCATGATCCCATCAACGTGTTTTGTTAGTCTTTAAAGTGCTACTAAACTATTTGTTGTTTTTTAAGTTTTTCCTGTTACAGACTAACTCGGCTACCCTCCTGAAACTATAGAATCATAGACACTAGAACTGGAAGGGACCTCGAGAGGTCATCGAGTCCAGTCCCCTTCCCTCACAGCAGGATCAAGCACCATCTAGACCAGTAGTTCCCAAACTTTTCAGCATCACGCCCCCTTTTTGATTTTTGAGAAACCCTCACGCCCCCTCCCCAATAGAAGCAAAACTTGTTGAGCAAAAAAGGAAAAAAAAGGAACTGACCTGGTCAGAAAAACAAAAATAGCAGCAAAACTTAGGGGGGAGGTTGACGGGGATGGGGGTGGGGAGGAGGGGGAGGGGCTGGGTTGCCTCACACTCTCCCTGGAATTTCTGCACGCCCCCATTTTGGGAACCCATGGTCTAGACCATCCCTGATAGATATCTATCTAACCTGCTCTTAAATATCTCCAGAGGTGGCGATTCCACAACCTCCCTAAGCAATTTATTCCAGGGTTTAACCGCCCTGACAGGAAGTTTTTCCTAATGTCCAACCTAAACTTCCTTCGCTGCAGTTTAAATCCATTGCTTCTTGTTCTATCCTCAGAGGCCAAGGAGAACAATGTTTCTCTTCCTCCTTGTAAAACGCTTTTAGGTACTTGAAAACCACTCTCATTCATGTCCCCTCTCAGGCTACGTCTACATTGGCGCGATCTTGCGCAAATACTCTTTAGTGCAAGAGTTCTTGCGTTAAAGTAGTTGCGTAAGAGAGCATCTATATTGGCTGGGACTCAGCATCAGAGCGATGCGCTTTTGCACAAGAGAGCGTCTATCTCTCTCTTCTCGGGACGCTCTTGCGCAAAAGCAGGAGCCCGGAACCATTTTGGAGAGGGCAAAAGGGCACCAGCCCTTTCCGGGGCCGGGGGCTGGAGCTCCTTTGAGACACATGCTTAAAGGGATCTCCCTGGACAGCCGTTTCTCTCCTGCTGCAAGCTTTAGTACCTCTTGCAGGGACTGACAGCCGTAGCAGTTCTAGCTGTGGTTGCCCTCTGCCTTGTTGGACACCACAGCTTGCACCTTAGTGCCATTTGCTCATTTTTTGGACCTCAGCTCTTTTGTTGTGCCATGGAGCCAGGGGTGGCCTTGTGCCTGCTCTGGCCCCTTCCGGCCATTTTGGAGTGCCTGCAGCTGCTGCTCCATGCTGCTGCACTCATTGTCCAGGACCTTGAGGCGCAGGTCGCTCTGGACTCCCGCACCAGGGAGGCGGTGGCATCCCTGTGGCATCCCCACCCCACCGTGGAGAGGCCCTTGTGGAGACTGGACACCAGTACCGACTGGTGGGACCGGCTGGTCCTGGGGCAATGGGACGACCAGCAATGGCTCCGGAACTTTCGGATGCGAAAGCAGACGTTCCTGGAGCTATGTGCCTGGCTTGCCCCTGCGCTCCAGAGAAGCACCACCCGGCTGCGGGCACCCATCCCCGTGGACAAGAGGGTTGCCATTGCCATATGGAAGCTGGCCACCCTGGTCAGCTACCGATCGGTGGGCAGACCCACCGTCGGTGCCGTTGTCATGCAGGTAAGTGCTGGGGGCGGGGGAAGGGTGCTGCACTCCATGCCCAGGGGCAGGCAAAACTCCAGGCTGGGGTGATGGGGAATGCCCCGTCACCCAGGGGTTTGGGCTGTCCCTCCCTTGCACAGGCCTGCTGGTGGGGCGGGTGGCCCGTAGGGTGAGGGGGCCCTGGTGTGTGTGTGTGTGAGGACAGAGGGCATCATGGGGGGGGGGAACCCCCCAAGGGAGCACGCACTCACCCTGCCTTATGTGATGCGTTTCCCTGTGTTTCTGTGCACCCTTCTGCAGGTCGTCCGTGCCATCAACGACGTCCTGCTCCAGTGAGTCATCCACCTGCGGGACGTGGAGGCTACGGTGGCCAGCTTCACTGCCTTGGGGTTCCCCAACTGCGGGGGAGCCCTGGATGCAACCCACATCCCCGTGCCCCGGAGCATCGAGCGGCCCATTTCATAAACCACAAGGGGTACTTCTCCATTGTACTCCAGGCCCTCGTGGACCACCGTGGCCGCTTCACGGACATTTATGTGGGCTGGTCCAACAGGGCACACGACGCCCACATTCTCCGAAACTCCGGCATGTTTGGCAGGCTGGAGGCGGGCACTTTCTTCCCCCAGTGGGAAGTTTACTGTTGGGGACATGCCCATGCCCACATGTATTGGTTAATGCGGCCCTACATGGGGCGGAGAGACCACAAGCGGGCACGGTTCAATGACTGCCTCAACTGGGCCCGCAACCAGGTGGAGTGCGCCTTCAGCCGTCTGAAAGCCCAGTTTCGCTGTTTGCTCACCCGTCTGGAGATGGGTGAGCGGAATGTCCCCGAGGTAGTGGCTGCGTGCTGTGCGCGCCACAACATCGTGGAGCGGAAGGGGGAGGCCTTCCTCCCGGCATGGATGGCAGGCGAGGGCCAGGTCTTCGAACAGCCCCGCACAGCTGCCATCCGCCAGGTGCACCATGATGGGGTGCGCATACAGGAGGCCCTGACGGAGATGTTCTCCCAGGCCCCACAGTAGGGTCGCCTCTGTCTCCCTTGACATCTCCCTCCCATCCCCTCCCCTTACCTCCCAATAAACCACAGGGTTTTTTTTTAAACAAAGTCTTTAACTTTTTATTTACAATGGGGATGTAGGGTGGGAGGAGGCTCTGAACTGGGAGGGGGAGGAGAGAGGAGGCTCTGAACTGGGATGGGGAGGAGGGAGCTACTGCTTGGAGGGGTGGCCCCTGCGAGCGCCTCTGCGGAGGCGGACCATGCATGCAGTTCAGGCTGCATCAGGGCAGGCAGCACAGGGAGGTTGGCAGGATGGGGTGCATCAGGAGGGGGCATGGCGGGAGCAGGAGATGGGGGCATGGCGGGAGCAGGAGGGGCAGCAGGAGGAAGGGGCACGGGCATTGGCATGGGAGGGATGGCAGGTGCATGGGGCAATGCTGTGCCTTAATGCACCGTGTGCCCAATGTGTGCAGTGAGGGCGGTGATGGCATCGCCAATGCACTCGCACTGACCCTGGAAGCAGCCCCAGGCCTGCTGGTGCCACTCCAGGTCAGCATCCACCCGGTGTGTGATGGCTGCCTCAATCCTTTTGACGGCCTGGATGTGCCGCCGGAGGAGTTGGTCCCGCTGCCGGACCCGCCGGCTTGGTGCCTGGGTGGTTGGGGGTGCTGCCGCTGCTGCAGGGCTGGAGGGTCCCCCGCTCCTGCCTGGTCCCACTGCAGGGAACAGAGGAAAGGATGGGTCAGTCAGGCAGCCCGGCCACCGTCCCCACACCCCATGCCTTCTGCCCCTGAACCCAGGTGACACCACAGTACTGTGGCTTGGGCCCACTCGTGTTGTATGTTTGCATACAGGACCGCCCCCGGAATAGGGTGCTCCTCCATGTATTGTAACCACCGGTCTGTGTCCTGGCCCCTTGGGGGGGGGCGTTAACCTGTGGAACTCCCTGCTGGGGGAGGCTGTGAGGCTTTGGGCTAATCAATGGTGTTTGACAGGGACCAAGATGAATCCCCACACAGTGCCTGGGAGCACACATGGCAGACGTGGTCTGGGCTCTCAGATCCCCATCACGTGGATGTCTCCTGGACGGAACCAGGGGTGACTGGGGAGTGTACCATCCTTGCAGCAAAACTCAGGTGGCCCTAGCGCTTGCCCGAGCGCTTCCCCCCTCCCCTCCCGCTAGCCCTCACACACGTAGCCCAGGGACATGTGTGGCCGCAGTGGGGACTTCCCCTGGGGGGCCAGCCAAGGCACTGGGAGCAGGCGAGGGGCTCAATGGGGGCCATGCTCACAGGGCTGTGTTGCTGCGGTTTTCCCAGGAGCAGCTGGCTGTGCCGCACAGCCAGGCATGGAACAGTGTGCTGTTCTATGTGCTGCACCCTTCGGGAGGTGTGGGCTCTGGCCTGAGCCCCTGGCTGGTTCCAGCTGGCATCCACCCTCCCCTCTGGTCCAGATGTGTGTGAGCAGCACGGTCCCAGGCGTGCCCTGGAGCTGCCTGCCGCAGCCACATGCCGCTCAGTCACCAGGCTGCACGTGGTTGCACATGCTGCATACTGGTAATGCTACACAGCGTGCAGCTCACGCTGCCTGAGTGACACTCCCTCCCCTCCCTCCCGGGCGCCTGGCTCCCCCCCGCCCTTCTGAGTGCAAAGTGCAACACTCACCAGTGGATCCTTCCCCAGCCTCCTATGACGCACGGGAGACGTCCGGGCTGCCTGAGAGGACCTCAAGCTGGAGGGTGACACTGCTCCCCTGGTCCTCGTCGTCCTCCGATCCACTGGGCAGCTCTGCGTCATCCCCCGCCTCGCTGGGCCTGGTGACGGGGCGGGCGCCTGCTGGTGTCGACTGGCACCGACGGTCCCTGGGGTGCTGCCTCTCCAAGGATGGCGTGGAGCCACTGGTAATGGGGGCAGCTGTCGGCTCCTGCCCCGTGGCCCTCGCTGACCCAGACATAGCCCAGGTGCAGCTCCTTGACTTTAGCCCAGACCTGTTCCAGTGTCCGGGCTGGATGGCCCTGGTTGGAGAGTGCCTGGGCCATGCGGCGGAAGATGTCCGCATTCCGCCGATGGGACCGTGGGTCGCGGAGAGCCTCTTCCTCTCCCCAGAGGTCCAGGAAGGCCTCGATCTCCCCTGGGGACCAGGAAGGGGCGCGCCGCTTTGTACCCCTTGGGGCATCCTGCGCTGGGGGTGCGGGTTGCTGCTCCCCCCCTGGAGCTGCCATTCTGGGTGGTCTGGTGGCTGAGAGCAGAGCTGCGCAGCAGAGGAGCTTCTGCCGCATGGCCTCTGCAGGCTGCGTGTGCCTTTAAGGGGGCTTGGGGTACCAGGAAGTCCGGAGTGGTGCCTTCGCGTACGGAGCGTCCAAGCGGCCACTAGGGCTTTTTTCCGTTTGGACCGCTCTTGCGCAAAATCTCTTGGCTGCCTGTCTACACTGGCCTCTTGCGCAAGAACAGTTGTGCAAGAGGGCTTCTTCCTGAGCAGGAGTGTCAGAGTTCTTGCACAAGAAGCCCTGATTTCATACATTAGAACGTCAGTGTACTTGCGCAAGAACTCGCGGCCAGTATAGACACAGCCTCAGTCTTCTCTTTTCCAAACTAAAGAAGCCCATTTCTTTCAGTCTACCCTCATAGCTCATGTTCTGTAGACCTTTAATCATTCTTGTTGCTCTTCTGTGGACCTTCTCTAATTTCTCCACATCTTTCTTGAAATTTGGTGCCCAGAACTGGACATAATACTCCAACTGAGGCCTAATCAGCGCAGAGCAGAGCAGAAGAATGACTTCTCATGTCTTGCTCACAACACTCCTCTTAATGCATCCCAGAATCATATTTGCTTTTTTTGCAACAGTGTTACACTGTTGACTCATATTTAGCTTGTGGTCCACTATGACCCCTAGATCCTTTTCTGCAGTACTCCTTCCTGGACAGTTGCTTCCCATTCTCTATGTGTGAAACTGATTGTTTCTTCCTAAGTGGAGTACTTTGCATTTGGCCTTATTAAACTTCATCCTATTTAGCTCAGATAATTTCTTCAGGTTGTCCAGATCATTTTGAATTATGACCATGTCCTCCAAAGCACTTGCAACCCCTCCTAGCTTGGTATCATCTGCAAACTTAATAAGCATACTGTCTATGTCAATATCTAAATCATTAATGAAGATATTGAACAGAACCGGTCCCAAAGCAAACCCGTGCTCTTGCAACTGCACCCCATGGTGAAGAGATGGTTTTGGAGGCTGGACACCAGTTCCAACTGGTGGAACCGGCTGGTGATGGAGCAGTGGGACGACCAACAGTGGCTCCATAACTTCCGCATGAAGAAGGCAACCTTCATGGAGATGTTTGCCTGGTTCACCCCTGCCCTCCATCGATGGGACACCCAGATGCGACCCCGCCATCCCCCTGGAGAAGTGGGTCACCATCACAGTCTGGAAGCTCGCCACCCCAGACAATTACCAGTCTGTGTGCAACCTGTTTGGCATGGGAAAGTCCACCGTTGGGGCCCTCCTCATGGAGGTAAGGCACTCTCCAGCTACAGTCTCTGGAGGGGTGGGGGGAACTGGAAAGGGGGACCCTAGGGAAAGTGGGGGTTGAAGGTGCAGGGGGTGGGCTGGGGGAGGAAGCCCCGTCCCCAGGGGCTTCTGCAGCCCCACCCTCACACAGCCCTGCAGGGGGGGTGGCCTCATAGGGCGTGGCTCCTGGGGTGATGGGGGGGGGGAGGGACCTCCCAAGGGCTCAAGCATCCCCTTTGATTCTCTGTTCTGTGAATTTGTTTGTCTCCTTCTGCAGGTGGTGAGGGCCATAAACACTGTCCTGCTGTGCAGGGTCATCTGCCTGGGAGACCTGAACCCCATTGTGGCTGGATTTGCCACCCTGGGCATCGTCAACTATGGGGGAGCCATAGATGGAACCCACATCACTATCCGGAACCCAGAACACCAAGCCGCCCAGTACATTAACCAAAAAGGCTATTTTTCAATGCTCCTGCAGGCCCTGGTTGACCACCGCAGACAGTTTTTAGACATTTTCATTGGGTGGTCAGGGAGGGCGCACGACACCCGCATCTTCAGAAACTCCAGCTTCTACCAGAAGCTGGAGGCTGGTACGTTCTTCCCCTAGTGTGTCTTCAGGGTTCGGGATGTGCAGATGCCACTGTGCATTGTGGGGGACACAGCCTACCCCCTCATGCCATGGCTGATGAAGCCGTACACCGGCCACCTGGACCCGAGCAGGGACCATTTCAATGCCCACCTAGGCAGGGCCCACATCCAGGGGGAATGCGCCTTCAGCCACTTGAGGGCACAATTCAGGTTCCTCCTGACCTGCCTCAATCTGGGGGAGCACAATATCCCCCAGGTGGTCTTAGCCTGTTGTGTTCTCCACAACATTGTAGAGAGCAGGGGGGAGACCTTCCTATCGGGATGGAGGGCAGAGGCTGGCTAGGAGGAAGGGCCTTTGAACAGCTGTGCATAGCTGCCATCTGACGGGCCCATCAGGTGGGGGTGCACATCCAGGAGACCCTGAGGGAGAGTTTCTCTGAAGGACCCAGTAACTCTCCCACTAGGGGCCTTTGCCTGGCCCCTCTATGCCTTCCCCAGAAAAAGCCCTCCCTTCCCCCCTTCCCTGTAGACTCAATAAAAACACCAGTTTTGTGTTTCAAAAAAAAATTATTTGTTTTTTTTTTATAAAAATAACTGGGGAGGTAGGAGGGAGGCTGAGAACCTTGGAGGGGGAGGAAAGGCTCAGAGTTGGGGCTGAGACTGGCATGTGGTTTGGGTGGCAGTCCCACCTTGTGTCCGTGGACCTCGGTGACTTCAGGGGTGGGGTGGGGGTCCTGGGAGAACAGGGGGATAGGCAGGAGGGGGCCTGGAATGGGGTTAGGCATGGCAGGGGAACAGGGTTAGGCATGGCAGAAGGGGCAGGGGCTGGAGCAGGGACTGGGACTGGTGCCAGGTAGGCCATCATCTCCCAGATGGTGGCACAGATGTTGCGGCCCTGCTGCACCAGCTCGGTTCCACATTTTTGGGCCCGCCATTGTGCATCATCCCAGACTTTCTGGGCCAACATCTGCTGCATGTCCTGAAGGATGGACATGTGCTCCATCATGAGGTCCTCGTGGACCCTCCAACACCTGCGGCTCCTCCAGGGTCTGGCAGCTGGCTTGCCTGGTGGTGATCACCCCACAGTCACGGCTGGTCTGGCTGGGGAGAATAAAGAGAGGTGGTCAATCATCCATGGAGACACTGTGCTTGAGGCCTTGCCCTTCTCTGTGAGCTGAGAGCATCAATCCTTGGGCAAGAGGATGGTGATATCCTGGGAACAAGGCCATGTGCGGCCTGGACAGCGGGCTCTGCCTCACAGAGGCCCAGAGGCCCATGCTTTCCACCATCCTCTACTCTCCCATCCCACGGACAAGCAAGCAAGGGAAGTGTCCAGACACACTGGGATCCCATGGGCAGGAGAGGGGCCTCGAGCAGCCTGGACTTTTATCAGGCCCGCACACACACCTGTGCCTGGCAGCGCTGTCTCCAGGAGTGGGTGGTGCCTCGAGAACTGTGGAACTGGCAGCTGTGTAGTCAGTTGCAGCTCCCAGGGCCAACTTCCTGCCACAAGCTTTGTCTCAGGTGTCTGAGGCTTTAAGAGCTGCTGGGAGACAGGAACTATAGAGTTGTGATGAGTGTGGACGGAGTGGCCAACAGGGCACTTGTGTCATTTCCTGGAGGCCTCTTTTTTCAAAATAATTCCCTCTTCCATGTCCACACATGCCTTTTTCTGAAAAAGTTTTTTCAGAAAAAGCTTTATCCCTCGTAGAATGAGGTGTACTGCCATCAGAAAAAGCCCTCTGTTATTTTGACTTTTTGCCGAAATAATGCAATTGCAGTGTGGATGCAAGTATTGTTTTTCCGTAATAATGGTCATTATTCCAGAAAAACACTGCAGTGTAGACATACCCTGTTTTATTTTTCTAGTTTATTGATAAGAAGATCATGTGAGATTGTATCAAATGCCTTACTAAAGTCTAGGTATACCACGCCCACTGCATTTCCCTTATCCACCAGACTCGTTATCCTATCAAAGAAAGCTATCAGATTGGTTTGACATGATTTGTTCTTTACAAATCCATGCTGGCTGTTACCTATCACCTTATTATCTTCCAGGTGTTTGCAGATGAATTCCTTAATTACTTGCTCCATTATCTTTCCTGGCACAGAAGATAATGATCTGTAGATTTCCTGGTCTGTAGTTTCCTGGGTTGTTCTTATTTCCTTTTTTATAGATGGGCACTAGATTTGCCCTTTTCCAGTCTTCTGGACTCTCTCTCGTCTTCCATGATTTTTCAAAGATGACAGCTAAATGCTCATATACCTCCTCTATCAACTCCTTGAGTATTCTAGGATGCATTCCATCAGGCCCTGGTGACTTGCAGACATCTAACTTTTCTAAGTAATTTTTAACTTGTTCTTTTTTAATTTCATCTTCTAAACCTACCTCTTTCCCACTAGCATTAACTATTTTTGGTATTCCTTTATCATCAGACTTCTTGGGGAAGACGGAAACAAAGAAGTCATTAAGCACCTCTGCCATTTCCAAGTTTGCTGTTATTGTTTCTCCCTCCCCACTGATCTGTGGGCCTACCCTGTCCTTTGTCTTCCTCTTGCCTCTTAATATATTTATAGAATGTCTTCTTGTTACCTTTTATGTCTCTAGCTAGTTTGAGCTCGTTTTGTGCCTTTGCCTTTCTAACCGTGCCCCCGCATACCCGTATTGTTTGCTTATATTCATCCTTTGTAATTTGTCCTAGTTTCCACTTTTTATATGATTCCTTTTTGATTTTGAGATCATGCAAGATTTCCTGGTTAAGCCAAGGTGGTCTTTTGCCATACTTTCTATCTTTCCTATGCAGCAGAATAGCTTGCTTTTGGTTCCTTAATAATGTCCCTTTGGAAAACTGCCAACTCTCTTCGGTTGTTTTTCCTCTTAAAAAGTCTTGCTTCCCATGGGACCTTACCTACCAGCTCTCTGAGTTTACCAAAATCTGCCTTCCTGAAATCCATTGTCTTGATTTTGCTGTTCTCCCTTCTACCATTCCTTAGAATCATGAACTCTATAATTTGTTGGACAAAAGTCAACACGGTTTCTGTAAAGGGAAATCCTGTCTTACTAATCTATTAGAGTTCTTTGAAGGGGTTAACAAACATGCGGACAAGGGGGATCCAGTAGATATAGTATACTTAGATTTCCAGAAAGCCTTTGACAAGGTCCTCACCAAAGGCTCTTGTGTAAATTACATGGCCATGGGATAAGAGGGAAGGTCCTTTCTTGGATTGAGAACTGGTTAAAAGACAGGAAACAAAGGGTAGGAATAAATGGTAAATTTTCAGAATGGAGAGGGGTAACTAGTGGTGTCCCCAAGGGTCAGTCCTAGGACCAATCCTGTTCAACTTATTCATAAATGATCTGGAGAAAGGGGTAAGCAGTGAGGTGGTAAAGTTTGCATGGATGATACCAAACTGTTTAGGATAGTCAAGACAGAAGCAGACTGTAAGGGACTCCAAGATCTCACCAAACTGAGTGATTGGGCAACAAAATGGCAAATGAAATTTAATGTGGATAAGTGTAAAGTAATGCACATCGGGAAAAATAACCCCAACTATAATGCACAGTATGATGGGGGCTAATTTGGCTACGACAAATCAGGAAAGAGATCTTGGAGTTATCGTGACAGTTCTCTGAAAACTTCCACACAGTGTGCAGCGGTCAAAAAGGCAAATAGGATGCTAGGTATTATTAAGAAAGGGATAGAAAATAAGACCCAGAATATCTTACTGCCCTGTATAAAACTATGGTACGCCCACATCTTGAATACTGTGTACAGATGTGGTCTCTCACCTCAAAAAGATATTTTGGCCTTGGAAAGGGTTCAGAAAAGGGCAACTAAAATGATTAGGGGTTTGGAACGGGTCCCATGAGGAGAGGTTAAAGCGACTGGGACTTTTCAGTTTAGAAAAGAGGAGACTGAGGGGGATATGATAGAGGTGTATAAAATCATGAGTGGTGGAGAGGGCCGATAAAGAAAAGTTATTTATTAGTTCCTAAATAGAAGAACTAGAGGACACCAAATGAAATTAATGGGTAGCAGGTTTAAAACTAATAAAAGAAAGTTCTTCTTCACACAGCGTAGTCAGCCTGTGGAACTCCTTGCCGGAGGAAGCTGTGAAGGCTAGGAATATAACAGAGTTTAAAGAGAAGCTAGATAATTTCATGGAGGTTAGGTCCATAAAAGGCTATTAGCCAGGGGATAAAATGGTGTCCTTGGCCTCTGTTTGTCAGAGGTTGGAGAGGGATGGCAGGAGACAAATCGCTTGATCATTGTCTTCGGTCCACCCCCTCTGGGGCACCTGGTGCTGGCCACTGTCGGCAGACAGGATACTGGGCTAGATGGACCTTTGGTCTGACCCGGTATGGCCGTTCTTATGTTCTTATATTCTTATTTCATGATCACTTTCACCCAAACTGCCTTCCAGTTTCAAATTCTCAACCAGTTCCTCCCTATTTGTTAAAATCAAATCTAGAACAGTTTCCCCCCAGTAGCTTTTTCAACCTTCTGAAATAAAAAGTTGTCTCCAATGCAGTCCAAGAACTTATTGGATAGTCTGTGCCTCACTGTGTTAGTTTCCCAACAGATGTCTGGATAGTTGAAGTCCCCGCTCCCACCAAATCCTGCGCTTTGGATGATTTTGTTAGTTGTTAAGAAAAAGCCTCATCTGCCTCTTCTACCTGGGTAGGTGGTCTGTAGTAGATCCCTAGCATGACATCACCCTTGTTTTTTTTAACCCCTTTAACTTAACCCAGAGACCCTCAACACATCTGTCTCGTACGTTCATCTCCATCTCAGTCCAAGTGTGTACATTTTTATTATATAAGACAACACTTCTTCCCTGTTTACCCCCACCTATCCTTCCTGAGTAAACTGTCCCTTTCTATACCAGTACTCCAATCATGTGTATTATCCCACCAAGTCTCCGTGATACCAACTATGTCATAGTTGTGTTTATTTATTAGGACTTCAAGTTCTTCCTGCTTATTACCCATACTTCTTGCATTTGTATATAGGCATCTACGATACTGATTTGATTTAGCCTCCCAGTTCTACCTAGTCCCTCCTTTTTCTCTGCCATTATAGCCCATGTTCCCTTCCATTTCCCACCCAACTCCTAGGTCTTCATGAGAAAGACAAGATGGGTGAGATAATACATGTTGGATCTCCTTGGTCCTGCACCCTCAGGACCTGACCAGTCCTGGATGAGGGATTTTGCCAGACCAGGGGAGGTCATTTCTGGCCCCCCTGACATTGGCCCTGCCAACCCTTACTCAGCCGCCGGCCTCTACGTTGGCTGCCCCACCACTGCCCTGCCAGCTCCACCAGGCAGCCCTGCTGCCACGCACCAGGTTCCTGTCCACTCTGGCAGCCCACTGCCCTGCTATCCCTCTGAGCTCCCAACTGCCAGCCCTCTACCAAGACTCTGGTCCTGGAACATCTGTAGTCCTGCCAGACCAGACACTTCCAGTTTACAGGTTCAACCCGTATCTTTATTTGGATCTGCTTCTCTTCTCAAAGCAGCTCAAAAGCTTGTCTATTTTCCCAACAGTATATAGATACAGTAAACTTCCGATAATCCGGCACCTTTGGGACCCAGGGGGTGCCAGATTATTGGATATGCCGGAGTACCGGAAGGGGGGCTATGAGGAGTCGGGGGCAGGGGTGTTGGCGAGGAACGGTGCAGCGTGGGCAGCACTCCAGTTGCTCTGCCCCCGGCTTCCCCAAGTCCGCCGCTGGTCAGTTTCAGCAGCAGCAGACTTGGGGAAGCCAGGGGCAGAGTAGCTGGGGTGCTGCCAGGTTGGTCCCGCAGCACCGCTCAGGTGAGGGGTGGCGCTGCGGGACCAACCCGGCAGCACCCCAGCTGCTCTGCCCCTGGCTTCCCCAAGTCCACCGCTGGTCAGTTTCAGCAGCGCCGACTTGGGAAGCCTGGGCAGAGCAGCTGGTGCTCTGCCCTGGCTTCCCAAGTCCACCGCTGCTGAAACTGACCAGCGTCGGACTTGGGGAAGCCGGGGGCAGAGCAGCTCCAATTGTCCGGCTGGCCAGAGCACTTCCAGGTTCCAGCTGGTGCCGGACTATCGGGAGTGCTGGACCACTGGATGCCGAACAACTGGAGTTTTACTGTATTTATATTTATTAAAATAAATTTAAATAGTTATGTAAGAAAAAATACTAAAACAAGGCATAATTAACAAGGTGCATGATTTTGCACCCACCCACTCTGAAACCCACCCACTAAGCATCCAGTCTCACTCCCACCCAGCCTTGCTCCCACCACTCCTGCATCCCCGGACTCCCCAACCCCTGCCCCATCCTGTGCAACCTTTACCACTAACCCTGCATTGTGCCCCCTTTGCCCCTAACTTTTGCACAGTGCCCCCTTCATCCTAACCTCTACACTTTCCTCCCTGCTGTGGCCCCAACCCCCACCCTGTGCTTCCAGCATGTCCTGCCATGCTACCCCCCTGCCCAGTATCCTACACCCACTTTGCCCAGGAACACCTATGCCCAGTTGCTCCTCACCCTCTGGCTATGGTGTCTTGGGCATGGGCCCAGTTTGCCCAGACTCTAAGGCTGGCCCTGCAACAGGGCAGCTGACTGCCACATGGCCCTGGCTGCAAACCACCACATGGCTCCAGCCCCAGCTGCCCCCCATTTGGCTCCAGCTCCAGCCCCAGGTACCCCAACACGGTGGTTCAGGCCCAGGCCCCAGCTGCCAAAATTGCTGCTGCCACCCACCACGCAGTTCAGGCCTGGGCCCCAGCTGCCAGAGCTGCCGCTCCTGACCAACATGCAGCTCCAACTCTGGTACTAGCCAGGGCTGCCAGAGGGGTGTGACGGACCAAGCCGGGTCTGGGCACCGCTGAGGGCGTCCGCTCAGGGAGAATTGCTCAAATTCAGGGCTCCTTACAGCCCCTGACCGGAGATCCTTCCCACTAGGCCACAAACCAGTCACACCAAGCAAAACCCCTCAGACAACCTAGCTCTCCCTGTGCCACAATCAGCCCCGGGCTTACCATACAGGTGAGGGGTTATAGACCCCAATCTCACCTAACCCGAACAGGTTCTCCCAGTCCTAAAAGACCAGCCACAGTTCCCAGTCAATTTACACTTTGGATATTACCCACAAGAGCACGCTGGGCCAATCCTTTAGAATCTAAAATCTAAAGGTTTATTAATAAAAGAAAGAAAAGGTGGAGAGTAAGGTTGTTAAAGAAAATATATTACATGCACCAATCACCAAGTTCTTGGTGCAGGCTCTCAGCAGAGATGTTACAAACCACTATCTTAGAAGTCTCTGGTGTACATCCTATGTCAGGATAGGTCGACAATCCTTCCCAGATCGCTGTCCCTCGCAAAGCTGCATCTGGGATCAGTGACAAAATTGAAGAAAAGATGGAGACCGCCTCATGGCACTTTATATCCATCCCTGGTACCTCCCAAGCTGGAGCGGGTCACATGGCCAAGTGACCTATCCCTGTGTCCCATGTCAGCAGCTATTAGATACTGACTAGTTTGCAGGTTCCAGATGCATTCCTCAGGTGTGTATTGGGCACCTTGAGAGCCATTGTCCCTGGAACTGCGCTAATTAGCAGAGTCATTCACTGGACATTCCTGGCCCATTGCTCTGTCTCAGACAGAGAACCTTCCAGCGTAAGCACAGAGTACATATTTATATCTCCACACACAGATATCACACAAGTACATTAATAGCATACATAGAATCAGTAGAATATAAGCTTTCATTTGACACCTCACATGGCCCCCTTTGTATAGACTTTGGGGCAAACATCCCCCCCCCCAGTGGGCGCATCAGTGATCTGTCTGATCCCCTTAAAATCCAGTAACATGACAAGGAGCAGTTGCCACCTGCCACTCAGCTTCAGCCCTGGAGAAGGGCTGAAGCTAGGGCCAGGGCCACGTGATGGCTGCCCTGAGGCTCCCGGGATGGGGTAGCTGCCTGCCACATGGCCCCTGCCCCAGAACAGCTGAGCAGCCACTGCGCGGCTCTGCTGAGGAGGTAGCCAGGCCTCAAATTCTTGGTGTGCATCCACACAGCATGCACCTTAGAGGGAACACTTGTCCGAGCCAGTGTTCCCTGTAAGCTAAGTGTTTGGGCGGCTGTCCAGGAGAGATTCAAGTGCCGCCCAGCTGATCAGTAGATCGCTCACAGCCGGTAGCATGTGTTTCTATTGGTGGTGCACATCTGCATGTGCCTTGGTGCACATAACAAAATTGATTCTGCACAAAGATGGAAAAAAATAGAGGGAACATTGGTCCCAGCTACCCCTGATTCCAGCAGGCCAGGCTGTGCTTCCTGTCCACAGCAAGGAATAGTTGCCCAGTCAATCTGCACTAGTCTTATATCTACCTCCCTTGTAGCCATTGGAGGTGGGAAGAGATATGCAACCACCTACTCCCTGCTGAGAAGAGGCACCACTTGTAGTAAGATGAGTACCTGAAACATAAGCCCATGTAGCACAGGCCTGGTTTGAGGCCTCAGGCCTAGCTAATGATGGACAAAACATGGCGAATATAAAAAAAATCTAAGCTGTGAGAAAGAGGCAGGCCCCTCTTGGCACAAACAGGGCTGAGAGTGTAAAACTCTAATTGGTAATAGGCCCAGGTGTAGAACAGTAATTGGTACTGGTCATAGGTTGAAAGCACATTCCAAAAGTATGGTAACACCAGCTCATTAAAAAAGACCTTGGTATCCTCATTCTCCACAGATACAGACCCAGGTTCAGGAAAGGGTCTAAAATGACAGCATGATGGATAGAGATGTTCTAACAGAACCACGAGGTACAGGGTGATGGGTGGTATCAAAGAGGCGTCAGAGGGTGATAACTTGACAACGTCGGAGGGTGGCAACCTGACATATCAGGAGTAATGTGTAACATGTTTGTACCTGTATAAAGTGGTGTCTTGGGGCAACAGTCTTTGTCTGACTGGGGAGGACACTGGGGGTCTCCCACTGGGGGTCCGTTTCAAAGCGGACGCACCCGCGTGGAACGCGAGTCAGTGGGACTTCCAGTGTTCTAGCTTTGAAATGTACAAGAGACCCCAGAGGGGGCTCTTGTGCATTTCAAAGCAGAAGCGCCCTCATAGAGCCTGTGGTCAGTGGGGGACTCAGAGTCCCCTACTGGGCCTGGGCTCCATGCTGCGCTGCCATTTTGAAATACCATGTGGAGCCTGGGGTCAGCTGGGGACTCCCCAGCTGACCCCAGGCTCCTCATGGCATTTTCCCAGAACCCGGGGTCAGTTGGGGAGTCACCAGCTGATCCCAGGCTCCACTTGGCATTTCAAAGTGGCAGCGGACTTCCCAGCAGACTCTGGGTGCCGCGGAAATGCCGCAGGGAGCCCGGGGTCAGCTAGAGAGTCCACGCGGTGTTGCTGCTTTGAAACGCCGTGGCGACATTTCAAAGGGGCAGCACCACACAGCTGATCCCTTTGAAACGATGCTTTGAAATACCCTCTCTTCCCCCCTCCCTTTGCTGCCTCTATCTGATAGAGGCAGCAAGGGCAGGGGAATCGACTAGTTGACTCGACTATACAATAAGCATTTGCTTATTGGATAGCTGACTAGTCGATTAGTCCTTAACATCCTTAATCATGGTGGCAGATGCTATGTGAACACAGTGAGAAATTACTCCTGCCCTGAAGAGCTAGTCCTCTAAATAGAAAACACAAAGAATGATTAGGAGGGGAAACTGAGGCACAAAATTGAGGGAAGTGAAAGCCACACAGCAGAGTCAGGAATGGGTCCCAGGTCTCCTGACACTGACCCACTTTCCATTGCCCTAATCATTGTCTTGACAATACTGCAGCTTGGCTGCTCTAATACTGAAGCAGTATGACCTAGAGGATAACGGATTGGACTGGGATTTAACAGACCTGTCACTGGCCTACTGGGTAACCTTGGGCAAGTCATTTTCCCTGCTCCATGCCTCAGTTTCTCCATATATAAAATGGGGGCAATGATGCTTACTTACTTCCTTTGTCATGTCAAGGACATTGAGTTCTGCTGATGGCCAGCACTAAACTAGGGATGTTAAATATCGGTTAATTGAATAGTCGATTAACCTCATGAATTCTTAACGGTTAGTTGACTGCTCTGTAGTCCCCAGGCAGCCCCTGTCCAGGAGAAGGGTTCTGACCTCCAGACCCAGCATGATCCGGAACTGAACCGGGCTGCCTGTCTGCCTGGCTCCTAATACACTTTAAATGCAGAGCCACAGCGGGGGTTGGTCCAGGAACCAGTGCAAGCCGGGACTGAGCCGAGCTGCTGGCCAGCCTGCTAAAAAATTTACTGGCAAGGAGTTGGGGGGAAATGCGTGTCGTCAATAGCATTAACCTATAAGCTTTTGCTTATCGGTTAATCAGTTAATCAACTAGACTATTACATCTCTACACTAAACCAGAGCTAAGTATGGTTATTTAGTGAATATTTTGTGCCAGATCTCACTGGGCTGAGTCTCATTTTGTAGTTACTTTTTCTGGGCAATTTCCCCTCTTCCCTACCCCCTGCTGGCGACTCTATTTAAAGTGATCATGGTGGACTTCCCCACCCTGAACTGGTTGCCCACTGACCGATAACTGTCTAGGGTGGTGAGCTTCCAGATGGTGATTGTGACCCGCTTCTTTAGAGAAATGGTGGGCCGCAGGTGGGTGTCACGACATCGGAGGGCAGGGACGAGCTAGGCACACAGCTCCAAAAAAGTGGCCTTCCACATGCAGAAGTTTTGGAGCCACTGCTGATCATCCCACTGCTCCATAACCAGCCGGTCCCACCAGTCGGAACTGGTGTCCAGCCTCCAGAAACATCTCTCCACTGTGGGGTGCAGTTGCAAGGGTCTTGTTCCCACACAGAAGGAGAGGGTCTCAAGAATGAGCTTGGTGTTGAGCTCGTGGAGGGCCATGAAGGCAGCCTGCACAAACTGCTGCAGAAACTGCAGCATGATCGTGTGGGGCCATCGGATGCCCAGGGGCAGCTCCGGCTCCATGGCAAAAAGAAAAATGCTGTGGCATCCAAAAAAGCTGCGCAACCACAGCATGCACTGCTAAAGCTTTACTGTCTCTCGGAGAGGTAGGCAAGCATGCAGCAGAAGCAGAGAAACAGCAGTCCAGGGGGTTCCCTTTAAGTGCGCCTGTCAGCTAGGCTTGGGCAACAGCACTCGGAAGCCACTGGTAACCCAATGACCTGCTTGAACTGGTTCCAGGTGCCCTTATATGTGAGAAAGCGTCCAATCAAAGTGGACGCTATCTTTCAAAAAAGCAGATCGCTTTTTCGATGCACTTTTGCTGTGTGGACGCTCTCTTTTGGAAGAAGTTTTTCCAGAAGATCTCTTCCGGAAAAGCTTCTTCCAAAAGAAGCCTGCTGTCTAGATGTAGCCAGGCAGGTGAGATAAGGTCCATGGGCCAGATATGGCCCACAAAGCATTTTGATCTGGCCCGCAGCCTGCCCTGCCAAGACCCCGAGGTAGGCTCTCTGCTTGCTGCAGCTCAAGGCTGGCTCAAAACATCTGGCAGCTCCCTCTAAGCCAGTGGTCACCAACCAGTAGATCCTGGAGCCTCTGACAGGTGATCCTGACTAGTTTGGCCAAAAGGCTATCAAGTGCTGGCACTTCAGCTGCTCCCCCAGAGTGCTGTGCATCTCCTGCCCTTTGCCTTGGAGCTGTCCCCTCAGGAGCCTCTGGCTTTCTGTGCAGGGCAGGGGAGGGTGAGGGGTGCTCATGCCAAGGTGCCCCCTCTCCCACTCTGTATCCTCTCTCCACAGAGCAGACAGGGGGCACAACAGGACTTGGGATGGAGTTTGCTGGCTACTTTAGGAAGTGGGCCAGGGCCAGGACAGGGGTGAGCCTGCCTTAGCCCCCTGCACCACCAACCAGGAGCCACCTGAGGTAAGCAGTGCCCAGCTGGAGCCCACATCTTGAACTCCTACCCCAGTCATGAACCCCCTCCTGTATTCCAAGCCCCTGCCCCAGCCCTGAACACCCATATATCCAAACACTCTCCCAGAGCCTGCACTTAGAACCTCCTCCAGCACCCCAACTGCCTACCCCAGGCTCAGCTCAGAGCCCCTCCTCATTCCAGATCCCTTAATCCAAGGCCAGAGCCTGTGCCCCAATGCTTGGTGAAAAGGAGGGAGGATGGGGGAGGAAGGGAGGATGGAGTGAGCAGGGGGCGGGGCCTCGGAGAAGGGGCACGAACGAGGCAGGGCAAGGGTGTTTGGATCTGAGGTAGATCTTGGATTGCACTTAAATCCAAAAAGTGATCTCGTGCTTAAAAAGGCTGGAGACCACTGCTCTAAGCATTGCATGCTCCTGGTAAGCAATGTACAAAGCCTCTCCCAACCAGGGGCGCACGGCTCAGAGCAGCGCATGGAAGGAGCCTCCAGTCGTTTTGAGCAGCCTGGGGCTGTGGCAGGCAAAGAGCCTGCCTCAGGGTCCCCTTTGGGCTGCTGGCCAAGAGCTGCCTAAGATAAGCGCCCTCTGGCCAGAGCCTTCCTCTGGCACCCCCACTGTCACCTCCATTCCCTCCCACTCCCCAATTCCCTGTCCCAGCCCAAACCCTCTGCAACCCGCCGCTCCAGGTTACAACTCCCTCCCAGATCCTGAACCTCCCTCCTGCACCCCTCTCACAAGCCAGAATCCTCTCCTGCATCCATACTCCCTTCCAAACCCTGCACCCCAGTCCTCTTCCCCAGGACAAGTCACCACCCAAATCCTTTGCACCCCTCCTCCCTCAGGTTACAACCCTCTCCCAGAACCTGCATCTCCTCCTACACCCCTCCCCAAGTTCAAAATCTACTCCTGCACCTGTACCTCCTCTCAGACCCTGCACCCCAATCTTCTGCCCCAGGTCACAACCCCCTTCTTCATGCAAACTCTCTCTCAGACCCCACACCCTCTCCTGCACCCCTATATCCTACCCCAAGTTCCCTTCTGCACCCAGCCTCCATCCCAGACCCTGCACTGCCTCCATAGAAAAGTGGGGCACTTGACTACATAACAAATATTGGAGTGGCCTCCCAAATCTACATAGTAAATAATTTTCTTATTTTCATTACTTATTATGGGGGTTGGAATACAGAGCAACATTCCTTTATTAATTTCAGAGGGGTAGCCGTGTTAGTCTGTAACTTAAAAAATAATGAATAGTCTTGCAGCAACTTAGAGACTTAGAGTCATCAACTTTAGCCTAGACCAGTCCACACAAGAGAGCCACTTCCTTGACACTACAGTACAGTTATCTGATGGACACATTTCCACCACCTTATACTGGAAACTTACCAACCGTTACACTTACCTACATGTCTCCAGCTTCCATCCTAGACACAATTCCTAATCAATTGTTTACAGCCAAAGATACAACCGGATTTGCTGCAATTCCACAGACAGAGACAAACACCTACAGGATCTATACAAAGCATTATTAAAACTAAAATATCCAGCCGGAGAAGTGAAAAAAACAGACAGAGCCAGACAAGTACCCAGACGTCAGCTTCCTCATGATAGGCCCAACAAAGAAAACAACGGGCCTTTGCCTACACTGCAAGTTTTCTTGGCAGAAAATATGCTAATGAGGGACTCATTAGCATGAGTCGTGATGTCATTAGCATATTTTCTGCCGATTCTTTTCACGTAAGGGGTTTTTGTGCAAAAAGCAGTGTAGCCGCTTCCGTTTTGCGCAAAACCCCCCTTTTGCGCAAGATCCTTATGTGGCTACATTGCTTCTTTTTGTGAAAAAGAATTGGTAGAAAATATGCTAATGACATTGCAACTCATGCTAATGAGTCCCTCATTAGCATATTTTCTGCCAAGAAAACTTGCAGTGTAGACAAAGCCCAGAACACCACCTGCCATCATCTACAGCCCACAACTTCAGCACACCTCCATCATACTCACCATGGAACCTACCCCTGCAATCAACTCCGGTGTCAACTCTGTCCACACATCTATACAAGCAACATCATCACTCATATAACTGCACATCCACCAATATGATCTGTGCCAGCAATGCCCCTTTGCCATGTATATTGGCCAATCTGGACGGTCTCTATGAGAAAGGATTATTGGACACAAATCAGATATTTGAAAAGGTAACACACAAAACCTGAAGGGGAACATTTTAACTTGCCCAGGCACTCATTAATGGATCTCAAAGTTTCAATAATTATTACAATTTCAAAAACCAGTTTGAAAGGGAAGCTGCAGAGCTTAATTTCATTTATAAGTTTGATACCTACATAGAGGTTTAAACAAAGACCTTAACTGGATTACCAGCTACATCCCACATCCTAATGACATAAAAAAACAAACTCAGGGTACTTAAGAGCACTTAGTACCCACTCCATCACCTTCATTTAGCATGGACACTCTAACTGACAATATTTTTCCATTTCTTTTTTCTTCTCTCCCCTCTCCCCCCCATCCTCTCTCTTTCTCTGCTATTTATTTGGAAACTGGACCCCTAAACTCCATTCAACTGAAGAAGTGGGCTGTGCCCACAAAAGCTCTTGATACCATCTACAGCCGCTCCCCGAGTTACAACCACCTCCACTTACGACCATCCACACTTACGACCAAAGTGGTCATAAATGCAGATCCAAGTTATGAACGGCGATCCGCGCTTACGTACAGCGCGGTCGCCATGTAACTCTATGGGATCCGAGTTACAAACACTTCAAGTTACGGACCAAGTGTTGGTCCGTAACTTGTTTGTAACTCGGGGAGTGGCTGTACGTTTTTTGTTAGTCTCTAAGGTGTTGCAAGACTATTCTTTTTTTAAGTTTTTCCTTTATTAATAGTTTACATATACATCGCTCCTTTCATCTGAGGTTTTCAAAGCACCTTATGTGTGTGAATTAAACCAGTGTATATATTATAATTATTAGTTGTTATGTTGATTATTAGTTTCCATCTTAGATAGGCCAGCATTGTTAATCCCACTTTACAGGGCAGTGGAGTGAGTTAACCAGTCAGTCAGGGAGTTACTAATAGGATTAGGAAGAGGATCAAGAAGCCCTATTTCCCCAACTCCTACTTCGACCAATATGGCACACTGTCAGTATTGTATTACAATCTTTCCTGGAGCCAGACTGGATAAAACTACAGTCCAGCAATAGCTTACAGTCTTTTTAAGTGATGGCCCCTTTAAGAGAAATAGAGAGAACTTTGAGCATACCAAGTTCTGAGTCGGTTGGCAGAAAAATTGGAGGAAAAAGCTGCAAAATGGGACTTTCCCTTAGCAAGGCCCAAAAGCCTTCCAGAAATCGGGAACCTGAGCAGAAACTGGGGACTAAAGAACCAGAAATTCTGTGGTTTTCCCATCAGCTCCGCAAAGGTAGGGGGCTAATTTGAACGGGGGCATGATTTGGGATAGTTGTTTTTCTTCAATACTCTTGAATTCTAACCCCAGCCCTGGCAATTATCTTGTTATGTACACTCAGGAAAGTCATTTGCTGCGTGGTGCCTCAGTTTCTTCATTTAACATACTCACCTATGCCATAGGCGTATGCATAATAATCATCAGCTCATGTTTCCAGCAGCATTAAAAATGCAGAGTTGGCTTGAAAAAGGTAAAATAAATTTAGAGGTTATTTTTGCCTTCTTTTTTCAAACAATTGGAGGATTTTGTGAGGTGAAAGAAAAGTGTTGCACTGACAATCTGGGGACCTTAGGCCTGTCTAATGAGACAAAACCAATGTTCCCTCTAATCTTTTCCATCCACATGCAGATTTTTCCATCCATGTGCAGAATAATTTTTGTGTCTACCAAAGCATGTGCAAATGTGCACCACCAGTAGAAACAAAACCTAGCTGTGGGCACTCTGCTAATCATCTGGGCAGCATTTGAATCTCTCCTGAGTGGTTGCACAAGTACAGTTTACAGGGAACACTGGAAAAGACCTATCGTTTCTAGGAGCAAAAGGGCCTTCACTCTTTCTGTTAGCAAGGACTACAGATAATAAGTTAAGCAGCTGTGTCCAGGGATCGATACTAGGGCACGTCAGTAAGTCTTGCTAAGAACTCAGTAAGAGGTGCTCTTTCTTCAAAGTTTATAGGGATACCCCAGTATTGCACTAGGGGATGTTGCGGCTTTTCCCACAAGTCAATAAAGATTCCAGCCCAGTGAAGGGGGGGAAGGAATTGTGTTCCACCAGTAGCTGAATTTCAAAATATCTGTAAAAACCAAGATTTTGACCATTTGGGCTCACTTCAAGCCCTATGGAAGGATCCCCATGCCCTTCTGTTACTGTAGTAGGCATCTGTGCTGCAGCAGTGGTCCTGTAGCACTTTGAGGCTACATCTAAACTACAAGCCTCTTCCACAAGAGGAAATGCATATGTAATTTGCATATGTTGTGCTCTAATTTGCATTTCCTCTTCCTTTCCCTTTTGTGCAAGAGGTTTTTGCGCAAAAAGTGCTGAGTAGTTGGCGCCTTTTTGCGCAAAATCCCCCTTTTCTTTTCCTTAGGAAGAATGGCTCTTGCGTAAAAGGGGTTTTTTGCGCAAAAAGGTGCCATCTACACAGTGCTTTTTTGCGCAAAAACCTCTTGTGCAAAAAGGAAAGGAAGAGGAAATGCAAATGAGTGTGCGACATACGCAAATGAGTGCTCCATTTGCATTTCCTCTTGCGGAAGAGGCTCGTAGTTTAGACGTAGCCCTAGTGTAGATATACCCTCAACATGTATATCAGAATACCTACTGAGGAAAGAGGGCTTCCATTGATGGAGCTCCAACTTCACTTGGGGAAATGGTGTTCCTACACTAACTAAAAAAACCCCAAAACTTCGGCTTCTTAGACTGCATTAACACTATGGGGCTAGCATTGACTCTTTAGTGTAGACATCTCTTATCCTGATAAACTTAAAAAACAACAAATGCTCTGCTAGCACTTTAAAGACTAACAAAACATGTAGATGGTATCATGAGCTTTCGTGGGCGCAGCCCACTTCTTCAGATGACCAGAGTTCTGAATTCTATCAATGAAAGCCCTCTTTCCTCAGTATGGTTGCATCCACATTGGGTATTATGTTGGCATAGCTACATGGCTCAGGGTGTCTGGTTTTTTTCCTGCCCCTGGCTACGTCTAAACTATGAGCCTCTTCCGCAAGAGGAAATGCAAATGGAGTGCTCATTTGCATATGTTGCACTCTAATTTGCATTTCCTCTTCCTTTCTGAACTCTGGTCATCTGAAGAAGTGGGCTGTGCCCACGAAAGCTCATGGTACCGTCTACATGTTTTGTTAGTCTATAAAGTGCTACCAGACCATTTGTTGTTTTTTAAGTTTATCCTGTACAGACTAACTCAGCTACCCCCTGAAGCTTCTTATCCTGATGTAAGCATGGTTTTCTTTGCTTTAGCTTCAATCCTATCCCATGTGGTATAAATTAGACAGAAAAGCCCACTCATAGGTGAATAAGAGTGTCCACATAAGAGGAGGTGATTGATGACAGTGCAGTATGATTGAACAGTATAATAGGAAAAACGTTCCTGTGTAGACAACGCCATGGCTGGTTACACAGCACCAGTGAACAGCTGGAAATAAACATGTTCCTTGCTCCCCGGAATTCTCCCCACCCCCACTCTCTGCCCCTTGGGAACTCTTCCCACCCCCACTCTCTGCCCTCCCGGGAACTCTCCCCACCCCCACTCTCTGCCCCCGGGGAACTCTTCCCACCCCCACTCTCTGCCCCTTGGGAACTCTCCTCACCCCCACTCTCTGCCCTCCCGGGAACTCTCCCCACCCCACTCTCTGCCCCCGGGGAACTCTTCCCACCCCCACTCTGCCTCTCCCGGGAACTCTCCCCACTCGCACTCTTTACCCCCGGGGACCTCTCTCCACCCCACTCTCTGCCCCTGGGGAACTCTTCCCACCCCCACTCTCTGCCCTCCCGGGAACTCTCCCCACCCCCACTCTCTGCCCTGGGGAACTCTTCCCACCCCACTCTCTGCCCTCCCGGGAACTCTCCCCACCCCACTCTCTGCCCCCGGGGAACTCTTCCCACCCCACTCTCTACCCCCGGGACCTCTCCTCACTCCCACTCTCTGCCCCCCGGGGACCTCTCCCCACTCCCACTCTCTGCCCCCGCCCCGGGAACTCTCCCCACCCCCATTCACGGCTGCCCCGATAGCCGAAAAGGGAAGACGGGGCTCTAGGGAAGGGGGCATGGTTGCCCGGGGGGCCGAATACTACAGACAGCCCCCTAAGCCGGGCAATTTCAGCCCCTTCTTGGCATCAGAAAATCGAGAGCGTGCGGCGATGCTCAGCGAAGAATACTTCTCCCGCCCGCGGCCCACGGCTTTTACCCGCAGCGCCTGGAACCGCAGAATCAACCACGCTACCTCCTCCGGGGCCCCGCCCGTTCGGAAGGAGGGCTTTGGCCTCGCTATAGTCACGTGACGGCCCCATCCGGGTCCTTTGCCTTCTCTCCCTCTGCCCAACATGGCGGCTTCAGGTGAGTGGTGCTCGGCGGCCTCCGGGCCCTTGAAGCCTGAGCCAGGCCTGGATCCCTTCTCCGGCCCTGGGGCTCCACCCGCTTCCTCGGCCTGGGCCGCCCCTCGCCCTCTCTGGCCCGGGGAAGAGGGGGGGAGCACGCGCCTGTCTCCTCCCCTGAGGGATCGCCCGCGCGCGCCACCCACCTCTCCCCTCAGGTTTCTCCAGCGCGCGCAGCGTCCCCCCAGCCATTCGAGGCAGGAGCGCGCGCCGTGGCTCAGAACGTTCCATCCCGCAACGCGCGCGCCATCCTGCCGTGAGTGGGGTGGGAGAGTTGGGGAGAGAGGGTGGCTCGCGCCGGCGGTGATTGACGGGAAAGGGAGGGAGGAGGGGAGCCAGATGGAACCTTCAACCGCGTGTCTGCGCAAGCGCGGGGATTGGCTGGGGGTGGGGGGGCGGGAGCGGACTCGAAGAGAGGAAGAAGGATCTTGAGCGGCACCCACGTGGGGGCGCGTGGAACAGGCGGTGGCTGGCCAGGGGTCTCCGGAGTACGGGGCCTGTTTCCTCAGCGCTGCCCAGCGCCACGTGGGAGTCCCCTCTGCTGCGTCATTGCCCGAACGGGTGGGCGGGCGCGCTGTCCCTTATTCCCACCGTATATAGATCTGCCTCGCGTTGTCTGCGGCCTGCACCCAGGGCTGAGTGTCGTCATCCCTTCCCCCGAGGATGCCGTAGGGGAGGAAAGGCAGCCCTGTCTGCGGGAGGCATGGTTTGTATCTGCTCTGTCTTCGGGGAGTTGAGCAGCCCCTCTCCTGGGAGGTGGCACCCCCCAAGAACACATCTTTGCCCCCACACCATTTGGTTCCCTCCCGTTACAACACACTTCCTTTTGCTCTATACAGTTATCCTTCTGCCTGACCTCAGCAGGAACTGCTTGCTGTCCCAGCTCTCTTGCCCACCTTCCCTTGGGTATCAGGGATGCAGTGCCCTTCCACTGCAGGAAATGGGGGGTTGTGCCCTGCTGTACTGCCTCTTTGCTCCAGGAAAATGGGATTGAAATTGGCTCCTTTATCTCAGAAGTACATGGCTCCCCTCCCTTTCCAGGTTTGCAGTCTGCTTTGTGTTTCTTGGAGCATAAGGACAGGATGGAATCCATGAAAGGTTGAGGAAAGCATTGCAGCAATTTTCTTCCCTTCAGAATAAGATGTGAGAGTTGATCTAAACTGTAAGGGCTTTCTCTGCTTTTGAGATTGAATCACCTCTCTGGATGATGATAAACAGTCTCTGCCTTGTTTGAATTTCTGTTACTCTCTTAGTCTGGGCCGTGACTCTTATATCCCTAAGTGCACCAGACTGCACCATCATCTGCAGGTGTTACCCAAAAAATAACCTGGAAGATTGCATACCCTTCACTCTCCTAATAGGGCTCTTCTTTCTAACCATATGAACCCAACACCCCAGACACTTTATTGCAAGTGATCCCTTTGAAGCAACCCTTCAGCAAAGACTGTTCCTTCTTAAAAACCTGGAGCTGAAGGCCTATTTGTTTGGGTGTGGGAAGCTCCATTATTTAAATAGTCTTGTCATGTCTTGAGCAATGAAACTCCCATTAATTTATGTGCAGAATGACTTTCCTCTGTTGGACTCTTCCTGGCACCCAGCTAGTATTGCTTCATTAAGAACTGTAGCATCTGTAGCTATTGTGTTTAGGGTTGTACTGAAGATCTGCAGTTAACTATGCTGAGAGCTTTTTAAATAAACTGACTTCTGTCTCTTAGCTCATTGTTTACACTTCTGATTACAAAAAGGAGTCCTGTGACACCTTAACTTAAAAGGTTTATTTGGGCATAAGCTTTCGTGGGCAAAGACAGACTTCATCAGATGCATGCCACAAGACTCCTCATTGTTTTTGTAGATACAGACTAGCATGGCTACACCTCTCATACTTCTGATAACAGTAACAGCAAAAATCCTAGCTGTATCACAGGTCATTGGTGCTAATTCCTGTGCAGATCCGTGGAGAAAAGGAGGTAAAATCTGTGTTCTGCATTTTTGCATAAGATGCTACAGTGTTTGACTTTTAGAAAAGGCCAAAGCATCACTATAACTGTTCAGGCAGTTTTCTTAACTCACTTTCACTCTGGATTGAGTACTTTTTCACCTCTTTCTAAGTTAAGTACATATAACCACATGTACCCCATATGAATTGCAGTGACATTGCTCTTGCTGTCCAACTGAAATGTCAAGGGGTATGCATCAGGACAGCAGTTAAGGAAGACTGAAAACTCTTGAATTTGCAAATGCCATTTTGAGTTCCATCAGAAGAACTGTATGGTCCCATATTTCACAGCAGAACGTTTGAGGCAGACATACCTGCCTTTTCCCTATGTGTTTGCACAAGCATGTCTGTAGCTGGCTAGAACCTGAGCCCATGATGTGGTGATGCAGCCCAAAAAGCAGAATAAATTTTTGGAGTTTAAGGATAAGGAACAGTGGTTGATGAAACACAGATTTCTTGGAGCTACATTAAATACAATACAGTATACTAATTCCTTAGTTTCACACTTGCCTGGGTAACTTTTAATGGGATAAGTTTAAAAAAGACTACCATTTCATCATATCAAAAGTTAAGCAATTAGGCTTTATGCCTAGGCTGATCAGATTTCCCAATGGTTTTACAAAGCTGCATTAATAAAAGTTAATTCTCTGTACTTTAAAATGTAGACTCTTCGTAGCAACTGCCTGTACATATCTGAATGGCTGATAATATTTCAATAAGCTACATTTGAGTCTAGTAGTGGCATTTGATTTTTGTTTGTATGTAGCAGCTGGGGAAACTCCAATTCCAGTAGTAGATGTTAAGAAAATGTTCTTGAAGGGCTTAGCACTCCCAGGTATAACTGGTGACTAGTTTGGAGATAGCTTCTGCTCATATTAAGGAGGCAGCTGGTGCTGGCTCTTGGTAATTCATAAATGTCAAGAAAGAGCTTCTTTTGTCCAAGTGGCTTTCCCTACGTTGTTCTCTCAGCCATATGAGGTTTCGACAGGTTCAGTGATGCATAAGCAGCACTGTGTTCAACTACAGAAGTTGCTTCATACTGTTAGCTCCTGCCTGTGACTTGTCAGCCATTTGATGAAATTGAGCCAACAGCCAGCCTGCAGGTTTTATGAATGCAGCGTCTGCTCTAGTTAGCAGTGTGTTTGCTGTCATTTAGTAACCAATCATTGACAGCAAGTAAATATTCTTGGGTGGTAATGTACATGAAACACACCTTCAGCCACCTTCTTTCTGAACACTTGCCAGCAGGAGAGCGCATAAACGACATTTTCCAAGGCAGTGACTGCAGTGTGTTGCTGATGATGATCTACTAGTTCTTTGTGTGATGTCATGAGATTACCCCTGCAAACTGAACTTCAACCATCATAAAGGAGTAATCCTATTTTAATTCTTAACCCTTGTACACTCCAATGTCTTAGTAATTAGTTCTTAAAGGTTAGCTAGATTCCTTGATTGTCCCCATTTGCAAGAACTCTTCCAACCTCTGCTTGCTGTACTCAGCAGTAGCATTCCCATTCATGATAAAAACATGAATCCAGAGCATTTTGCAAAAAGGGGAGTCTGTGGAGTCTTTTCAATTTCTTCTACATCAGGAGGGTCCCCTTAAACATCATGAGACCTTTACTCCTGAGGTTTTCTGGAGGGTTTCAAAGCTGCACACGTAGCATATGGATTTTGTCACCACCTTTAAAATAATTACTTTTTGTAAACTGAGTGGTTTATACAGAGTCTGTGAACTTCTAAAGCTCCCCCAGGGCAGACAATTCTCATTTCGATTTAATTCTCTATGGTGCTGTTTTAATCACTGATGAAGCCATAGTTGGCATAGTGCTTGGAAGTCTTGTTACAGTACTGAATTAAATGTGTGACAAGAATTGAAAAGGCAGAGCAGAAGGCAACCAGAATGAAAAGAGATTTGAAAAGGTAAGTTTTCAGTAAAATGGGATTCTGGCCATATCACTTGAGTAACCAGAGAAGGAAGAAGCAATAATCTGTCTTTGTACTCAAATAATTCCAGCAAATTATATGGACTCTCCACTAAGCATTTTTCTGACACATTTTAGGTAAAGGGCATTATTCCTTAAATAGCTGTTCTAGGTAGAATGCAAAATGGGGTGTCTCTGTGATCAAATGTTAGCTACAAGTCTTGTTCTTATTCAGTGTAGGCTGTGTAGATTCCTCTGACTTCTCTGGAAGACTGAGGGTATGTCTAGGCTAGAAATGCCAGAGTGGTGCAGCTGCAATGGTATAGAGCAGATTCTACTGCAACAGAAAAACCCTATCCATTGCAGTTGTAAATCCACCTCTCTGAAGGAAGAATTCCTGTGCCAACCTAGTGGTATCTACACCTGGACTGAGGCTGACTTAATTACATCGCACAAGGCCTGAAATTTCATAGCCCTGAGCGACGTAGTTAAGCCAACCTAACTTGTAGTATAGACCAGCCCTGAGTGCTATTGAGGGGCTTTGGAAAACACAGTATGGCTTAGTGGGGCTCAACTGGGACTTTGAGCCTGAGTTTCATTCCTGGCTGTGACCTTGGGGAAGTTGCTTTCTCTATCAGTTTCCTCACCTGTAAAATTGGAATGATGATACTGACTTCCTTTATAAAGAGCTTTGAGATCTACTGATAGAAGGCATGGGGTAAGCTCTCTGCTAGGAGGCTAGTAACTACAGAGCAAACTTTATGGGTGGTGGAGCAAAATGGGGAATAGAAGATCTATCATCTTTGTTATAGTCCTTGCATCTCAAAATTCTTCCTGACTGTAGGAACTGAGTGCCTTATTAACTGGAGCTCCTTGGAACTCAACCTGTAAAAACCTGAAGGATTTTTGTTGCTTTCTGTTCCCATCTTGCTTGAGGTCAAAACTGTGCTTCAGTAATTTTTTTCTCCTCTTCCTAGGCATGAAGCCAAATCTGTGATTTCACAGTTGCTTCCATGGCAACAGAATGAGGTAGTTTATAATAATAATAATAATAAAAAGGACCATGGGGCTTTGCTCCAGGATTTAGACTCTAGGGTGGGTAGAGGGTAGCAAAGTGAGAGACAGCAGTTCAAACAAATGCCATGTATCTTTGTTCAGGATCTGCCCAGTTACAATGCAGGCAGCAGAAGAAAGTAAGTAAACTTATTTGAAGCTGCTGCTTCATACTGAGCTGCCCAGGAGGGTGTGAGAAGTGCCTTGTTGTCAAACTTAATTTCTGAAGAAAATATGCTGCTGTGAGCAGTGTAGTCTTTTAATGTTGTAAGAAGCTCTCAATGAGCTACTGCTCGAGGAAGGGGAGAAAACTTAGGTAGTGCTGGATTCCTTTAGTTGGATGCTATTAGGAGAAGCTGAGCAGATTACAGAGAAATATATTTCTTGGGAGCTACTGGAGGAGAAAGTCATGCCAAGACCTTTTCCCATTAGAAAATACCAAGCAGTCTTCAACCCTGGGCAGAACAGAAGGAGATGGGAGCAGAATGAAGGGGAAGGAATAGAAACAGAGCAAGTACCCCCTTGTGTGATGCTGAATGCAATAGCCTACCCTGGATCTTGTGAAGTCCCATTGATATCCCTGGGACCAGATGGCCCTAACTTTGTGGTCACATTACCCTCTCACCAATGTTACACCATTCCAACTCAATGGCATTCCTTCCTAACGCTTGACTGAAGGAATAATCTAGCCCACTTAGTACAGATACCTTGTGTGCCTGCCTGTGAAGATGGGCCCAATGGCATCCTTGTACTCCAGGCTCTGTAAGGCATGCAGAAGGTTCACTAAAGGCTCAAGATCAAAGACAGAACATCCTCAGGGAGCTAATAGAAACCAAAGGAGAGCATAAGAACGGCCGTACTGGGTCAGACCAAAGGTCCATCTAGTCCAGTAGCCTGTCTGCCGACAGTGGCCAGCACCAGGTGTCCCAGAGAGGGTGGACCGAAGACAATGATCAAGCGATTTGTCTCCTGCCATTCTTCTCCAGCCTCTGACAAACAGAGGCCAGGGACGCCATTTCTATCCCCTGGCTAATAGCCTTTTATTGGAGCAGCCATGGATTCTACAGTAACAGTACTTCTGTCATCCCACATTGCTAAGCTTATTAATGCTGAAAATCTCTTCTGCCTACTGTGTAGATTTAAACCAGCCATGATATGGAAACTCAATTAAAGGGCCATTCTTTAAGATGCTGAATGTACACTGATCATGGGTAATCTTGATCATGTGACATCTTTACTAACTCCATGAAAGGCATTGGTGATTTGGAAAGCTTTGCATCAGCGTAAGAAGTACTATAGTAATACCTACTGTGACCACCTAAGGGGAGTTCTAAATTTACTGGGTGGGTGAGAGATGCCTAGTGGTCTGGGCAGTAGAATGCCCTGTTGTCATGTGGCAGTAATCATTGTGACTTGCCCATGTTCAGAGTCTGCATTCTTTTGCACAGTTGGCAGCATGGTGGATGGGAGGCTGTGAAATTAATTGCTGCCAGGTTATTTGTCTGTAGGAGCTAAACTGTTGCTATCTTTCTTGTGATGGCAGCAGTTAACTGCAGACTGGTCAACTTTCCAATCTTGTGCTTTTTTTCCCCCTGAGATGGTTAAAGAAGCAGCTGATAAGGTCTCTTTTGGGTGCATGTGATTATACTGTTCTGACAGCCCACAGCAAGAAGCCTTCCAGTTTGTTTACTGAAGTTTAAAATAAAGGAAAGGTTTCTAGGAATGTCAAATTAGATTCAGAGCAAGCAAAAAAAAAATTACTGGGCAAAAAGAATTGGCCTTGACTGTGTTGTATAGAACAGTTAAGATAAATGCCTCTCCTGGATGTTGCTAGAAGATGCTTAGAATGAAGATCCTGTGGAGAGTATAGCTTAACATTTCTGTCATCAAGTCTGGGCTGTGACTTTTCTGAAGGTATGCTTTGTTGCCCAGGGTATTTAGGTGTCCTATAGCACAAAATGGCCCGGGTGTTGCAGCAGAGGGCTAAAATACAGGGGCGACCCTTCTTGCTATGCTACAATCTGGATTGAGACCAATGGGGAATATAGGAATACAGAGTAAATCAGGTATGCTAAAGGGTGGGAAATAGGGTTGGGTGACAGGGGAAGGTATTATCAGACATTCAGTGTACAGCCAGAACTATCAGTGAGTAGTTCCCTGCTTGTTCTAAAGAGAATGCTAGACAAGAGCTGGCTTACTTGCAGTTGCGGAACAGATTTGAAAGCAAGTAAGATTTGTTCATGAAATGCATTTATTGAAAGGTACTAGTTGTCACAATACAGAGATCACTTCATTCCTCTACCAGAATGATAAGTGATCTGTATGAAATTCAGCAACGTTTCTACAACCAGTACTAAAGATAAGGGCATACATTTTCAAAAGCCATCAATAGCTTTGGATGTTGAGCTTGAGATATTTGGAGGGGCCTGACTTTCAGAGATGTTTAGCATCCTTCTGCTAAAAATTGGGCACCTGTAAAATGTCTCAAGTTCAGCACTCAAAATCACTAGCTGTTTCTGAAAACTGAGGCCAAGTTTATTAGAATTCCCTGTTTTAAAATGTCCAGTTCCAGGTAACTGTCTTCCATGGTTAGTCTTGGCCCTAAAGTGGTGTTTTGAAAGTTTAAGGAAATTGCTTACTAGTTTAGAGTCATATGCTGGTGAAAATGTTTTGGTTTTTTGCAACCACAGAAAAAATCTTTCCAGGTGGGTTAATATGTGAATGTACATAAGGGTCAGTAAGGAATTATACCCTTACTTTTCAGATGCATAGCACACATTTTCACTACATGTGTGTTGCTGTGTTAATTACCGACTAATACAAACTTGATCTCAGTATTACCAGGGTGTGGTTGTATGGTGTTGTTTTATTGTACGGTTCCATTGTTCTGTGCATGTGGAAGTACCTGATTAGTGTTAGTCTCTTCTTAATGTAAACAAAATAGAAGTTGTCCAGGGTGTACAGTTTTAAAACACAAGAAATGTAGATATTAAGGTTTTCAGAATGGCTAAACTTTCTAGTTGGATGGATAGAATACTGGGCTGTTACTACATATTTGAATGCACTTACATCTATTTAAGGAACTTTGCTTGCCATAATATCTGAGCATCTTAGCATTTTTAAATGCATTTCTCCTCTCAGCCTCTGTGTGAGGCAGGGCATTGCTGTTACCATGTTTTACAGAGGGCGTGAATCTCTGCATCTGGTCCCATATCCGCAGTGCAGCTATGTCACTGTAGCACAGTGGTGCTCAACTTTTTTTGATTCATGAACCCCAGCGCTGGGAACATTTTGTTGCAGACCCTTTAATTTAAAACGCCGGTCCACTCCCCCCACTGTGCGTACGTTGGGCGCCAAGCCAGGAGAACAAAATGGTGGCTGGCCCGGCGCTGCAGCCCCCCAGGAAGACAGCTGCCCCCCACGGGTTGCGCACCGCTGCTGTAGTAGACTCTTTCTGTCAATGTACTACTGCCTCTTGGAGAAATACTTTTGCCTGTTCCTCCTGATCATGTAGGATGCCTGCCTCCATAGGCATTATATGAAGGGCAGTAACACTTCCATTCCCTGCATTTATTGGAATTAATTGTGCCCCAGTGTTACTTATCTGTGTCTCCTTCTCCTCTTCAGCAGCTAAGAAGAAGAACAAGAAGGGGAAAACCCTTACTCTGACGGACTTTCTGGCAGAAGATGGTGGCAGTGGTGGTGGAAGCACCTTCATTCCAAAACCAGTCAGCTGGGCCGACGAGACAGATGACCTGGAAGGAGATGGTAATTTGCTGCTAGCATTCCATCTCTTGTTGGATAATCTGTACCCTGTTGTGTTATGTTCCCAACAACTGTCTGGGTAGTTGAAGTCTCCCATCACTAAGTCCTGTGCTTTTAATGTTTTTGTTAGGTTTTGTTTTTTTTTTAATAAAAAGCTTCATCTACCTCCTCTTCCCGATTAGGTAGTCTGTAGTAGACCCTACCATGCTATCACTCTTGGGTTTTTTCCCTTTTTATCCTTACTCAGAGATTTTCAACAGGTCTCTCACTGATTTCCATCTCAACCTTAGTTTAAATGTATACATTTTAAATATGTAAGGCAACACCTCTTTTTTTCCTTTACTGTCCTTCCTGAGCAAGCTGTACCCCTCTATACTAATATTCCAGTCATGTGTATTAGCCCACCAAGTCTGTGATGCCCATGCGTTATAAGTGTTTATATTTACTAGCATTATGAGTTCTTCCTGCTTATTCCCCACACTTCTTGAATTAGTATACAGACATCTAAGATTTGATTTTTTTCCCCTCCTAGTTCTGTCTTTTATCCTTGCTATTACAGCTCATGTTGCCCCCAATTTCTGACCCTTCTCCAAGGTCTCCTGTGAGCTTTGGTCACCTGGTTTCCTGTCAAACCTAGTTTAAAGCCATCCTGACTAGGTTAGCCAGTGTGTATCAAAATAAGCTCTTACCCTTCTTCGATAGATGCACCCCATCTTTGTTTGGCAGTCCTTCTTTCGTTATGTGCTATAGAATGTTTGGGAGAAAGGTACCCTACAATAGACAACAGAGTTGAGTTGTGGGATTCTTTATATTACTGAACACTTTTCTTGACCATCTTTAATGCCTCTATTTTACAACTAAGGGGAGCTGCAAGTAAATTCAAACAATTGCAATGAAGAGGGGATGTGAGAAGCACTGGGAGACTTGTTCAGCATGTCTTGACTGTGTACAAAATTTCTCTTCTAGTTTCCACCACTTGGCATAGTAACGATGATGATGTGTATCGAGCCCCACCGATTGACCGGTCCATCCTACCCACCGCACCTCGGGCTGCTCGGGAACCCAATATAGACAGAAGCCGTCTCCCAAAGTCACCCCCCTACACAGCCTTTCTGGGAAACTTGCCGTATGATGTAACAGAGGAGTCCATCAAGGACTTCTTCAGAGGACTCAATGTGAGTATCTGTTGTGCATAATTTTAAGCTTTGGTGACACGGGGGCCACATAGCAGCAGTTGGCAGGCTGAATGTAACTTGCGGCTTGTGGGATTCTCTCATCTATTAAGCTCTCAGCCCTCCTGAAGAAGCTCATGATATTGTGCCAATTCTGCAACCGAAATGACTTGCCCCACGTCACCCAAAAAGTGAATGGAGCTGGGAGTAAAGCCCATGTTTTTCCTTGTAGAATTGCCCGTGTGGATCCCACTTCTGCATGGTTTGTGCCCATGGTGCTCAGTCCTGTTACATTCCGAGGCCGTCTATATGTAAAATCCAGCTCAAGGAGATACACCCATGGTTGAGGTTGCATGCTAAAAAAATAGTGGAGATGTATGCAGCAGGAAGAGCTAGCCACCCCAAGTGTATGCTTGTCTATCAGACTTTACTCTGAGGCGCCTAGCCCTTCCCACTGCTGCTGCATAGCTAACTAACTTGATCAGAGCTAATGTGCTTGCATCTCTCTGACCTGCGAATTGCACTTCCAGTTCAAAGGATAGACATACCCAGTGCTTTTTTTGTGATGGTACTGCCTTGTACTCAGTACCTCCAGTCAGAACTTAACAACTTTTCCACTGGAGTACCGGCACTTTTTTTTTTAACCAAAAAAAGCACTGGACATACCCATAGTAGAGTTGTCTTCTGGGACCCACTAAAGAGAATAAAGGTGTTCATTGCAAGCCATTCATGGCTAAGAGCAGTCAAGACAGCTTGCAGAAGCTAGAACAAGTTGACTTCTAACAAGGCAAGTATCTTTTTTTGAAGGTTTATTGCCTGAGCCCAGCATTACTATCTCCTGGCATTCTTATAGACAGTTTTGGGTTGTGTGTAGTCTGGTACTCAGAGTTTTCTTATTCCAGGGCTACTCAACACGCAGGCCACATGTGGCCCGCGGTGTGGTTTGGGCTCACGCGGGGCTCAACACATGGCCTGTGGGTGGGATCCTTTGAACATGGCCTCCACTGGGAACAGGTTCCATAATGGCATGGTGTCTCCCAGGCAGGGTGAGCACTGAAAGACGCAAGTGGATGGACTGGTTGGAACAGATGGGTACAGGGTGTCGGTGTTTCTAGCCCCATGAAGGAGGTGTTGGGAGCGCCGGGGCATTGTGGGAAGTGCTGGCTGCTTAGCTTTTTGGGCAGAACCTGAGAGGTGCTGACTGGCTCACACTGGTTACATTTCGGCCCAGCGCGTGGCCGGGCAGCCCTGCTTCCATCCTGCATGGAGCAACGGACTCTCGCGTGGAGATGTCAGCCCTGCTGGGAATCCAGAATGGGGCTCCCGGGCACCTGTCCTTTTTTGCCTCTTGTGTCTGGCCTGACTTGCCCAGCTCCCCACCTGCTGCAGGTTTGGAGTGCTCTGGCTTGGAAACTTTTTCTTTTTACAGTAAAATCACTCCAAGAAAAACACAGCCTGAAATGTCAAGCTGAACACCCAAAAAATTGGTATACAATATTCTTTTTAATAAGGAGCATTTAAAATGGCAGCAAAAGAGAGACGCTTGTTGGATGAACACAGGGTTTTCAACCCTGTTTGGGAGATGGAAAACCAATGTGTCATCTTTGTCAAAAGATTATCGCTGTGTTAAAACAAACCTGCAACAGCACCATGAATCTTGTCACCCTGAGTTCAAAGACTTGTATCTACCTGACAGCAATTTAAGAGAAACTAAGATACATTCCGTACTGGAAGTTTACTGCGGTCAACAAGATGTGTTTTGTTTGCCATATAAAAACAGCGATGCTGTTACAGAAGCCTCCTTCAAAATGGCTTGGCACATAGCTAAAACAAAAAGACCTTTTACCGAAGGTGAATTGATGAAGCAGTGTTTCTTGGACTGCAGCGAATCACTTTTTGCAGAGTTAAAATCAGAGGATATAGTTAAACAAATATCAAAAATGCAAGTATCTGATTCAACTGTAGTAAGACTAGCTGAAAGCATTTCAGGCAATCTGTTTTTGAAAGCACTGAGTATTTCAGTCTGGCAGTGGATGAATCTACTGATCATTCAGACATCTCAGCTCATAATCTGGGTGCGTTTTTTCAATGGCAAAAAGTATGTCGAAGAAATGCTTACTTTGCTACCTTTGATGGGTCAAACTAGGGGAGAGAACATTTATTCTGCGCTGCTGGCATTTTTTTGAAGGACCAGGAAATGCATTGATTCAAAGAATTTTACTTTGGTAACAACTGATGGTGCTCCCTCCACGGCTGGAAAAGAGAAGTGGCTAATTTCTTTGCTGAAGAAAAATCCACAGTTTCCAGATTTCTTTTCATACCATTGCATTCTGCACCAGTTATGCAGCAAACTGAAGAGAGGATTTCTCAAGAGCACAATGGATAGTGTCACAAAAATCATCAACTTCATTGTTGCAAATGCCTTGAAACAGACAATTTCGAGCTTTAGTTGTGGAGTACAAAACACAGTAACTTGGCAATGCTTGCAGAAGTTAGATGACTGAGTCGAGGCAAAGTTTTAGATCAGTTTATGGATCTACTGCCTGCTATATGAGTGTTTTTTGGAGGCAAAGGTTCCCTGGGATTTACTGTTGTGTTTAGACAAAGACATTCTTGCTAAAACGTGCCTTTTCTCCTTGATATGACATGCCACTTAAATGCACTCAATCTTAAACTTCAAGGCAAAGAAGAAAAACCTGCCTTCTCTGATGTGAGGTTTCTGCATTTTGAAATAAAACTGGCCCTTTTTGCAGATGGGCTTCATGAAAGAGACTTAACTCACTTTCCCATCCTCAACTCGCAAGTGACACAGCTGAGTGAACATGCTGATTTTTTTTTTCCAGCATACATCCAGAGCTGAAAACTGAATTATCTTCTCATTTTCTAGATGTCAAATCCCTGAAGGCGGTTCTTGAATTTACTGAACATCCATTTTCAGTTGAGGTAAAGGCAGTTTCACCTTCAGCAGTGAGATTTGGTCTTGAGGGCCACATTTAAAGCAGAGATGATAGAACTGCAAAACAATAGTATTCTATAAGCTAGGCATAAGGAAGAGGACACTGAAACATTTTGGATGACCTATAAGGATGTTAAAATGCAGTTAATTGACTAGTCGATAGGCACTTCTGCATTCCTCTTTTGAAATGTCCAAGAGCCCCCACTGGGGCTCTTGGACATTTCAAAGGACGAATGGGGAACACTGTGTACAGCCTGGGGCCAGCGGGAAGTTCCGCTGACTCCGGGCTGCATGCGGTGTGCCTGCTTTGAAATCCACAAGAGTCCCCAGCTGATCCTGGGTTCTGGGGAAATTCTGGGGGGAGCCCGGGATCAGCTGGAACTCCCCAGCTGACCCCAGGCTCCACGGCTGCCCCTTTGAATTGCTGCAGAGGTGGCGTTTTAAAGGGACAGCCCACCGCACAGCTGATAATATAATGGTCTTCTGTTGACATGTGTATTAGTAGTTAAATTTCCTCCCACTACCTGGTGTGAATTCTCTAGCTCGGGTGGCCGACCAGCTAGAGACTAAGAGCCAAAATAGCTGTGGATAGTAGTGCAAAGAGCCACATATTATATATTTTTATATATCTATAACTCTAACACACCCCCAGCCCTCCCCTGCTCCAACCCAATGCACCCATCCTTCCCCCAGAGCCAGGCAGTCCCAGATTCTTTTAACAACACCCTGGGTCTCACTGGAGCTGCTGCCGCAGCCACACACTTTTTCCCTCCAGGTGCTGGGGTGCGTGCGCAGAGCGGCCATCAACTGTCTTGGCATGTGGCTCTGAAAGAGAGTCGAATGTTCCCTTGAAGGCAGGTGCCACTGCCCTTCCCCGAATCCCAGACGTTTTTTGTGTTTTTTAAAAAGCCAGCCGGCCGGACGGCAGTTTAACACGGGAAAACTAGGACATGTCCAGGAAAAACCGGAGGTATGGTAATCCTCAGGGCTCGACAAATAATACAATCTACTCGCCAGTGGCGAGTAGATTGTAACCTGGAAGAGCCGGGTTTGGGCGCTCTGCGCATGCGCAGATTGCCGGACAGCGCGGCTGGCGAGCGGGGCTCGCCACAGTTCGGTGAGCCCTGGTAATCCTAATAAGAGCCGCATTTCTATGAGCAAAGAGCCGCATGCGGCTCAAGAGCTGCGGGTTGGCCACCCCTGCTCTAGCTGGCTGGGACAGATCACTTTTTTTACTTGTGAACTGCTGACTACGCTGATTCTGTGCAGTAAGCATTGGAGCTGGGGAAAGATTCAATTTCTCCAAGATGCTTTTTTTAGCCAGTAACAGACTGCTCAACGATACACCCTCCCTTCTTGGTCGGGGGCTGCGCGTGGGTCTCACACTCAGGTTGGGATTTCTTTGCTGCTTCCCAGCAGAATGATGCAGTTGTTGTTCCGACTGCTTCTCCACAGCAAAGGCCACTGAGCAGAACTGACTTCTGAAAGAGCAGTTTATCTCATGCATCATGAGTGTTCTGTCCTTCTCTTGTCTTTAGACCAAGTAGGGAGAATTCTACTTCTGTGGCTGATTTAGCAAGCTTGTCTGACTAAAGGAGGCAGCTCCTGGTTTTGTCAGCAAAGACAGAAACTGTTTGTGTCATTCTCTTTCTGAGGATGTGATACTGTCCTCCACCAGCAGATGATCTGTATGTGTGGTGATCATGGCATTAGGGTACAAAGTTGGGATTATCTTCCCCTCAACTCCTAGCTGCCAGCAGGAATACATAATATCTTTGTGACTCTGGGAATCCAGTCTTCAGATGCCCATAAAATCTGAATAGCCACAGATTTTATGTGAATACATGCTGGGTCCCTCAAGTTGAACTTGAAGGAAAGTTTCTTCTTTCACCTGTGTTATTTGCTAGACAGGGTGTCTGTTTAAAGAAGGAAACTGCTTTAAAGAAGAGTGCAGGTTGCTATGAAATCTTAATACAGCCCTAATCAAGCAAGAGGCTCCAACAGTCTTCTTTTGGAATAGAGGGGAATGGTGGTAGAAAGAGAAGAATTACAGGTAGGAAAATTTCCCCTCCCTGAAATAACACAAGCTCCAAAGTGGTGCTGAAGGTCAATGTGAAATACTGCTTGATGAGTCATTGGGTGTTGAAATGACTGTTGTCCATGTGACTGAGCTCTGCTGATCACAGCAGAGTATTATGGCCAAAATGACATTGCTTGCATTTATTGTTCATTTTCAGCTTGTATCTAGAACTTATTTCTTCTGCCTAATGTTGCAGCATCCCCTCCCTACTTGGAAGTAATAGCATGGGTGAAACTCCTGCAGCAAGCCATGAGTTGGATGGAAGCCAGAGGAGTAACCACTGAAGGTTAGGCAGTCCCTGGAATGGTATCTCCTCCATTCCCTAGTCAAACTTGCTCTCCAATTTGTTTAGCAGAGGAAGCAGGATAGGCAGTTTGCTTGTGAATGTCCTATGAGACAGTACAACACAGGGTCCATCTTTGTTTCATGGCCATGTCAATACTCCCTCATAACACTTGCTGCATATAGTAGCCTATATAGCTGCATCCAAAATGGGATACTTAGCTTGCAGTGAAGAAGTAATTTGTCATCTCATATGCTCTCTAAGATCTACATATCTGAAAAATAAATGGGAAGAATAAGATGTCTTGTGAGCGACTAAGAGGGATTACAAGAAGATAATGGGGATTTAATCTCTGGCAGAGCTGAGAGTAGAACCTAGGAGTCCTGGGCCCTTTTCTGTCCCTATCTTGCAGGGGAGTCTTGGGAAAGACTCTGCTGTGCTTTAGTTTCACCCTCTGTAAAGGCTGTACTAGCTTTACATGGGAGGCAGTGGTGACTTTCCCTCTGAGAAGTGACCATTGTAGCTAGTAGGGCTTTGTCTATACTACCACTTTGGTCTGTGTAACTTTTATTGGTCAACAGAAGTTTAAGGGGCAACAGCGCAGGTGGGAACAGCGCTGTCAGCAGGTAAGGGCTGACATAATTGATGCTGCTTTTTGGGAGTGGTTTACTTATGCCAGCAGGAGAGCTGTCTTCCTGCTGGTAAATACTGGCCACACAAGAGACCTTACAGGGCAGGGATCAGCAACCTTTCAGAGGTGCAGTGCTGAGTTTTGATTTACTCACCTCTATGTATGGGTCCGAGTGCCAGTGATACTTTCTTAAGTCAATAATAGTCCTATTTACAACAGCTTCATTCATATATAAATAAAAATGCAGATCTTACCTTTTAGTGTGATAATTGGCCTTGCTGAGTTCTCCGATCTCGGGCTCATAGTTTGACGCTTTAAGCAGCACACAAGCCTGAGTGTTCAGTCTTTAACCAGCTCCAGGATGGACAAAAAAAGTCTTCATATGAGAAAATATTTGTTCAGAGGTATGTAGATCCAAAGGCTGAGAGCAGTGAAAATGCCACTTTCTTCAAGCAGTCAAATTTCACAGACAGGGAATTCCAACAGGCCATGATAGAGACCCCATGATCTGTCTTGGGTAGCCTCAAGTGTGTGACGCAGATCCCTAAACTTTGAGGCCCATAAGTCTGACCATTGCAATTCAATTATCTGCATTTTGAAATCCTCAACACCCATCCTCTGAAACACTGTTGAATCCATATCACTGGCAGCAGAGTTGTCTAGTTTGATTAGAATGGAAAACATCAGGCCAAAACGTTGGAAATATTGAAATCTGACAAAATTCTGGTGTGAGTTCTTGCATGTACATTTTAATCTCTGCAACACTGACAGTGCAATGTTACATTAGTTCTTTAAGATGTTGGAAATAGCAGCAAGTTGAGGTGTCAGTGTCCCGAGAAAAAATGGCAAGTTTTGCATCAAGTGCTATGCTTCAAAAAGACCCAGAACAGTTTGGCCTGCAGCCTGCAGATGGAGGTTGAGTTTGTTTAGATGCGTGGTGATGTCAATTAGAAACATTAGTTGTATGAGTCATTTGCCATCATCCCATTTGGGGTAGTTTCAACCTTTTTCTGACAAAAAGATCTTGTTTGTATCAAGACAGTCCACAAAGTGTGTCAAAACCTTCACACTGTTTAACCAATTAACATTGCTGTGAAGTGGAATGTCCTTGTATTCACTGTTCGTTTCCTCAAGCAGGGCTTGAAACTGCCCGTGTGTCAAGGCAGATTGAGCAACAAGAAAATTCACAATGTTCACCACTGTAGTAATCACCTTATTAAGCTCAGAGTTAGAAATCTTGGCGCACAGGTTTTCTTGGTGAATAATACAATGAAAATTTACCGTCAGGTGGCCAATGTGTTCCTCGATTATCCTTACAAATCCCTTCCATTTTCCGACCATAGCAGGGGCACCATCAGTTGTCACAGAAAATATTTTTGTGATGTCAATTCCTCTTTCCTCAAAATGATTAACAAACATCTTCGCTATATCTTCCCCAGTTGTTGTGCCGTGCATAGGTTTTAGGCAGTATAGCTCTTCTCAAGCTTTGTCTGAGGCCCAGTATCTCACAAGAACTGCTAACTGTGGTACATCATTTATGTTCATGCACTCGTCAAGCATAACATTAAATACCACTGCATCTTTTAATGCCACCATCTGTTTGTTAATTTTTTCTGCCATTTCACCTATGTGCCTTGCCACTGAACTGGCAGTCAAAAGCAAGTCTTTTATTCTGGAGATGATTGTGTCTTTATTGGGCAAGCTATTGAACAAAATATCTGAACAACTGAGAAAAGCCTTGTGGCGGCGTGTCGGGGTTCCCCCGCCTCCTGCACCCCTGTAGTGGCACGAACAGACTCCACCAGCCAGTAGAATAGAGGGAGTTTATTGCTTCTCCAGGATACAGCACACCATAGATGTAATCCGGTTACAGGGCCAGGCCTAGGATGCCTCAGCCCCCCTTGAGATGGGGGAGACTGGGCCCCTAAATCCCAGCCCCTTGCTTAGGCTGCCTCTTCCATGATTCCAGACAGAAACTAACTCCCTTCCAGCCCTGCCCCCCAGCCAGGGGCTGGCCTCGCCTTCCTTCCTTTGTGTCTCTCCCTGGGAGGCAACTGGTCGGACAGGTTGGGAGCCTCTTGCATAATGACTCATCCCCTGTCCTGCTGGGCCGTGCTACAAACAGCCGCCAGCGGAGGTCACCCACAGCCCACCACCCAGCATAGCAACCAGCAAGGTACCAACACTACATCACAAGCCTCTGTATATAATCTGTCTGTAAATGGCTTTCCATGTTTCGCAACACAGTGTGCAATTTTTGTAACTTCCCTCTGTGGCTTGATTTTTAATGACAGAAAAGTTTTGCTTTTGCTTTTCATACCTCGGGATGGCCTGTTTGACTTAGCCTTGTTTTCCTCATCCTTGAAAAGTTTCTCATGCTTTATCTGAAAATGTCATTGGACACTTGATGTGCACCAAACAACGCTTTCACAACAAAGAGTACAAACAGCACAATCTTTATGTTGAACAAATCCATATTTGTCTGTCCAAGAAGGCTGAAATGAGCAAACATCTAACTTTGCTTTATTAGGAACTGCCATTAGTTGCTGAGAATCAATTCTTCCTGCTATCATGATCTCTGTAAAAAAAAATTTTTTTAATTTACTATTTTGATAGCATTGCTTTTTCTGTCCCTCCCTCTGGCTTCAGCTGCCTCAGAATAACACGGGGCTAGTGCATGTGGGGAAGCAGGAGACTGTCAAAGAGCAATTGTTTTTCCAGTCAGCACTATGCATATGTAATGAGCAGGGCTCGACAAATAATACAGTCTACTCGCCTGTGGCGAGTAGATTGTAACCTGGAAGAGCCGGGTTCGGACGATCAGCGCATGCGCAGATCGCCGGACAACGCGGCTGGCGAGCAGGGCTCGCCGCGGTTCGGCAAGCCCTGGTAATGAGCAATAGTTTTTTCAGGATATGCAATACATGTTTAACCCCCAGCTTCTACCCCTGATGGCAGCAACTTGCCTGCCTGCTACTTCAACATATCCTCCCCCTGGTCCCCAGACCGTCCGCCGGCTACTTCAACATTTTCTCCTCCTTCTTAATGCCCCCCACCCCCGTCCCCAACCCGACCATGGCTTCAGCATGCTGTGGTGGCAACTCACCTGGCTGCCACGTGTTCTAGGCCCAAATTGCTGTCCGTTCTCAATGTGGCCTTAGCCTCAGCGACAGCTGGCTCCCAACATGGCACTGGCTGCCCATGGCTTCAACACCCCCTCCCCCATCTGGTCCTCAACCCACCTGCCCTCCCTTCCCAACACAGCTGCGGGCCACCCCCACCAGCGGGAGTAGCCACAACACTCGCCTTCCAGGAGCAGTGGGAAAGTGAGTGCTGCTGTGAAGGTGGGCGGGCTGAGATTTTTTGTGTGTGTGTGTGTGTGTGCGTCGCTGCATAGGCACATGTGTGTGCGTCGCTGCATAGGCACATGTTAAATGACAGTGGCACAGGCTCCCAGCTGCTGGGGAAGGAACGGTGGGGCTGAGCTCCTGCCTCGCATGCCACTTGTGGCATGCATGCCAGGGGTTGCTGACCCCTGTTATAGGGATACAGTAGGCCCACAGTAGTGTGGACATAGCCTCATGTAACCAGTTGGTAAATTCATTGGCATCCTTACTCTTCAGAGTATAGGGCTGCCTTGTTAATTTCCTGCCAAACAATCTCCATTGCATTCTGTTGCTTATTACCATCTGATACTTGCCTCATCCTCTAGTTACATCCTGGTGCATTAGCAAATGGCTTGGTATTTTTGGTGGTATTGGTCCATGAGGCCGAAAAAGAACACTGAGCTGCTGCTAATGCAGCAAAAAACTCTTGTTCTGACTTAGCCAAACTGAACAAATTTGATAGGGCAATATTAATTGGTGGCAGAGTAGGGTAATACATATGGGATGTCAGTTTAATGACAATCACTAGAATTTTGCGTTCCTCACTAGCTGAGCCCATATCATTCACTCAGCCACTGCCTAGCTGCTTCTGTAGTTGCTTATCAAGCAATGGTTTGTCACATGTGTCTCTTCTGAACACAGTTTGAACTCCTTCTCCATAAGCCACTGTAATAATGTTCTGTGGCTTTGAGCTGTGTGCTGTGCTGCTTAAGCAGAATACTAGAACTGGAAGGGACCTGGAGAGGTCATTGATTCAAGTCCTCTGCCCTCATAGCAGGACCAAACACTGTCTAAATTATCTCTGATAGATGTCTATCCAACCTGTTCTTAAATATCTCCAGTGATGAAGATTCCACAGCATCCCCAGGCAAATTTTCCAGTGTTTAACCAGCCTGACAGTGAGGATTTTCTTTCTTAATGTCCAACCTAAAACTCCCTTGCTGCAATTTAAACCCATTGTTCCTTGTCCTATCCTCAGAGGCCAAGAAAAATTTTTCTCCCTCCTCCTTGTAACACACTTTTAGATACTTGAAAACTGCTATTATGTCCCCTCTGTCTTCTCTTTTCTAAATTAAACAAGCTCAGTTCTTTCAGTCTTCTCTCATAAGTCATGTTTTCTAGACCTTTAATCATTTTTGGTGGTCTTCTGTGGAGCGTGTCCAATTTCTCCGTCTTTCTTGAAATGTGGTGCCCAGAAACTCAGAGCAAATGTGCTTATGAGAAGTGGTCATTCGAGTGGGACTTATTAGTGCAAGTGCATTTGGTTTAGCCTTTGAAGTGACATTTAATATTTTAAGCAAACTGTACTGTAAGCAATGCATCCCAGGCCTTAATGCTAAGCGTTACGTTAGCTGCCCCTCCTAGCAATGGACCATTGTTCTCAGTTAATAAAACTGTTCATGTTTTCCATAATTTTACTTGAAGAGTCTTTTAATTGATGCAGGTCAGAAATTGACCTTAAAGGAGGGTTTGGTCCAATACTATTAAGGAAGCTGTGGGAATGGGTGGAGTTCACAGAAAGCTTTCTTTGTGGAGTGAGGAGAGTACACAGGGAATGTGTAAAGATACTTTTGCAAATTGTGCAAGAGTGACATGTTCTGACCAGTGCTGCCGGTTCTAAACCTGACCTAGGTCAATAGTGATCCCGAACAGCTCCTCTTTGACCTATGTGAAATAGTGAGGAAGGGGCAGCAGTTGTGTCTATTGGTAGCTCTCAGCACAGGTTAAAGATTGAAAGACTCTCAGACCTTGTTTTCACCTTGCTCTGCTACTACCCGTTTTTCCCTGTTTTGTGGATAAAGGCCTTCAGTCTCCAGGGCTGGAACGTGAGCATTTACCAGTGCCCCGTTCTTCCCTCCAAACTAGTGTCTGGGTTCTTGGACAATGGCACTTTAAACAGGAACCGGGTCCATGTGTTTCTGATACATTAATCCTCTTGCTTGCCTGCAAGTGGACTGTGCTATCTGCCTTGCTTAATTCATAAACCATATTTGAGTCACATGACTTTGGATGGCTCTACATCTAATTTGAGACCCCATGCCTTCTCTAATGGATATGAACCACCAGATGAATGCATAGTTAAACCCGGACCCATTCAGTTTTCCTCTGCAGCACTCATCAGGGGTGCCTGGCCCATCTAATGAGATTTACTTTTTGTTCCCAATTGACTGCAGATAAGTGCTGTGCGTTTGCCCCGGGAACCTACTAACCCAGAGAGATTGAAAGGTTTTGGTTATGCCGAGTTTGAAGATCTGGACTCCTTGCTTCGGGCTCTGAGTCTCAACGAAGAGGTAAGTTGAAACCTGTAAAGAAATGGGGTCAAGGCAAGTTTCAGAACTCTTGCTTCCAGACCCCAGATGGCTTCACAGGGATGTTTTGGGGCCTACTTAACAGAAACTGCACCTTGAGGTGTTCAAAGATCTGCCTAGAACAGACGGTCTAGCCCTGTGGTCACTAACCAGTCGATTGTGATCAACTGGTAGATTGCGGGGGCATGGCCAGTTGATCATGAGATGTTCCCTCTTGCTTCCCCCCCGCCCTCCCCAACAAGGAGCCCACTGGCACTACAGCCCCCTGTGAAAATGGAGCTAGTGCAGGCTTCCTGTGGCATGGGGGGAGGGGTGCGTCCCCCATGGCTGTGCACCAAATCCGGTGTCTCGGGAAGCATGTGCTGCTGCTCCCCTGCCCATGACAGTGGGCATGCTTCCTGAGATGCCAACTCTGGTGTGCAGCTGCAGCGCGCACATGCACCCACACAGCCACACCCCCGCCACCCGCCCCTGGAAGGAAGGCATGCAGGCAGCACAGGGAAGGAAGCGCGCACACTTAAATGTCTTCCCTTCCTTCCCCATGCTGCCTGTTTTCCTGCCGCATGTGGGGGGAAGTCCTGAGGCTGCATGCTAGATCTGGCTTCTCAGGAAGCACGCCTGCTGTTGTGGGGAGGGGAAGAGTAGCATGTGCTTCCTGAGACAGGATTTGGTGCACAGACATGGGACCTCCCCCCTCCCCCCCCCCAATGCACTCTGCAGGAAGGCAGGCAGGCAGCATGGGGAAGGAAGGGAAGACAAGAGAGCACAGGCGCTTCCCCTGCCCACAACAGCGCACATGCTTTCTTGTCTTCCCTTCCTTCCCCATGCTCCGGGGCATGGGGGGGGCAGGGTTTAAAATGGTGGCGCAGGATCCGGAGGGGCTTTGTCCAGCACTACTCAGAGATCCTCATCCCTGGAGACTCCCAGGTACTGGACAGGCTGTCCCTGGCTCCCTGGCCAGACACCCTCCAGCACCCTGGCCAGATGCTTACCCCCAGCTTGTTCCTGTACCCTATTTTCCACCCAGATTCTGCACCCCCATCCCTATCCCACTCACTGGTAGCTCTGTCCCGCACACTGGATCCCTCATTTTTGGCCTCACCTCAGAATGTAGAGGGAGCCCACAAAATCCACTAACCCTGGAACCCGAGAAGAGTTAATCTGGCCTGAAGCCTTGAACCTCAGTCCTGCCTATCCTCCCCACCCCCATGGGGCTGGAGTGCCAGGAGAATGAGGGGTCTCAATTGGGGCTACATCAGTGAGGCTTGGTTTTTTTTGGAGAGGTTGTGTTTTTTGCATCTCACTTGTGCGGTCCCTGACTGATTCTGTGGGTCAGTGACGCCTGACCCAAAACAGGTTCCCTGCCCCTCCCATAAATAAAGACAATGCTGAAACGTTTTTATTTGGACATATTATTTTATTTAAAAATGAAGCCTGGCCAACAAGCCCCCAATTGGGGCCAAGCCCCAATCTAGCCACAGCATCATAACACTCTTGCACCCCCTTCTGGCCCTGAACCCTGAGCCTATCATACACCTGAACCCCTTGCCCTGAGCCCCTCATGCACCCCAACTCAAACTCCTGCACCCCCCACATTCATAAGCCTGCGGCTTGCTCAGCACCCCAACCCTCCACCTGACCAACACTCTTCAGGTTGGAGCCCCCTCTCTGAGCCAGCATTCCCTTCTCCACCTCCTTCTGCACCCAGATTCCCTCCCAGAGCTTGCACCTCTCACCCCTTCCCACACCCAAATCCCTCATTCCCATCACAGAGCCCGCACCTCCTGTCTCAACCCAGTGAGAGTGAGTAAGGGCTGGGGAGCAAATGATGGAGAGGGTGGGGGCTCAAGGGGGTGGGGTCTTGGGGAAGGGATGGGGTACATCTTGGCTTGCCCTGACATTTAAAAAGTGATCTTGAGTGAGTAAAGGTTGTAGACCACTTGTCTAGCCCCACCCGCATCCTCCAGCTGCAAGGCTAACTAATTTGTGTGTTTAGTCTCTAGGGAACAGAAGGATACGAGTCGACGTTGCTGATCAAGCTCAGGATAAAGGTGAGAATTGCCTGGAATAGGTAGCAGTTTTCTTCTCTGAAACTGAATTAGTCTTCCTTTGGTCAAATTGCTGACAAATTAGATACCGCACCTGTCCCCTGTCATCATGGCTGAATCTACCTTAGCTTGGGAGCTCATGAAGAGCTGCTGGCTGGCTGGCTGGCAGCTGTACCTCCCTCTGACCTAAACACTTGAAAGGCAGCACACCAGTCCTTCCTGTACAACAAGAAGGCTGTTCCAGACTTCATTGCAGGGCCCAGGCTTTTGCACATCTCCTGCATGCTTTGGGAATGTTCAATGACTGCTAACTACATACCAGCAACTGTAGGGCAGCCCTCCTACCCCACCCCCATGTACTGTCCTTGCCATCATATCTGAATGTGGCTGGGGCTGTCATCCTTCCAAAGCATCTTAGTGCCATTTACGTGTTAACTTCCAGGCAACATGCTGAACTGTAGAGATGCTGCATTAATCTCAGTGCATTTCAGATCTGTGGATTTTCTCTCTGGTGCTCAGTCCTTGGGCATTTGCCACACCCCTTAAAGACTTGACCTTGTAAGCTTGACTCTGCTGACTAGTTCCCTTCCTCCTGCAGACAGGGATGATCGTTCCTTTGGCAGGGATCGTGATCGCAACCGGGACTCGGAGAGATTTGAGACTGACTGGAGGGCTCGGCCTGCTACTGATAGCTTTGATGATTACCCTCCACGCAGGGGTGAAGATAGCTTTGGAGACAGTGAGTTGGCTGAGAGCTCTCCCTCTATGCCCATCATAGTATCTAATCATTAAACACGAACTGTGAAATGTTAGCTCCACACCTCCTCTTGGGTTTCTTGTGAGATCTGCTGAGGTGGGGATTTATTGGCTTCCTAGGGTGAATCTGCAGTCCCCCAGATTGAGGAGCCAGATCCAATGTCTCTTCCCCTTCCCCCATGCACCAGTGTTCTCCTTCCTTTTCTGATGGTGTCTCCTGGAAAACTACATCCTTTGGTATCCTAGCATGCTTATTTTGAACGATTCACATAGCGGTCAATTCAGTTACTGGATGAAGGCCATGGAGCAGGGTAGGCAATACTTTTTTATGTGGGGAAGGGGGAGAGCACTCCAAGAATTTGGTAAGTAGTCAAGGGCTGCATTCTTCCATGACCTTAATGGTGGAGGTGTGGGATCTGAGATGGAGGTTGAGTGCAGAAGGAAGCTTGGGTGAGGGATTTAAGGTGCAAGAGTGGGTGTATGCTCTGGGAGGGAGTTTGGGTAAAGGAGGGGGTTGTGACCTGGGGCAAGGGATTGGAGTACAGGGTCTTGTAGGGGGTATGGGTGCAGGAGGACCTGAGGGAGGGGTGTAGGAGAGCGTATAAGGTCTGGAAGGGGATTGTGACCTGAAGTAGAGGATAGGGTCTGGGAGGGGGTATGAATGCAGGAGTGGAGGTGCAGAGGATTTGGGTTGCGTGGGGCAAGGGTACAGGAGAGGGGGACATAGGAGAAGGAGCTGGGGTGCTGGAGGCAGGCTGTGGCCAGGAGGCACTGACCTATGTGCCTCCCACCCAGCAGGTCTTTGTCTGCTCAGAGCAGCTGATTGCAGGGGCCATGTGGTTCTCTAAGTGCTGGGGTTGTGGGGAGGCTTTGTGCACTGTCCCCGTCCCCAGCCCAATCTTGCAGCACCCAAACCAGCCAATGGGCGCTGCATGATTGTGCTGGTGATGGGGGCAACACACACAGTCCCTACCTGCTCATTGTGCTCAGAAGCACATGACCTCTGCAGCCAGCTGCTGTGAGTGCCAGGCAGAGGTTGGGCAGACAGAGTTGAGGATAATGTGTGAGACACTTCAATACCATAGTGGCAAGTGCCTTAGACAAGCTGATGAAATACATAATTCAGCAAGTGATTGAAGGTGGGAGGAATGAATTGGGCCATGTGTAGAGACTTTGCCACCTAAGACCTTTGACCTTGAGACAGGTGTCAATTCAGTGTCTTGACTACAAAATTAGGTCAGTGTACAACCACAGCAGTAGTTTAAAAACTGAATTAATGTCCACACTGTGCTCAGTCAGTCAGCAGTGCCTGGTCTCACCAAGCACTGCACCAATTAACTGACATTGTGGGTCACACTCAGCTGGAGACTACCCCCACCCAAGGCTGACTAGAGATCTGCAACAGCCCCCACCCTGTGCCTTACCAGGAGGCAACAATAGCTCAGGCTCTCTTCCCTCCACTCGCTCCCTCACCAGCTGTTAGCCCCAGTCTTGGGCTCCGACTGTCAGCCCCACGAAGCAGCAAGTGATGCGAGCGGCACATTGTCTACATGGACACTGCATTGATCTTAACTCTGTTGGCTAAGTGCTACCTCTCTCAAGGAAGTGGAGTTAAGTCAGTGTAGTGTTGCTGTGAACTGTGTGACAGCAGCCGAACTCTGTAGTATAGACTAGTGGTTTTCAACCAGGGGTATTGGGGCCCTGTAGCAGATTTCAGGGGGGCTGCCAAGCAGGGCTAGCATTAGGCTTGTTGGTGCCCAGGACAGAAAGCTGGGGCTGAAACCAGTGCCCTGGAGCCCACCACTTGGAACTAAACTGAAGCCTGAAAAATGTAGCTTCATGGGGGGGCCGCTGTGACGTGAGGTCCGAGGCCATTTCCTTGCTTGCTATTCCCTGATGCTGGCCCTGATTGATAGATACAGAAACCCAGTTGTTGCACAGGTGGTGGGTCATTGAATTTGTACAGCATGTGAGGGGGCCTCAGAAGGAAAAAGATTGTAAATCTCCAGCATAGACCAAGCCTGTGTTCTGGGAATAGTGAATAGTCATACTGTCTGCCTTGTTTTGTAACCTCTGTGTCCCTCTCTAGGATATCGTGATCGTGATCGTGATCGTGATCGTGATCGTGATCGTTACGATTCAGACCGGTATCGCGATGGCCCTCGAAGGGATATGGATCGCTTTGGTGGCAGAGATCGTTATGAGGACCGTAGTAGAGACTACGATAGAGGAGGTAACGTGGCTTGAGAGAGTTTCGTATGATCTAATGGATATAAAACTGCATGTTAATTGGAGTCTGTTTCTGTCCAGAGCTTACATTAACCATTGACAAACCACTGACATTGTGTAGCTTTCAAATCTGGTGGTGGTCCCCATTCTATAAGGAGGGATGGAGTAGAGTTGCCAATCCTCCCAGTTTTCACCGGGAGTCTGCTGGTATTCCGAAGGCTACTGAAGTCAAATGAGATCTTAGGCCCCTAAAAGTCAGGTAATGGAGCAGGGCTAAGGGCTCCCTAGCTCTGCACTGCTCCTGGAAGCACCCAATATATCCCTGTGGCCACTGTTGGGAAGTTGGTAGGGGTGTGTTTGTGGGCTGCCCTCACCTGTAAGCACCACCCCTGCAGCTCCCATTGGCTGCAGTTTCTGGCTAATGGAAGCTACAGATTTGGTGCTCGGGGCAGGGGGCCAACCTGAAAACTCTGTGGGGCCAGAGGCCGCACCCCAGCCCTGAGTCTCCTCTCTCTGTCCCGCATCCTGCATCCCAATCTCCAGTCCAGAGCCCACCTCCTACACCCTAGCCCCTTGTTCTAGTCCAGAGCCCCCTCCAAATTCCACGTACCAACCCCACACCCCGAGCCTGGTGAAAGTGAGTGAGGGTGGGGAGAGCAAGCAACAGAGGGTTGGGGGCAGTGTTCCCTCTAACATTTTCTATCCTTGAGTGGGTTGAATTTCTTTTGGATGGGTTGAAATTTCTTATGTGCAGTACCAATATTGAGGTAGTTTGTGGATGAGCACCACCAATACAAACACAAATCCTAATATATATATATATTTTTTAAACCATCCATAGGCGTGAAAGAAAATATATTAAAACAAGGGATAATTAACAAGGAGCAGTGCTTACAATATTTAATATGAAACTAAATAAAAACAAAATTAACACTACTCATAAAGTACATGTAGCATCATCCTTTCTAACAGCTCAAGCTAGCAAACACACCAAATTGCATATTATCCACACATAGCTCAACTTTAAGATGCTAAACAAATCTGTGTCAACTAGAAATAGTCATGCTCTCCTTGCAAATACTAATATGGTATTTTCTGACACTGGAAAGGATACTGCTTTAAGTTTCATTTCTACTTATTTCATTGTGCCCACTGGCCCAACAGATCCAGAGAGGCTTGGTTGGCTGCAGCATCTACAGGTCAACATTGCTCCTCTCTTGCTTTTTCCTATATAGGGAATGCTGCCTAAACCAGAGTGGCCTCCCTCTCCTGCACTTCGAGTGTCAGCAGATATAATGCTCTGTTGCTCAGGAGTAATCCAGTACTGCTTTCCCATTCCTCCTGTAGGCTTCGATTCCAGGGTGGGCAGTGGCCGTAGAGCCTTTGGCAGCGGGTACCGTCGGGACGATGACTACAGAGGGGGTGGTGACCGATATGAAGACCGTTATGATAAGAGGGATGATAGGATGGATAGGTGGAACTCCCGGGACGACTACTCCCGGGATGACATTCGGCGCGATGATAGAGGTAAAGGCTCTGCTCATTCTCAGGGTGGGAGATTTGGTAGCCTGCAAATAATGCTCCTCTTCCAGCTGGGTCTCCCTATTCCGAGCAGAGGATTACATGAGGTTTACCCTCAATCACTGTCCACTTCATCTATTGTAGGTCCCACTCAGAGGCCAAAACTGAACCTGAAACCACGGAGCGCCCCCAAGGAGGAAGACTCCACTGTGGCCCCTGCCACCCAATCCAGCCGCGCAGCCTCCATCTTTGGGGGTGCCAAGCCTGTGGACACTGCCGCAAGGGAGCGTGAAGTGGAAGAGCGGCTACAGAAGGAGCAGGAGAAGCTACAGCGTCAATTGGAGGATGATAAACCAAGGCTAGAAAGACGGCCCCGAGAGAGGTAGGTGACAGTAGGGGGCTGGAATGCTCTCTGCATGAGCTGCCTGAGGCCTGCACCTGATGGTTGTGTGGTGTGCCGACTGTCCCACTAACTGCTTCCTTATTCTAAATTTGGACATACTGGGCTGTTGAAGCTTAGCGTGCCTGCAAAGCTGTGTACCCTCTGATAAAGCATACTGGAGAGGGGAATGTTCTCCTCCGTAACACTGCATCAGTTGGTGGTTTGGAGTAATGTTGAAGGCTGTATGTTCACTGGAATTCCAGGTGACTCCTGTAAATTTAAAAGTGGCCAGCCTTAGTATCTGACTCTGAGCATGTCCTGTTCACTAAAGCAGCTGTACGTTCCTTACTTATGTTGCCAGAAGATCAGGGACTTGATTTTTCTCTTGGATAAATTTTGAAAAGTAGCAGCCCTGTCCATGGGCCGGGCCTGCCCTGGACAAATCTTTTAATCTCTCTGCGTCATGTTGCCCATCTATCAAATAAGGCAGTCCATTTTGAGATCAGTAGGGGGAAACGCAAAGCACTTCTACCACCCTTCCCAGCTTTGGGATGCAGAGGGGGCCCTGTGCCTACTCACTCCTCCAGCCTCACACCAGTTCTTACCATGCATTATGGTTTGATCAGATTTCCCCCTTTCTATTGTAGGCATCCCAGCTGGCGTAGCGAAGAGAACCAGGAGCGATCACGTACAGGGAGCGAGTCCTCACAGACTGGGAACACAGGCCCATCGGTGGGAACAGGCCCAACCGGAAGAAGTAAGTTGGGGGACAGCATGGGGTGGCCTGGAGCTAGCCTGCCTTTCTGTCAACTAGTTTCCCATGTGAGCTGCTTAGCCCCACATCTGCTGAAAGCCTCCTTACATTGTAAGCTGTTTATGAGGAAAGATCCCTAGCAGGATTCATAGAGTACTAGAACTGGAAGAAACTTTGAGAGGTCATCAAGTCCAGTCCCCTGTCTTCACGGTAGGAGCAAGCACCATCTAGATCAGTGGTTCCCAAACTTTTCGGATCACGCCTCCTTTTTGATTTTTGAGAATCTCTCTCTCTCTCTCTTTTTTCCCCCCCCCTGGAATTTCTTCATCACACACCCCAGTTTGGGAACCCGTGGTCTAGATCATCCCTGCTAGATGTTTCTGTAATCTGTTTGTAAATATCTCCAATGGTAAAGATTACACAACCTCCCTAGTCAATTTTATTCCAATGTTTAACCACTCTTGACCGTTAGGAAGTTTTTCCTAATGTCCAACCTAATCTTCCCTTGCTGCAATTTAAGCCCATTGTTTCTTGTCCTTTTATCAGTAGTTAAAGAGAATAATTTTTCTCTCTCCCTCCTTGTGACACCTTTTTAGGTACTTAAAAGCTATCATGTCCCCTTTCAGTCTTCTTTTTCCCCAAACTAAACAAGCCCAGTTCTTTCAGTCTTCCTTCATAGGTCATGTTTTCTAGACCTTTAATCATTTTTGTTGCTCTTCTCTGGACCTTCTCTAATTTCTCCATCTTTCATGAAATGTGGTGCCCAGAGTTGGCCACAGTACTCCAATTGAGGCCTAATCAGTGCAGAGTAGAGTGAAAGAACTACCTCTTGTGTCTTGCTCACAGCACTCCTGAACACTCCATGATTCAGTGGGGGTGAGGGGAGGTCTGTGTGTAGAGGGTGTACATACAGCCTCCAATATCATTGATGTGCCCACAATAGAGCCAGTGCCATGTGAGGGCTGGCTTCCTGGCTGAGGTAGCAATCAGGTTTTAGTGGTCACTTGTTACAGCAGAACCACTTCTCAGGTAACTCATGGGTAGCATTGGGTCAGATCTGCTGGGTTGATAGGCAAGAGTCCAACAGAGTTAAGAGTCCATCGAAGCTGATTACCCAGGCTACCCAGATCAAGAGTTGGAGGGGACTGTCCAAACCACCTCCTTTTGGGCTAGGTAAGTTTGGGTAATATCTTGCCCACCAACTGCCATCTCCTGTCCTTGCAGCCACACGAAGGAGAGAGAGTGAGAAATCCTTGGAAAATGAAACCTTCAGCAAAGAGGACGATACCCCGTCTCCCACTTCCAAGACCCCCAAGGAAGAGAAGCTGCCTCTGAAGGTGATGCCGGCGCCGCCGCCGAAGGAGAATGCCTGGGTTAAACGGAGCAGCAACCCCCCTGCTCGCTCCCTGAGCTCTGACACAGAGCAGCACTCTCCCACAAGGTGAGTGTGTCTGTACCAAGCTCCTAGTCCGGATCTGATCTGTCATCCCAAGATGCATGCAAGGGCTTCCAGTTACAGAAGGGAAGTTAAAACTCTTGTAAGGATGAACTACATTCCTGTTCTCCACCAAAACAGTGGCAAATGCAGCATGCACCTTGTGTTTGAGTCTGGTTTGGGGACTTCTGGTTGGTTATTATATGACCTACAAGAAGTAAATAGCTCTGTCAGCAGTATCCCAAGTACATGAGAGAGAATGCAGGATCCCTTATGTTGACATAATTCTTTCTTCTTCTCCCCTACCAGCAGCAGGCAGACAGCACTGGCCCTGCCATCAGAGGATCGAATACCACCTAAGAGCGCCCCTAGGAAAGGTACAGTCACAGTTTGTTGTCACGCACAGGGCGAGAAGTGTTGAGAATCACTTGGCTTCATGCAGATGGAATAATCATTCTGCTCCCTGATATAGTGCCCTTAGTTACATGGCGTTAGCACTGTAGAGTTATGGGGTGGTACCAGGTTTAGGAATTGCTCTTGTTCATACAGCTTGTTGATCTCAGCAGGACCAATGGGTAAAAAGCTCTGTTCAGGTTCATTTAGGGGGTGTCTTGACTACAGGGGTTTTTTGGAAAAAATGGCCTTTTTTAAAAAAAACTTCCCCTGCGTCTAGACTGCTGTCACATTCTTTCGAAAGTAAGAACGCAGCATTTTTTTTCAACCGCGGAAAACCTTGTTTTATGGGGAATAACGCCTTTTTTCGAAAGTGCTCTTTCAAAAAAAGGCGCTATGTAAATCAAACTGTGCTTTTTCGAAAGAGAGCATCCAGACTGCCTGGGTGCTCTCTTTCGAAAAAGTGGCTTGCTTTTTCAAAAGTACTGGTTGTAGTCTAGATGAGATGCTTTTTCGAAAGTGTCTTTGGAAAAAGGCTTGCAGTCTAGATATAGCCTTAGTGTCCTTAATCTGTTCCTGTGCTGGACAGTAGAGGGCAGCAGTCTCCCTGCATTGGGGGCAGCGGGAATGGACAGTTCCTTCAGATTGAATTCAGACACTCCTTTTAATAGATGTTTATCCAGCTGCAAAAGGAAAACAAACTGGATTAACTGTCATGTGAAAATGTAACTCCTCAGTAGTCTGTGGAGTTCTCTATGGTTGGGGAAACCTCACTTATTGTGCTTGCAAAGCCTCGTTCCTCAGTGTTGGCTTAAATGGGTGTTGGGAGAGGGTGGATTAACTTGAATAGTGCTGACTTAATAGCTCAGGAGAACAGAGATGAAAGTTGTTGCCTTTTGTGCAAGCAGTATCAATTCCAGTGGCCACAGCCTGTATCAGAGGCAGTTGGAAAAAAGTGAGTTTTAGAGCATAAGTAAGGAGGTGCATGGAAGCTGGTTCAAGAAGTAGCTCCCAAGTAATGTTGTTGACCTCCGCTCCTCATGGGGAAGGCATACTCAAAACTGCTTTTCGGATCTCTGAGTTCTAGAAAGAAGATTTCGTAAAATGCCAAAGCAAGTCTTGGATGAGCCCTAAAATCCTTAGACTTAACATGGAGGCTGCTTAAATAACTGAGGATCACTGAACAAGAGAGGAAATGGGAAGGCAAGGAAAAACTAGGAGAATGAAAGCCAAAGGGGCCAGGTGAATATCCAGCCCTTTTGGAGCCCATAAGGAGGAGCAGGTAACAGACAGGCTGGAACGTAGGAAGGTGCAGAGGGACTTAAGACCTTGACTGTAAGTTGTTTGGGGTAGTGTTGGTGCTGTGTGCATCTCAGGCTGTCTCAGGGCTAGTGCACAATAGAGGTTTGGGCAGCAGTAGGGAGCACCTGGCAATCTAGTGCCCAGCAGGCTAGTGTGTCCGCGTGCTGCACTACAGCTATTCAGATACACAGGTCTTAAGTGGTTGGTTGAGATTTTGCTGTGTTAGAAGTTTTCATTCTCCCTTTTTTCTTCAGGAGATGAGAACAAACCAGATGAGGGGAAGGAGAGCCTTCCAAAAGATCGAAGTGGGAGTTCTGGCTGTGGCCCAGGAGACAGAGATCATTGGCAAGATTCAGATAGGTACATCTGTCTGTCTCAGGATGTGCATCTTCCCTTTCCCTCCTACGTCAGTGATGGCTGTTTCAGATCTCAGCAACATTCCAGTGTCATGCACAAGTCCCATCTGACCTCATGAGCAGCAAATGTAGTGTGTTCAGCCTGCAGCATGCTGTCAGGCCTTAAATACCTGCAAACTTCAGTGTAGTGACCTGTTACTGCCTCACTGGCAATTCTGATGCTTTTCGTCTGGAGCTAGGAGCACAAAGCACTCGCTGATGTAATGGGCTCATGACCCTTGTTCTCCAGTTGGGCATCAGGCAGGTGTGGTCAGTTGCAGTAGAATATGCCAGGTGGTGTTTTAAAACACTGCAGCATGTGACCTGAACGTGATTTTAGTTCTCATTAACTGTAAAGTGCTGACTTTGGGCCTTTATCCAAAGACTAAGATCAAGCCCAGTAAGTCTGCCCCTGCATTCCCCAGACACCTTGTCTGGCTCTCCCCCCTAGCCTTGCCCCTAATGGTTCTCTTACCACCGAGGCCAGTTACCTCCCCTTCACTTAAGTCCCTGAGTTCTTACTAAAGCATTCATACAGGTGGCTGTTATGTGAAAGGGCTGAGCTGTGCCCTTAGGATGGGACAGGACTCCCTCCAACCGCCAACAGCTAATCATCTAGCAGTAGTCACTACAAGAGCTATGCAGCCTCCTTCACTATCAGAAGTAGGCACATGCAGCCTAATTCCCCTGCAGAAGATCTGTAAAGTCCGGTGTCCCTCCTTAATTGGAGTGATGCATGCTGTGTCAGGTCAGCAGTAAGCACTGGGCTGTGAAACATGAACAGCTGGCCTGTAGGTTTCATGTGAAGTTGGCCATTTTCTCTTCTCCTTGCTTGGAACTCCTTTCAAATCCAATAGGCAACTATTGTGGGCACAGCTGTAGCCTGGTTGCTGCCCACGGACTCCATTGGCAGCAGCTCCAGCTACTTTGAACTCCTGTTCAACTAAACAATCTGACTCTTGCAGGAAAGAAAGCAAGAAGGATCATGACTCGCAATCTATGTCTGAGCCAAAGAAACCTGACGAGAATACAGCCTCTGTAAGCATTTAATCTGCTAGCTGCCACTTGAAGCGCAGAACAGCAAGTGGGGAGAGGAGGGCTGGTCTTGCAGTTAAAGATGCTGAACTGAGACTTCAGAAACCTGGGTTCATTTCCAAACTGTGGAGTTCCTGAGTGCAGTCTGCTTCTCATGTTCTCTCTTTCCTGACTGTAAAATGAGGCTATTCCATCTCTGCCTCTCATGTGGGAAGATAAACACATTGGGAAGCATTTGGATACTATGATGAGGGGTATGGGGCATACATACCTAGATTTAAAATCCTTTTGTAAGTAGTGGGAGCTGAATACATTTCTCCTATAAAATGCATTATCTAGACTGAAGTGTCAGTCTGAACTCCTCGTTGTAGAAATGCTGCAAAGTAGTTGAGGTGTTACTTCATTCTCTATTTAACCTGCTGTATTTCTTGCAGAAGTTCAGCTACGTTAGCAAGTATGCTGCTCTGGCAGTGGATGGTGAAGATGAAGTGGAGGAAGACAATTACACTGATTAAAATCTCCAGATCCTGTGCTGTCTCCTAGCCTAACGCCACTCGGGAACATAGGAAAAGCAAACCAAACCAGACGAGACAGAAATAAAACATAAAACTCAACATCTCCTGGAGACCTTTCTTAAACTTAAAAAAAAAAAAAAATTCTCTTGCATGCTGCTGCAGCCTTTCAAGTATTGAACTAACTGGAGAATCTCTGCAAAGTGTAGCGAGAGAGAGAAGTGCAAGTTTTAAGAGGAAAAAGGGTGACTCAGTGTGGCTTCTGGTGTGAGTAGGTGACAGGGCCTATGCTCTAGAGTGGACATTTAACACGTTAGCCAGCTGGGTGTCTTGGAGAAGCCTGAGCATATTGGGCAGTAGGACAGCTAATTAAGGAAGAACTGGCTTTTCTCCTTCCTCTTGCTAGCCTAAATGGATGAATTCTGCAATGTTACCTTAATAAATGATCACCTTGAAGGTAGGGTGTCTGGTCCATGAGGTTATTGTAGCTTCCTTCCTTTCTTAAGCTGCCAGCTCTCCTTCCTTTGCAAAGTCCAGTGCAATAGAAAGCATTACTCAGTGCACGCGGGATGGAGAAGGGTCTTGCTGTCCTAACAGTGAAGGACGGGATGAGATGTTTAAGGGGAGGTGGTGTTCAACTGTGCTCATCTCTGGGAAATGAAAACCCAGAATACACACAAGCTTTGAATCCTGAAACACTTCTCTGAAAGTGATAGACCAGGGCAGGCCAGTTTAGCACGAAAGAACAGGCAGGCTTGCCAGTGAATACAAGCACCACCCCCTGGGCAGTGGAGAGTACCAGACCTCTGTCAGTTTGAAAAGAGCTAGGCATGCTAGCGGGGGTTCTGAAAGTCCTGCCTGTGGAGGCACAAATACTCAACTCTCCCCTCCTCTGAGCCCTGCTGGGGCTGACAAATCACATCTCCCTTAGAATCTCTTCATCCCTCCTTAGCTACCTTCTCCCCACCTCTTTAATCACCTGGTGTTACCCCCTCCCCCCACTTTTAAATAGCCACCCCCTCCTTGACTGAGAGCTCCCCTCTTCAGTTTGGACTTGTAGAGCAATCAAGATTCTCAGGAGGACATGCAAAATAGTCTCATGGCTGTCTCTGAGTGCAGGGAGCAGGCTGCATATCTGTGCTTCTAGAATGTGTTCCTGCCCTTCGTCCTCCACTTGGACAAGCAGGCAGACAGTACTGGTAGCATAGATCCTTGTGCAGGCAATACCTGACCCAAACTTCCATTGAGGAGAAATTCTCCAGTCCCTAAATATCCACTGGCCTAAAATTTGCAAGGTGTTGAAGTCAAATTTTAAAGTTTTAACCATTTTAATGCACCCTCACTAGATTTCCTGAGCTGATGGCAGAGTTGTGATTTCATGGCATTGTCTAGCCAGCAGGAGGGTTTCACTGCCTTCTAAAGAATCCGGTTCTCAAAAAGAACCTGTTAATGGTGTAGCATAAGTGGATTACAAGACTACAGACAGCACTCACTTAACTTACAAGGTGTGTGCACCCATTCAGCATTCATCACCTTTTTTCCTTAGTTGGGGGTAGAATTGCCCAAATGCTCATGACTTGGGACTGTCTCTCTTCGGTCAAACCCAGCAAAGCACAGCTCTCTGCATCATGCACTGGATTTGATGCACTGTTGTACAGCTGCAGGTGGTTGGTTATTTCAGTGACTTTTAAGCTAGTTTTTTTAAAAATGAAATCTGAGGTGTCAGCACATACCGTGGGCAGGACAACAGGCCCATGCTTCAACAAGTATGGCAGGAACAGCAGAGCTGGATTTCAAACGCAGTGTTGCATAGGTCTAGATAACGCAGGGGCTGTACCTGAGAGAACGATCACTAAATTGCATCTGAATAAAGCATTCTCTCTCTCCACCCCCACTGCTGTTGGGACAGGGTCACGCTGATTGAGTTGCGTTTTACACATTCTGAAGACATGTAAAATTTGTACAAAAATATCTTCTATGAAAATGATTTGTAATCTGTAGTGGACTTCCTGGGAGATGTCTTTTATTATGTAAAATCCCCTTTTTTGGTTTTTGTTTTGTTTTGGTTTTTTGTTTCCTCCAAATAAAACTAATCTTTAAAATAGCCACTAATGGCCAAATGGTTTGCAAGTCTCACATTTCTCCATTTGTAGTTGGAGCCTGCGATCCTGCCCTCTGAGCTCTTTCCTTGGTACCATCTCTTCAAAACAGACTGGATGGTTCTGAAACATTCTCTGTGGAAACATCCATACCAGCTTCTATTCTGTACTAACGAAAATTTCTTCAGGACCAGCAGAGCAGGAATCTTGCCTCGTTTGGTGTAAGAAGAGTAGGGGGTGTCTGCATTAGTCTCCCTCTTAATTTGTTACTCTGGCTGTATAAAATCATGGCTGCCTTGGTCATCTTGAGCTAATGTTTGGAAGCCACAAGAGGGAGGCATTTGCCCTCTTTGCTCAAATTCCTTACAGGGGTCTTGGTTTGTTCCCAAAGAGACTGTGTGAGGCCTTTTGCTGATGGCACCATCCCTTTCTCACTTGAACTTGCTGCTTTACAATGAAGAGGAAGATATGGTATAAGACCAGTGGGGAATTCATGCTTCCCTGATTTGAGATCAATCACTTGCTTTGCACAACAAGAGCCAGAGGATGAAACTCCTCCCTGGAACTGTTAGCATGGAAGGCCCTTGCAGCCCAGGTTTTGTCTTCAATGCTGCCCCAGGTCTGGCAGTGGGTGTGTTGACAGTCTGATCTGGATTGCATAATTTGGGTTATGCTCAAGGAGGCATGGAATCCAGTTTGTGTTCTTGCTGTTTGGTTGTGTAAGACACAAGTGGCAAAACTCAGTGGCCATTGTAGTCTGAAGCCAAGCCAGAGTTGGACCTGATGCCATATTTACGTAAGAGCAGACCCCCCTCCCATCTGCAATGATGGAACCAAACCTGCTTTTGAGGAAGTTTCAGCTATCTGTCTTCACTCCTCCCTCACTAAGGCCTGGCTTCTGTGCTGGTGCCACTGCCCAGAGCTATCAGATGGTCCTTGATCCTTTTCATCCGCAGTGATGTGCTGCTGCTGGAGGCACTCGAAGGGCCTGACATTTGGTAGGTGTTCCTCTGAGCATACTGCTGGTCTACTGCACTCAAGGGTCCAAGAATGCTCCAGGACCTGCTTCCCTAGGAATAGGACTTCCCACAAGGCACTCTGCCCTGGTGGATTGTGTTTGGCTCACATCTGTAAGATTTCATTGGCCTTTGGTCCTTTCTTGATTTTTTTTTTTTTCTCCCTCCCGCCCCCCTCTCTTCCTTGAGGCTAGCATTTGGGAGATGGTGGGCGCAAACCCCTTGGGTCAAATCCCTAGCCTTGTTTGTGTCAGCTACTCCCCCAGGCAGCTGAATTGAGGGTGGACACTGTAGGGGGAGGGTCTGCCCATGTGTTGCCTCTTGGTTTACCTGCGTATGTGCCTCCAAAGGGAGGCAGTGTTCTCTGTTCAGTCCCTTTTGCCTTCCCATGTCTGTTCTGCACCATTCACAGATGTGTCAAAGCTATTCATGACCCCAAAGTCAGCTTTTGCTACTCTCGCAGGCAGGCTACAGCAAACTTTGTCCTGGGCCTGTAAAGTCCCAAGGTCAAAGCAGCCAGCTGCACATTTCAAGATGTTCTGAGCCTCTACAAATCCCATAGCCGTTAGTGGGAGCTCAACACCTTTAAACATCAGCATGCTTTTATTTAGGTGCTTCAATAAATCTTGCATTAGTGACACCTTCCCCAACTGACGCTTTCCCTGCACAGTTGCCTAGATTTATCTTAAAGCCAGGGTCTCAGTAGGCTAACCCAGTTAAGGCACATCCCTTTCATAGCCAAGGGTTCACAAAAGAGCCATGTGGCCATTGCTAAAGCAATTTAAACTGCAGCCATCTTTCAGCGTTTAAAAATTGATCCACAGCTGACTTACAGCAGTTCACTTGGAGTCAGTCATCTCTGAACTGCCCTGAACTCGTACAAACCAGATATAAATAGTGAAGCCTCGTCCAGTAAAGAATTGGCTAAGGACTGCTCTATGATAGAAAATTAGAGCAACCCAACTGCATTCATCGTGGGCATGAAAAATTCACACCCCTGAGCAACATAGTTAAGCTGACATACTGAACTGCTACAGATCAAGTTTGAATGGACCAAAAAGCAACCACCAGTGGGGTTTTGCATCTATCTGGTGTGGATTAGTTGCTGCATCAGAGCAAATGACCATAGTCCTCCAGGCTAGACATTAGCTGCTCATGCTTCTAGATTAAAGGTCTAGAGAGCATGAGCCATGAGGGAAGACTGAAAGAATTGGGCTTGTTTAGTTTGGAAAGGAGAAGACTGAGAGGGGACATGATAGAGATTTTCAAGCATCTAAAAGGGTATCACAAGGAGGAGGGAGAAAAATTGTTTTCCTTGGCCTCCGATGATAGGACAAGAGGCAATGGGCTTAAACTGCAGCAAGGGAGGTTTAGGTTGGACATTAGGAAAAACTTCCTATCTGTCGGTGGTTAAACACTGGAATAAATTGCCTGGGGAGACTATGGAATCTCCATCACTGGAGATATTCAAGAGCAAGTTGGATAGACATCTATCAGGAATGATCTAGATGGTGCTTGGTCCTGCCGAGAGCGCAGGGGACTGGCCTCGACGACCTGTCAAGGTCCCTTCCAGTTCTAGTAGTCTATGATCCTAGATGCCCAGGCTCTAGTCCTTGCAGACACTTATGCCCTGCAGTGTTACAGGCACTGGAACAGAGATGAATTATGCTTGTGTTAGCAGCAAAAAGGGTGAGCCAGGGGTTATGCCCTTAACCAGGGCTACCTTTGCTGCTTTCCCCCATGCTGATGGTGTGTGACCTTGGGCAAATCACTAAAAGCCTCTAAACTCAGTGGGAGAATTGGGGCCCAAAGTCCAGTTTTCAATGGAATTTGGGAACCCACTGGGCTATTCAAAAGCACTCCTGGAACTCAGGGGCTTTGGGAAATCTGCTAGGTGTCTAATCTCTTTTAAATCTGGTCCTTAGGTTGTTTCTGGGGCTAGTCAGATATGCGAGGCATTTCTCTTCTGCCTGCCCCTAGTGCAAAGATGTCTCTGCCTAGTGACCTCCTCCAGCCTTTGGCAACCCAAGCTCTGCCTTCCAAGCCTGCCTGTCTCTCTCTGTGCAGATTAGCCATAGGCATGCCCCAATCCCCTGGCATCTCCCTGGAGTGAAAATAGGCTCTCTTCTCCCAGGGATGCCTGAACAATTTGTCTTCCTGTTAATTTCCTTCTGAAGTCTCTGCAAGCTTCTCATTCATATTGGACTCTATGCAAATGGGTTTCTATAGTGAGATGCATGCTACAGAATTTGGCAGTGTTCTTGCAATGTATTGGTCCCAGGGTATGAGAAACAAGGTGAGTACCCATCTGCCAGTTGGCATCAAGAGGACCTTGGATCTGTTTCCCCATCTATAAAGCAGGGAAAATAGCACTGCCTTCCCTTGTAGGCATCTCATGAAGGACAGAGGGCAGGGTGCTCAGATATTTTAATGGAGGGCCATATAATTTGCTTACAGGGTATGTTTACATGGGTATAAAAAACCCACAACTGACCTGGGGGTGAAAATTTGCAGCACAGCCATTCAGTCTTGGGCTGGGAATTAACCTCTGCTAGGACGGAGGATCCCATAACCAAACATCTACATGGAAATGTTTAACCCATGAGCATGAGGGAGCTGACTCAGACTAGCTGCAGCCGTGCTGCCAAGCTGTGTAGACGTACCCACACTCAGCCGTCCCTTGCATTTGAGCATCCGGTGCTGCAAGCTGTCAGCACAGCCTGGCTCTTGCATGATGCTTACTAAACTCCAAGCTCTTTGCAGGCCATCCGAGGTCCTGAGGCTGGGAACAGGATGTTTGCTCCCTGTGCTGCCTCCTGTACATTTGTGGAGGAAGCTGGAACTGGTAACTTGGTTTTTTTGGTTTCCTAACTGCACTGGGCTGAGAACATGCTTGGTCTTGTCTACTTTTTAAATAATCTTGGGGCCTGATTTTGTTCTGTATCTTGCAAGAGAAGGCAGCCCAACCTCTGCCTTTGCTTGCACAGATTCCTGTGTACAATCCCCAAGCTTGGATGGCTTTTGTGTTACTGTGGTCATGTTTAGTTCCATGCTAACATTGCTACCCGCCCCGAGGTAACAGTCAGGCTTGGTGAAGGGGCAGCACACTTGGCATTGTGTATCTACTCCCAGGGGAAGGGATTGGTGCAGCAACTGGTAAATGGGGTCCCCAGCACTCTCAGGGAAGGGATCTGAAGCTAGTGGAAACCTAGCAGAAATGGCTGGGAAGGGGGTGAGGAGAACTGAGAGAATGCCCCAAATTTGGGCTGATCTGGGTGTCCTCAAGATGAGGGAAAGCTGGGACCAGGTCCAGGGGCATATGGGTTTCAATGTTCCCTCCAATTTTTTCCATCCGTGTGTAATAAATTTTATGTGCACTGAAGCATCTGTGGATGTGCACCACCAATAGAAACATATCCATGGTTTGTGGGCAGCTGTGGGTGCTCTGCTAATCATTTGGGCGGCTCCTGAATCTCCTGGGTGTCTGCCCACAGCTTACAGAGAACACTGGTGGATTTATCCAGTTCCTCTTTGGACCTTGTGTCTCTGGGCTTGCTAGTTATTAGTTTTCCATTCTCAAGGAGAGAATATGGCATAGGGGCACTGAAGCTAATAGGGCCAACCTCCCTTGACTGTTTTACCTACCAGTTGAAGACTGAGCCCAGTGTGGAATAGATTGAAAACTCTCCACAGGGGCATGGCAAATAACTGAGCCTGGCTGAAGCCAAATGTTATTTTTAAGAGGGGTCTGGTGCTTTGGTTGCTTCAGCCAGTTCCTATGTGTGTTCCACAACTGAGAAATACACCCCCTTGTGGTAGAATTATGCTGCAAAAGTTAGGCTTTTGTTTTTCTTGCCAGGGCAGTTGTAAACATAACCTTGAAAGTGTGGGCTGACACAATGGTGTCTGAGTTTGCACAGAGCCTGAAACAATAGCGCTGGACTCTGGTTCAGGATGCAGGTATTTTAGCTGTTAGCTCTGAAACCTCACTGTGACTGGAGTCTCAGGGGAGCCAGTTGTGGTCATTCAATTAAGGTGAACTGCAAAGAATAGGGCAACCACTCCCCAAAGCTGGTGGCTATTCCAGTGCTTACATTTACCAAGTCAGCACAAAACAACCTCTGACTCTCATTCTCCACACAAGTCATGATTTTATAGACCTCTATCATATCCCCTCTTAGTTTCCTCTTTTCTAAGATAAAATATCCGGCTATGTCTACACTGGCAGCTTCTTGCGCAACAACTCTTTTGGAAGAGTTCTTGTGCAAAAACTCTTCCACAAGAGAGCGTCTACACTGCCATGTGCTTTTGCGCAAGAGATATGCTTTTGCGCAAGAGCATCCATGGCAGTGTAGTTACTCTCTTCTGCAAGAAAGCTCTGATGGCCATTTTAAGCATAGGGGCTTCTTGTGCAAGAAATTCATGTTGCCTGTCTACACTGCCCTCTTCTGGAAGAGCTCTTGTGAAAGAGGGCTTATTCCTCGTGGGGAGAGGAATAACTCTTTCGGAAGAAGCCCTGTTTTACAATGCTATACTGTAAATTTACTTCTGGAAGAACGCTTGTGCAGTGTAGACAGCCGGCAAGTTTTTGCGGAAGAATGACACTTCTTCCGCAAGAAGCTGCTAGTGTAGACGTAGCCAGTCTCAGTCTTTTTAATCTCTCTTCACATGGCAGCTGTTCCAAACCCCCAATAATTTTTGTTGCCCTTTTCTGAACTTTTTCTAATGCAAAGATCTATTTTTTGAAATCAAGGGGAATATTAACATTTAAATGAAGGTTGGGTGAAATAATGTCTCTTTAAAGTTTGTGGCAAACTGTTTAATGGCTAACTTACTTTAATTACCATGAGGCTTGGGAAAGAGAAGGTTACATCAAAAAACCTAAAAGGAGTGGGTCAAGAAGCTGCTTGGAAATGGTGTGACAGACCCAGAGCAGCTGGCTACAATAGTTTGGTGGAGGGCAGAGGTTCCAGGAGCTGGGTGAAAGGAAACAAACAAAAACAAAAAAAACCAGAGTGAACTGCCAGAGATTGCTGCCACATAATCAAGGCAGGCACCTGAGGCTAATTAAGAACTTGCCTGAAGCAGCAGGCTAATCAGACACCTGCAGCCAATTAAGACCTGGGGCTGCTTTAAAAGTCTCTCTCTCTGTGCCGCTGCCCCCCGCCCCCTCCTCCACCTGGCCAGGTAAAGGAGGGGGAAGGAGAAGAGGGATGGACTGGGAGGAGGAAGTGTGTTGCTGAGGAAAAATGCACTGAGTGCTAGGGGTACTGAGGTACTAGGGGAGTGTTAGAACATAAGAACGGCCATACTGGGTCAGACCAAAGGTCCATCCAGCCCAGTGTCCTCTCTGCCTATAGTGGCCAATGCCAGATGCCCCAGAGGGAGGGATCACAGCAGGTAATCCTCACGTGATCCCTCCCCTATCACCCACTTCCTGACAAACAGAGGCTAGGGACACCATTCCTACCCACCCTGGCTAATAGCCATTGATGGACCTAACCTCCATGAATCTATCTAGCTCTCTTGTTTGGGGAAATGGCCCAGGGAAAAGACTGCAGTAACGGGGCTAGAGGAAAACCCCCATCAGTTGTCACTACCTAGAGACCCTGGGCCAGGACCCGGAGTTGCGGGTGGGCCTAGGTTCTCCCCAACCCTCCCCAGACCACTAAAAAGTCTCCTCCTGGAAAAAGGAGTCCCAGGATTATGGAGGGCTCTCCCCACAGTCCTTTGATGTTGCCAATGATAAGGATGGCTCAGTTAACTGTGACCCTGGCCTCTACGAAAAGATAACAGGCATCCTAACAATAATTGCCCAGAAGTACAAAACCCACGGTGCACGGCTGGAGTTTTGCCACAATACTCCTGGGCCGTGTCTACATTGGCATGATCTTGCGCCAAAATGGCCGCTTTTGCGCAAAAACATGCTGCCTGTCTACACTGGCGGGGAGTTCTTGCACAAGAACACTGACGTTCTAATGTGTGAAATCAGTGCTTCTTGAGCAAGAACTATGATGCTCCCACTCAGGAATAAGCCCTCTTCCGCAACTTTCTTGTGCAAGAGGCCAGTGTAGACAGGCAACATGAATTTCTTGCGTAAGAAAGCCCTATGGCTAAAATGGCCATCGGAGCTTTCTTGCGCAAGAGAGCGTCTACACTGGCATGGATGCTTTTGCGCAAAAAGCACATGCCAGTGTAGACGCTGTCTTGCGAAAATACTTTAACGCAAAAACTCTTGCGTTAAAAGTATTTGCACAAAATCTTGCCAATGTAGACGTAGCCCTGCAGCGCGTCACCTTCACTTACAACAAGAAGTGAATGGAAGGAGCTCATGAATAGTGGAGTGGGGATGCTGGGCTTTGGCTCTGGAGCTCTTCACTCCCAGAGGCAGTATCTGCTCATCGAAGGCTGGAATCGAAGCTTGAATGACGTGCATTTTTCCCCCCTCATTGATTCAATTAATTTCTCAGCCACCTTGTGGGGAAATGATATACAAGCCCCCGTTCACTATGGAGAAACTGAGGCACACTAAGACTACGTCTAGACTGCAGTTATATCGGAAAAAGATACGCAGTTTGCGGTACGCAAATTGCGCATCTTTTTCCAATTTTCTTCTGAAAGAGGCTCTTTTGACACATCCCTTATGCCTTGTAGAATGAGGTTTACAGGGATGGTGAAAGAGCACGTCCGCTTTTTCAAAAATTATTTAGTTTGGAAAGGAGAAGACAAAGGGGACATGACAGCGGTTTTCAGGTATCTAAAAGGGTGTCACAAGGAAGAGGGAGAAAAATTGTTCTCCTTGGCCTCTGAGACTAGGACAAGAAGCAATGGGCTTAAACTGCAGCAAGGGAGGTTTAGGTTGGACATTAGGAAAAACGTCCTGCCTGTCAGGGTGGTTAAATACTAGAATAAGTTGCCTGGGGTTGGAATCGCCATCTCTGAAGATATTTAAGAGCAGGTTAGCTGCTAGACATCTATCGGGGATGGTCTTAAGATGGTACTTGGTCCTGCCGTGAGGGCAGGGGACTGGACTCGATGACCTGTCAAGGTCCCTTCCAGTTCTAGTGTTCTATGATTCTATGAAATACAAGCTAGATGTGGCTACTGTAAGGCGGGTGCATAACTGGCTGGATAACTGTTCTCAGAGTGTCTTTATTAACAGTTTACAGTCATGCTGGAAGGGCATAACAAGTGTTGTTCAGCAGGGGCCTGGTTTGGGACCTGTTCTGTTCAGTATCTTCATCAATGATTTATTTATTAGCATAGATGATACCAAGCTGGGAGGGGTTGCAAGTGCTTTGGAGGACAGGGTCATAACTCAAAATGATCTGGACAACCTGGAGAAATTGTCTGAGCTAAATAGGATGAGGTTTAATAAAGACAAATGCAAAGTACTCCACTTAGAAAGGAACAATCAGTTCCCCACATACAGAGTGGGAAGCGACTGTTGAGGAAGGAGTATTCCAGAAAGGGATCTAGGGATCATAGTGGACCACAAGCTAAATATGAGTCAACAGTGTAACACTGTTGCAAAAAAAGCAAATATGATTCTGGGATGCATTAAGAGGAGTGTTGTGAGCAAGACATGAGAAGTCATTCTTCTGTCCTACTCTGCGCTGATTAGGCCTCAATTGAAGTATTGTGTCCAGTTCTGGGCATCAAATTTCAAGAAAGACGTGGAGAAATTGGAGGAGGTCCAGAGAAGAGCAACAAAAATGATGAAAGATCTAGCGAACATGACCTACGAAAGAAAACTGAAAGAACTGGGCTTGTTTAGTTTGGAAAGGAAAATCATAGAATATTAGGACTGGAAGGGACTTCGAGAGGTCATCAAGTCCAGTCCCCTGCCCTCATGGCAGGACCAAATACTGTCTAGACCATCCCTGATAGACATTTATCTAACCTACTCTTAAATATCTCCAGAGATGGAGATTCCAAAACCTCCCTGGGCAACTTATTCCAGTGTTTGACTATCCTGACAGTTAGGAACTTTTTCCTAATGTCCAACCTAAACCTCCCTTGCTGCAGTTTAAGCCCATTGCTTCTTGTTCTATCCTCAGAGGCCAAGATGAACAAGTTTTCTCCCTCCTCCTTATGACACTCTTTTAGATACCTGAAAACTGCTATCATGTCCCCCCTCAATCTTCTCTTTTCCAAACTAAACAAACCCAATTCTTTCAGCCTTCCCTCATAGGTCATGTTCTCTAGACCTTTAATCATTCTTGTTGCTCTTCTCTGGACCCTCTCCAATTTCTCCACATCTTTCTTGAAATGCGATGCCCAGAACTGGACACAATACTCCAACTGAGGCCTAACCAGCACAGAGTAGAGCGGAAGAACGACTTCTCGTGTCTTGCTCACAACACAGACCGAGAGGGGACATAATAGTGGTTTTCAGTTATCTAAAAGGGTGTCACAAGGAAAAGGGAGAAAAATTGTTTTCCTTGGCCTCTCAGGATAGGACAAGAAGCAATGGGCTTAAATTGCAGCAAGGGAGGTTTAGGCTGGACATTAGGAAAAACTTCCTGTCAGGGTGGTTAAACACCGGAATAAATTGCCTAGGGAGGTTGTGGAATCTCTGTGGCTGGAGATATTTAAGAGCAGGTTGGACAGACTCCCGTCAGGGATGATCTTGATGGTGCTTGGTCCTGCCTTGAGTGCAGCGGACTGGACCTGATGACCTCTCGAGGTCCCTGCCAGTTCTAGTATCCTATGATTCGTAACCCTGGGCGTTTCTCATCACCCCCTTTATCCAGCAAGGTGATTTAGCATGGATTGTCTCTCACGGTGCCTGACTGCTATTGGCACGTCTGGTGCTCTCAGAACTAAGTGAGAAAGCTTCTCAGGCCATAGATTGCAGGAGAGTTGCAGATGCAGCATTGCCAATGCTCTAGACTCCAGCCACTGCTGGCCTCTCAGTATGGGCTGGATGTCCTGGTCTGGTGCTGGGCAGAGGGGACGGAAGAATGGGGCCGTGGATGGAATAGTGAACAGTGCTGCTGCTCCAGTCATCCCCCTGCCTTGCAAACATGCACCTGCCCAGAAGGGTTTGGGCAATGGGGATCTGCAGCCAGCCCAGCTCAGCTCTTCTACTGTTAATCAGTAGAGTGGCGCCCAGGTGAGATCAGGGCATACATGCAGGGGAGCCAGGTTCTGCTCCTAGAAGGTCCTACATGCTAAATTGTGGCAACAAAGGGAGCATGCTCCTGCTGACCACGTTTGTCCTCATTCTCTTGGATGTCCCAGACTCTAGGCTCCCCAGACAGGGGCTGTCTTGTTTGCACAGGAATGAGCCCTAGGGCCACAGTACTAGGAATAATAACTAGTGAGCTTGTTAACACAGCGTTAGCTGTGGGCAAGTTTTCCTGTGCCTCAGTTTCCCCTCCCACCATGTCTCTGTTTAGATGGTGAGCTCTTTGGAGTGAGACCCAGTTTTTAGTTGTGTGAGGAGCGCCAAGCATAGCAAGGGTGCTGGGATATCACTAGGGTTTAGAGGTGCTAATAATATTTGAGCCTTGTTTTATCACTGGGAGGTTGAACAACAGCTGAGGCACATGGGAATTGAATGTAGGTATCCTGAGTCACAGCCAGTGTCTTAACCACAGGGTTATCCCCCGCCTCCTTGCTTTCCCTTGGCTGCTCACTGCTCCCTTTACATTCGAACTCAAACACGCCTGTGAGAACCAATTCCATGCTCTCCCAGCCCACCCCAGATGTTGAAAGCCCTTCTTTGTGCTGCTGTGACTCACATCTGTGTACACATTTGCAGCCACATTTCTGCAAGCACAGGATGTGGCGATTTGAGGTGCTCTCCTGCGGTTGTCTGTGTTGGCAGCTGTTGCCCTGGCCTTTAAAGATGGCCTGCAAAGAAAGAAAATGGCTTTTTTGCTGCTGCCTTGAGGTGTCTTAGGATAGCACCGAGAAGTCCTGCACAAGATCCCGACTCCATTGTACAAGGCACTGCACAAACAATGGGCCTCATCTGCATCCAGGGAAAGGGGAGCTTATTAGAACCCTAGTACAGTATAGCCAAGGCAAGTAGCAGCTTTGATTAGAGCCAGGTCATTTTTCAGCTCAACTTCCCCTCTCTTCCCTCTCCCCCTAAAAAAATGAAGATTTGGGTCAACTGAATGTTCTGCAAATGTGTGTCTGTTTCAACGCATTATTTCAGTAAAAAAAAAAAATCCAAAAGAATCTCAACATTTCCATTTGAAATAACTTTCCATTTCAAAATTTCCTCCCCTTTTATTTTTCAAAACTATGAACATTTTTAAAAGCATCAAAAGCCAAAATGAAGTGACAATTTTTTAACTTTTCTGTTGCCCAGACGTTTCCGGACAATTTTCATTTCAGGTTGACCTGAAACCATTGTTTTTCTTCACTCTTTTGGAACTGCCAGCGAACAGAAAAACCTGTTTGTCCCATAGTTCTCTTTTTGACACCTATTGGCTGATTGTCTCCATCAACCCAGTGCCATCCTTACTAGGGATGTTAAATGTTGTTTAATTGAATAGTCAATTAATCTCATTAATTCTTATCAGTTAGTCAACTATTCTAAAGTCCCTGGGGGTGGGGCTGGCAGGCAGTGTGCTCCGGCCTCACTCCTGGGGAGCCCCCTGCCACTCCACACTGCTGTCTCTGATACAGAGGCAGCACTGCAGGGTGCCAGGCAGGAGCTGGTCTGTGAGGAGAGCCAGTTTAAAACCCAGCTCCCCTCATGGACCAGCTGCCTGTCACCCTGTGCTGCTGCCTCTGATAAAGAGGCAGCAGCATGGGGTGGCAGCAACCCCTGTCTACGGAGGATCTGAGCGCCCGGACCTAGCACAAACCAGAACTGAGCTGGGCTGCCTGCCAACCTGGCTCTTAATACACTTTAAATGCAGAGGCACCATAGGATTAGGTCCCAGACCTGACAGGAGCCAGGACTAAGGCGGGCAGCTGGGCAGCCTACTAAAAAATTTACTGGCAAGGGAGCAGGGTGTGGGGTCGATAGCATTAACCTATAAGCTTTTGCTTATTGGTCAGTCAGTTAATCAACTACACTATTACATCCCTAGTCCTTACCCCTATGCAGAATACGCATTCTTGTAGGGCACCTGAACATTTGAGATACTGCTGGGTCTTAATGGCCATCCACCTGCCTCTTCCTATCCCTGCTCTGTGGATCCTCTGGAGAGGATCTAGTTACTTTAAAAGTGACAAAACCTGCCAGCACTATTAGCAGATGCTGAACCAGTGAAAAGCCATTCAAGTGGGAATGAAGCCATTTCATAGTCCTGGTCTGTATTGTCAATTTCATCTCTGTATCCCTTCCTTTCTCTTTCCTCTTCAGCATCTGAGGAAGTGAGTTGTATCTCACAAATGTTTATTCCTTAATACCCTAACAAATGCATTAGTCTCTAAAGTGCCACCAGACTCCTTGAATTTACTGAGTTAGTGGACAGGACCTAAATTTAAAATTTGCTTTAAACGATTACATGAGTGTGTTGCTGAAGATTATAAAATCACATCTCTACAAAATCCTCATCCCCGTCTCTCCGGGCTGCCATCGGGCAATGGGGCACCAGTTTAATAGTACTGCATAGGGCCCCCTAAATCCTAAGGGTGGCCCTGGAGCAACCCTAGGGTGAGAACAGCACAGGGGTGATGTTCAGTGTAGGGATGGCAGGGCTACACATGGTTAGAAACAGGAGGGCAAAATTTTTAGAGACGACAACTGTTTCCTATCCAAGATGAGAAACTGGGTTATTCACTCAATGGCGATTTTCATGGGAAATGGCTGCTTGCCTCAAACTGCCGCTGTCAGGCCAAAAACTGAAAAATTTTCACCCAAACTCAGGGTTTGTTTGTTCCAAAAAAATGGAACCCTGTCTTCTGCAACTGCCCACCAAAGTGACCAATAAGTGGTTTTCTTTGCAAATTTGTTACTGGGAGCAGGGCAATGCTTTTCAGCTGGTGCTGGTGGCTTGCTTCAGCTGCAGCACTGGGCGGAGGGGCACTGAGAGCCAGTGACCTTGATAGTGAGGCAGGACAGACCCCAGAGAAAGCACATTCCAGACTTAGCCATCGGCAGCATTCTCTTGCAAGTGCAATCTTTGGGAAGGGTTGATCACATTGGCCTCCTCGCATAAAGCCAGGGCTGGCACATGGGAGAAGTGTCACCAGGATCTAGGCACGTGACTTTCCCTGCACCCTGGGAGGATCTGGCACTAGTAGAATTCACTCCTGCAGCCGCCAGAGACTGGATGGATGGACAAACGAGACACAATAGATTACAAAAGGGGCAGCTCCATCCAGGCCATCTAGCAAGGGAGGCTGATCCCAGACTGGGTCAGACCAATGATCCATCCAGCCCAATAGCCAGTCACTGACAGAGCCAGAGCATCTCGGAGTGTGTAGGACAGCACAATTTGGCAGGGATCCATTCTGTCTACTTCTCCTGGCTTCTGTCAATCAGAGGGTTAGGATCCTGATCCCAGTGGCCCATGGAGAGGGGCTCCCAAGCCAGCAGTGATAGTAAGTGCCAAACTGAGCTAATCCTTGCTTGATGGGGAAGAGTTCCCCAGTGGTTAGCAGCTTGATAAACCTGAGTTCAATTCCTTGTTTTATCTTCTATGCCCACCCACAAGTCAGTCAGCCTCTCCATGCCTTGGTTTCTCATCACTATGAGAAGAATAATAGCCCTGCCCTGCCTCACATGGGAGAGGGAGTTTGTGAGGACATGGCAAGGTACCCTGAGAGCTGTTGAGGGGGCTGTTCTGCAGGGATCCTCCTACCCTGCAGGAAGAGGGGTAAGCAAGCGTATCCTCCAATGTTGCCTCACTGCAGCAGGGCTTGGGATGTGTTCAGGAGGCCCTTGGCCATGGCAGGACTAAAACTCCCCTTGGTCCTGCTTCCAACACTCCTTTTAGCTGTGGACAATCCCAAGAAGAGGTTCACTCTCCTCCCTGCATCTGCCCTCTCTCTGTCCTGGCAAATGCTGCTCAGGAAATGTCAAATCTGGGGAGGGAAGCAGAGTTTGTTTATGAGACTAGATAAATTCATGGAGGATAGATCCATTGATGGCTACTAGCCAGGCTGGGCTGATGTCCCTAGCCTCTGTTTGTCGTTTCCTCTGGGGCACCTGGCATTGGCCACTGTTGGAAGGCAGGACACTGGCCTAAGTGGGACATAGGTCTGACCCCGTCTGGCTGTTATAGAATCATAGAATCATAGAATACTAGGACTGGAATGGACCTTGAGAGGTCATCGAGTCCAGTCCCCTGCCCTCATGGCAGGACCAAATACTGTCTAGACCATCCTTGATAGACATTTATCTAACCTACTCTTAAATATCTCCAGAGATGGAGATTCCACAGCCTCCCTGGGCAACTTATTCCAGTGTTTGACTACCCTGACAGTTAGGAACTTTTTCCTAACGTCCAACCTAAACCTCCCTTGCTGCAGTTTAAGCCCATTGCTTCTTGTTCTATCCTCAGAGGCCAAGATGAACAAGTTTTCTCCCTCCTCCTTATGACACCCTTTTAGATACCTGAAAACTGCTATCATGTTCCTCCTCTAAACCCTTTTCTAAACTAAACAAATCCAATTCTTTCAGCCTTCCTTCATAGGTCATGTTCTCTAGACCTTTAATCATTCTTGTTGCTCTTCTCTGGACCCTCTCCAATTTCTCCACATCTTTCTTGAAATGCGATGCCCAGAACTGGACACAATACTCCAACTGAGGCCTAACCAGCGCAGAATAGAGCGGAAGAACGACTTCTCGTGTCTTGCTCACAACACACCTGTTAATGCATCCCAGAATCATGTTTGCTTTTTTTGCAACAGCATCACACTGCTGACTCATATTTAGCTTGTGGTCCACTATAAACCCTAGGTCCCTTTCTGCAGTACTCCTTCCTAGACAGTCGCTTCCCATTCTGTATGTGTGAAACTGATTGTTCCTTCCTAAGTGGAGTACTTTGCATTTGTCTTTATTAAACTTCATCCTGTTTACCTCAGACCATTTCTCCAATTTGTCCAGATCATTTTGAATTATGACCCTATCCTCCAGAGCAGTTGCAATCCATCCCAGCTTGGTATCAGCTGCAAACTTCATAAGCGTACTTTCTATGCCAATATCTAAATCGTTGATGAAGATATTGAACAGAGCCGGTCCCAAAACAGACCCCTGTGGAACTCCACTTGTTATGCCTTTCCAGCAGGATTATGAACCATTAATTACTACTCTCTGGTTATCCAGCCAGTTATGCACCCACCTTATAGTAGCCCCATCTAAGTTGTATTTGCCTAGTTTATTGATAAGAATATCATGTGAGACCGTAACAAACACCTTACTAAAGTCTAGGTATACCACATCCACCGCTTCTCCCTTAGCCACAAGACTCATTATCCTATCAAAGAAAGCTACCAGATTGGTTTGACGTGATTTGTTCTTTACAAATCCATGCTGGCTGTTCCCTATTACCTTGCCACCTTCCAAGTGTTTACAGATGATTTCCTTAATTACTTGCTCCATTATCTTCCCTGGCACAGAAGTTAAACTAACTGGTCTGTAGTTTCCTGGGTTGTTCTTGATTCCCTTTTTATAGATGGGCACTATATTTGCCCTTTTCCAGTCTTCTGGAATCTCTCCTGTCTCCTATGATTTTCCAAAGATGATCGCTAGAGGCTCAGATACCTCCTCTATCAGCTCCTTGAGTATTCTAGGATGCATTTCATCAGGCCCTGCTGACTTGCAGGCATCTAACTTTTCTAGGTGATTTTTTAACTTGTTCTTTTTTTTAATTTTATCTTCTAAACCAACCCCCATGTTCTCATGAGACTCCTGCAAAAAAATGAAAGGGACAGGCAAGGGAGTGAGGAAGATGGCCATTGGCTGGTTCAGAGCTTCTGCTCCAGAGACATTAAATTCCAGCCCGTCGTTATTTTCAAAGACCATGAAAGGAACGTGGGGGATGGGGGAAGAGGTTAGAGGATTCCATGGAGAGCTTAAAAGGGCTTTTTCTGACATTGATTTCAGCTGTTCTCTGAATCTCGCCTGTCCCTGAAGCGGGAGCAGCTGATGAAATCCAGGTACAATGATGCAGAAGGGATTCCATGGTGTGCTGGGGCCTCTGGCGATAAGCTCCCACCATTCCAGCCGAGATGCTGGAACAGCCCTCTGGCTGGGAGCCGGGCTCAAGCTGCCAGCCTCGGTTACTAGCAGCACCAGGAGTTTTGGCCTGAGCTGACAGACTAGGCCACTGAAGCTACGTTTGTAGCCCACGGGCCCAGCCACAAGAATGTGCCAAAGAGCCACATGTTCCCAGGGCAGGTCTGGTCCTGTCCTGCTCCAGCGGGGCGTGAGGTCACAGCCGAAGAGATGGGGCCGCTGCCTTCACACTATGATGCAGACGGATGAGGCCGATTCCAGCTGGGAAGTCAGTCACGATGTCAGAAGAGAAGGAAGAAATCATCAGGTTCCGTGGGCTGTCAGTGAAACCCTCTTTGGGGAGGCCAGTCCCCCTCAGCTGCTGGAGCCCTGAGCAATCCCCATGTGGATGCATTGGAGAGGGTCCAGCGGAGGGCAACCAAAATGATTAGGGGGCTGGAGCGCATGACCTAAGAGGAGAGTCTGAGGAAGTTGGGTCTGTTTAGTCTGCAGAAGCGAAGAGCGAGGGGGGATTTGATAGCAGCCTTCAACTTCCTGGAGGGAGGTTCCAAAGAGGCTGGAGAAAGGCTGTTCACTGTAGTGACAGATGGCAGAACAAGGAGTAATGGTCTCAAGTTGCGGTGGGAGAGGTCCAGGTTGGATATTAGGAAAAACTATTTCACTGGAGAGTGGTGAAGCACTGGAATGGGTTACCTAGGGAAGTAGTGGAGTCTCCATCCCTAGAGATTTTTAAGTCTCGGCTTGACAAAGCCCTGGCTGGGTTGATTTAGTTGAGATTGGTCCTGCCTAGGGCAGGGGGCTGGACTTGATGACCTTCTGAGGTCTCTTCCAGCTCTATGGTTCTATGATTCTATGATTCTATACTTGGAGGAGCCTCCACCAGCCCCCCAAATGCTGGGCTCGACCCAGTGCCAGGCTGAGCCACTAGCCCCCATGCGCTGAATTGACCCCAGCACAGCCCTTTTCCACTGGTGGGCCTCAATCCTGGCCAGCTTCAGGAAGAAAAGGGAGTGGGGCTTCAGGGGGGCAACCTGTGTGGGGCCACAGCTGGCCTGAGACCCAGCACCCCTAGCAGGTTCTGATGCTGCAGTCACCACCCCGGTCATCACCATCACGGCGTAGCTGACCTGACCGCATCTTAGACCAGATGGGAAGGCTGGACGCTGCCCGCAGCTACCCAGGATTCCAGCCGTGACACTGCCCAATGGATCCATGACGTCACCTGGCTCTGTGGATGATCTCACTGCAGGGACAGACTCCCATGCGCCACCAGCTCCCCCCTCAAGGCTCTATTAACCAGGTCCCGTGATTCAGGGCCTGCTCCCTGCCTGCACAATTCCAGCTACCAAGAGCAGGCCTGGCCAGGTCTGCAGAGCGTGATTCCCAACATGTGGGGGCTAAGGAAGGGTCTAACACAAGCCGGGGTCCAAAGCCTCAGAGAGGTGAAGCAGATGGCAGGGAAGAATCAGGCAGATAAATATGCAAGTGGTTTGTTTTGAAACAGCCTCCGTATCCAGCAGCCAAGAAATGTGTGCTATTTTTAAGACTCAACTCTGGATGACTTTGAACCTGACCTTTTCCACCCAACCATGCAGGCTCCTGGCCACTCCCTGCCTGCCTCAGCCCTGGGCTTGGGGTAATTCAACTGTCCCCAAAGGGGCACGCTGTGTCATCTTGTTTTGCTGGGATTGATCTCCCCAGCTCCCCGACCCCCCGCTTCAATGAAACTAAGAAGACGGCAGCTGGAATTCAAGGATGGTTTCCCATCCATATTAGCAGCCTCTGCCCAGCCAACCATGGCTCCCGGAATGGAACAGGGAGACACTTCGCCTGCCGGCCACATTCAGCTTTGGACAGTGTCATGTTACCCGCACAAATTTCTCTATCCCTTCCGTACTTTGGGGACACACACCTTTACCCAATACCTAGGGCTCAAGGTGCAAGCAACCCTGTTAATTTAAATACCCACACTTACCCAATTCCTAGGGCTCAGGGCATAACTTCCTATGGGTTTGCAGGATCTTTTGCCACTGAAAGAGCCTCACACAGTAATATTCTTATTCTCTAGTTCTTGACAATTCCCAATCAAGCAGAATACACATGCTAAGCATACAGTGTCATGCTCACCAATCCTGATAAAGATAGGCAGACTTTCCCTGTTGGCCAGATAAGGTCAGTCTCTCTGGATCTTAGCTGCTGCACGTCAGGGTTGTGCAGAGGAGTTCTGGCAGCTTTGGGCTTAGGCTGTATCTTAGAGGTGAGTTCTTCTTCCAGGTCTTCCCTCCTTTTTCTTGGTGTTCCTTTCCTCCTTCCCTTTTTTCGTCTTTTCTTCTTCTTGCTGGTCTCCTTCTTGTGCCCCAGGTTATATAGTGAAACTTGAGTCCTGCTTAGCTATACCTTAACCAATTGTTTTAGAATAATTTAACTAATCAATCATAACATACTGTAACAGAATTATCTAATCAATCATCCCCCACCACCTTAGTTGATTTACATCTAGCAAAATTAATTATACAGAAGACAGAAACAGTTACAAACCAGACAGAGACCACACAGACTAACAATAGGAAAGGGAGGACAATAATCATAGACTGCAGATTCCACAACTTCAACTACTTGTAAACAGAAGCTTCAGGGGGTAGACGAGTTAGTCTGTTACAGAAAAAAACAACAAATGGTCTGGTAGCACTTTGTAGACTAACAAAACATGTCGATGGTATCATGAGCTTTCGTGGGCGCAGCCCACTTCTTCAGATGACCGGTAAACAGTTTCTTGCCAGACAAAATGCTGTTAATTAAGTTTTCTCTACCCATCTTGAGATCTGTTTTTTATCTGGTGACAGTGGGTGCCATTAGGTCAGGGTTTCCTTCTCACAGCCTAGTGTGACACTATTTTAATGCAATTTTGATGGAATGTGAGGATGTGACTCCAGGATTACAGCTCATGGCTGCTGCTCTTCAGTCTGGCTGCAGAAGAAGGCTTTAGTTTAGGCTACAGAAAAACCATATTGTTACACTGGCACTGCACATCTCACAGTCTGGCCAGGCAAGACCGAGAAAGGGCCATGGGGCCAGGAGGGGCCTGGGAGAGGTGCATGACTTGCCTCATCAATGTGGTGGCCAAGCTGATTGTCCCTCCAGAGCCTCAGCCATGAGGCTGCTGCCTAGTGCTGCGTGCATCCCCTCTAGCAATGTGCAGTGTGCTTCCTCCCCACCACCGCTGTAACCCAGCCCCGTAACAGCTGCGCTGCCTAGTGGGATTCAGCTTCTTCCCAGCCTCAGGAAGGAATTTGTCACCTTCCTGCTCTGTGCTGCTCCAGATCTCCACCTTGCATCAGTTCTGACCCACTGAGCACTGGGGTGGGATGGGAAAGCTGCTAGGGTGGGATCCTAGGTGCTGCAGGGGGGGGCAGCAGTGCCTGCTGCTAGGGGAGTAGCCCCCAAGCCCACCCCTTCCGCTGACAAGAGACTAAATCCAGTTTCCTCTCAGCCCTGGCTCTAGACTGCAGGTACTTGTGCAGGTCAGCAGGGCCTGCCGACATTACGGCAGCCAGAGGATGGGACGGAGAGGCAGTTCCAAGTGCCAGATCAGGACTCTTCTGCCACTGGAAGGCCTCAGATGAGCCCCGTCCCCTCTGCCGCCCCCACTGAAGGACTCTGCGGATAGAAAGCTCCATCAGCCTGTGGCATCACCATCAGTTAATGCAGCACGTGGATGACAGAGGCCCCTACCCACACCTGTGACCTTGTGGGGTAGGGCTCTAAGCCAGGGAGCTGCTGCTAGTCCCCTCTGGCTGGCTCTCTTGGACCTCCACCCATGCCTGCACAGCTTGTTTGGTGGCACAGGGGTGGAGCAGGTACCTCAGTAGCCTGGGTTCGCCATTTCTCTCCTTATCTGATCTGATTCCTTGCCATGTGGCTGGCCTGGATAAGAGGGGAAGAGGACAGAAAGCAAAGTCATTCCTCCTGTGAGCCGAGCTAAGGGGCTGTCTGGGGGCTTGTAGACCCTGAGCCGGAAGTCTGGAAGGAAATAGACACACACACACAGACCTGTATCCACAACACATAGATCTATTTGCTCGGGAGGGGTTTCAGAGCAGGAATATGTTTCCAATTATCTTCTTCCACTGCTTGGCCTCATGCACTCTAACTAGGTTCCCTTCACCCTTTAAATCTACCCCCACCTCTGCCATGCCTGTTATTAGCCCCAAAGGTTATGACCCCTTCCCCACCAGCCCCTGGCCGCACCTCGGAGGTCTCCCATCTCCATCTGTTTACAGACCCCAGCAGTGTGAGAGTGCAGCTCACCCTGGCACTAGCTAACTTTGCTTTGGCATGGAGCGAATATTATTAAGAGGCTGTGTGAGACAGAGCGGGGGAGTGCAGGACAGGAGGTGGAGTTTTCAAGGCAGTTTCAAAGAGCCAGAGGGAAAAAACAGCAGCATAGAGGAAAAGCCGGAGGGAGCTGCGGGGACCTCATGGGCTGGGGTACCGGCTCCGAATGCTGGGGACACGTCTGCTGTCAGTCTCCCTGGCAGAGCAAAGGCAGCAGAACAAGAATGCGACTGACTAAGGTGTGTTACCAAAAGCTGCGCAGCCTGGGGAAGTGAGGGGAGGGGAGCGGGGCTGATCAGATCATGTGACAAACAGCTTCAGGAGGGAGGAAGCACTGCGGGATTGAGGGGCAGACATGTATGTGACTGTGGGCGGTTTTGCTGCCTGGGAAGGATCTGTTGTTTTGCAAAAGGCGACATGGTCTAAAGGGGAAACAGGAGCTGGGAACTTCCTGGATTGGCCTTCAATTCCAGTGTAAGTCAGTTCTCCTTGCAGCACCTGGCCCCTCATCTGCATGGTGGGGGTCCCAGCTCAGAACCACCACCCCCCCCCGACAAAAGGGGACATGAGAATTGTCATAATGGAGTAGAGCAGGGCCCAGCCAGTCCTGCAGCCAGCACCAGCTGCTACAAAGGCAGGAGTGTCACTTCCCAATATGGACAATTATGCAATAGCGATTGCATTAGGGAAGAGACTTCCTGATACCTTCCCCCCCGCGATTGGTACGTACCCTGAATTAAACCCCTGGATTTTCACCCCTGCTAATAACAAACACCAAACACAATGGCGCATGGTCCCCCTGCAAACAGCCAATCCCTTGTTTAACCCTAAGCCACATCATGAGGCGGTGAGTTCCACAGGAGAAGTGTGAAGGGTGTTCATAGAGGAGAGGACCATGCTTTCCTGCAGTCTCCCAGGCTGCCAGAGGGGTTTGAGCCCCCAATAGACCAGGCCATGGAGTGAAGAGGCAGCTGTGTCAGGGTTCCCCATTTCACCTGGCATGATGGGTATAAGTGCCAAGTTGCATCAGGGAGGTGAGAGTTGCTGAGCTGGGGACTTTTCCAGCTGGGAAAATAAAGCCCCTTTCTGTGCTGTTTGCATGTTCCCCAGACACGGGGCCTGCCCAGAGTTTGTGTTCCTCTGCTGCATATTTTAATCCCGCCCCAGGCTGGGAGCTCTTCCTTTCTCCCAGCCTCTTTCACTGGCCTTCTTGGCGCCCTCTGATTCCAAGGACGTTCTTTGCATTTTTTGAGGTTAAAACCTGATTTGAGGGATTTTGTGTGTGTGTATTTGGCTGGAGCAAGGGGAGTGGAGTGGGTGAGAGCTGGTCAGGGACCCGCACAGATGTCTAAACCATGATGGGGAGTGTGTGAGGGTTTCTGCTGATGGAGGGGGTTACGGGGGAGCATGGAGGGATTTGGGGACTCTAGGGATGGCAGAGCAAGTAGCTACTGGGAATCTACTTTGCTGGCATGAAGCTACTGGAATTTGGTGGGACCAGCTGATGCAATGCACAGGCCAGAACTGCCCCCAACCCCCGGAGATGACAGCAAAGCAGCATGGTCTAGAAAAAGGAGGTGTGATGTGTTGGCTAGAGCATTTACATTGGGTCAAAACCCCCTGAGTTCTCTTCCAAGCTTTGCCCCAGATCAGTTGCTTCTCTGTTTCCCCTCCCCTCTCTCCGGCTGCGTGGTTTGTAAGCTCTTTGGGGGTAAGCACTGTCTCATGGGCCAGGAGGTCATGATCTCCACTGAGCATAGTGCAAATAGCTAGGGATCGTTTCTTTGTTACGACTGCATTTGCAGGCTGCAAACGGCTCACGGAGCCATGTGTCTATGGACAGGAGCTCCCTGAGAAAATCTGAACCTGGCCCTAGCCTGAGGACAGCTGCTGGGTGGAACATGAGTTGCAACAATGTGCCATTTCGTCTCTTCTAAGCCAATAGAAGCAACTGCTGCCTGGGGTTTTAGAGAGGGCAGAAATGGCAGCAGGAGGGCAAAACAAGCCTTCTCTCCAGCCGCTCTCTTTGGTCCTGGGTGTGAGGCTCTGATCCAGATCTGCCACTGATCCTGCTGGTGACGTTAGTCAAGTCACTTTCAGGGCCTTCCCCTTTGCTACTGCGAGTCTGTGGGGCAGAGACTGTGTCTATGGGTTCCTGGCCATTTCTCTAGGGCTTCAGAGGGGCTACTGCAGAGCAAATCTCTTCTGGCAGCTCGTTCTCCCACGGCCAGGAGCCAAAAGGCAGGTGTGTGGGATTGGGGGAGGGTAGAAGCAGTGGGTTGGATGCCCAGGGAGCAGGATGATGCACTGAGCAGGGAATGGCTTTGCAGAAGCACCCTTTTATAGAAGGTGCAAGCCATGGGCCCATCACCATGGCATCTGGGCATTTTACAGTGATTAATGAATTTTATCTTCACAAACTACCCCATGCAGAGAGAGTGAAACTGAGGCATGGAGGGGGGAAGAGAGATTTTCCAAGCGCTCAGCAATGAACATACGCCACTTTTCCAACAATCTGGCAATAAGGCCTAGTGATTAGAGCCCTGGGATAGGGGGGCAGGCAGCAAGGACTCAGCAGGCAAATCAGGGGCATCACGCTAGCCCAGCCTCTGGGGCAGGCTGCAGCTCTTGTTAGTACTGGCATGGGTGAGGCTGGCCAGCCCCCTTCACTAAGGGTCTTGGGGCAGGTTATGGCACCGCGAACCCTCCTTTCTTTCCAGGACCCCTTGTCCTGCCATGTGCCCACCTGGCACAAAGGGCAGAGTCTAGTCCCAAGGGAGGGCAGAGTCTTCCCAGCTGCAGAGAGGGGGTCCCCAGCCTGTGCCCATGCCCATCCCCAGCAAACTCATCTCATCATGTGCCCCCTCCCGCAGAGTTCCCAGCCTGCAGAGCAGACTCAGGGCACTGTGCTGCCAGGGGTTAGTGCCCCAGGCATGGACCTTTGTCTGCACCCTCAAGCTGGCAACATGAATGGAGACCAGTGTTCCCTGTAAGCTGAGCACTTGGGCGGGCACCCAGGAGATATTCAGGTGCCACCCAACTGATTAGCAGAGTGCCCACAGCTGGCAGCCTGTGTGTCTACTGGTGGTGCACTTCCACCCATGCCTCAGTGCACAGCACAACATTTATTTTGTCCATGGTTGGAAAAAATGAAAGGGACCAGTGATGTAGAGAGGATGGGGAAGCCCCCTCCTAAGCTAGCCTCCATCCCAGGATCCCATGCTCTGCTCTCGGGCCGTGCAGCCTTCTGGGCACAGTTCCTAACTCCCCCCCCCCCAGGGCCTGGAGAAGCTGGATCTAGGCCTGCATCCCAGCAGCCACCACACAAAGGCTGGCCCTGCGCCAGCTCTGATAGCCGCCTAGAGCAGGAGCACTGCCCTGACAGAGAGCCTGGCGTGATGGAGTGACAGTGGCCAGGACACCGGATGCAGCTGGCTCAGCCAGGCCCTGCTCAGAGAGGGGGTTGGCCAAGGCAGGGCTAATTGCCAGCAATGAGCCTATGAAGGAGGCTGGCTAGGCTGGGCTCAGCAGCCACCCCCCCACTCCCCAGGTTTCCTTTCCTCTGAAATTTCCCCTTCTAGATTCTCAAGGGAGCCACTGCCAAGATAATAAATGTTCAAAAATCCCCCTGATTTGCCAGCAGGCCCCGCTCGATCCAGCAGCATAACACAGACCAGGTGTGCCAGAGGCTTCACAGCAGGCTCAAGCTCAAAGAAACTGAGGCACACAGCTAGGCAGGGCCTTGTCCCAGGTTGTGCTGTGGGACCCATGGCAGAGCCCTGCCCACTATCCCACGCTGTCTGCCCTGCTCTGCACACATCTCAGCATCACAGGTAGGCAGCCTCTGGCTCCCACCACTGATATCCAAAGCCCCACCCAGCCTAGCTGGGGGGGAGGCAATTCGGCCCGAGTGGGGAAAGGACCCGACCACAACGTTGCATAGTGAGGCATTTGCAGAGCTACTGAAACCTGAGCTTCCAGCATCCCTCCTCCTGCTCTAGTCACTGGGCCCCCGCTCACCCTTGAACCAGGAGCCTGACTCCCAACCCCCCTGCTCCAACCACTAGGCCACACTCTCCTCCCAGAGCCAGGGCATCCTGATCCGTGCCCCCGTTCTAATCACAAAAGCCCACTCCTCAGTAGCAATCCGTGCGAGACATTTACCCAGCTGGCAGTGCGAATGCGGCTCGTTCACCTTCTGCTGGATTCAGGGCAGCAGCACCAGACAGGGCTTGTTTTGCTCCCTCTCCCAGGCACCAGTCCCTGGTTAGACAGGCAGGTATGTAGCCTGGCCGCTCTTCAGGGCATGGGCTGGGATTTCTGTGTCTGGACACCCCCTGGTGCTGTGGGGGCTGGGACCCTGACGGGAGGCACCAATAAGCCAAAGCGTCATACTAACACCCCTGCCCCTTTGCCAGCTGCGGCTTGCTCTGTGCAGTTTGGTGCCTGCTCACAAGGTGGTACCCCGTGACCCAGGGCATATTACAGCAGAGAATGCGCCCCCCTTTGGACTTAGACTGGGGCATCCTGCCCCACTGAGGGAGGGGCCAGACCTTCTCTCCCCCACCAGTCCGCCTTGGAGGTATGATGTGCTGTATTAGCCCTGTAGAGATGCGGCTGTGTGGGCCACACAGACAAGGAGCAATGGGGTGGCACATCTGGCCATGCCCTGGTGAGCGTGGATCAGTCTCGGCTGCCCCCCTCCCTTCATGCTTCCCATCTCCCTTGGCTGAGCCGGGGCCCACAGGCACCAAGCCGTGGAGGTCAAAGGAAGCCGGCGAGTTCCTCCCAAGCCCGGCTCTCACCTTTGCCTGGGAGAGCAGCTCAGAGTCAGGCAGGGCCTGGGGCATGGTGTCTCTGCAGAGCAGAGCATGGGCACAGCTAGACTATCAGCTTGAGGCAGCACAAAGCAGCTGGATTAATTAGACCAAACAGCCGTGTGGCCTACTGGGCAGAACCCTGGGCTGGGACACCTGGGTTCTCTTTTAGGCTCTCTTTGAGCAAATCCCCTCCCTGCTCTGTGCCTCAGGTTCCCCTCCCCTCCCATTTGGATGGTGGGCTGTTTATGCAAGGCCTGGCCCTGGGCTCAGCTTTAGGGCCTGTACCTGCTCCACAGTGCAGGTAACAGTGAGTAAAAGAGGGCGGTCCTAAATTTGTTATATGGCCCCTTGAGTCTGTCATTGCCGTACTGTCCCCTAGCTGGGCACGTCCTTGGGCCATGGGAGGTATGGAGTCCCTGCCACCCTGTTGGACCAGAGATTGAATGAAAGGTCCCCTCCCAGGGATATGACGCCCTCTTGTCCCTGCTCCACGGCCAGCCCCCTTCCACAGCCCAGCCCTGAAAGGAAACACTCCTGGGGCTTTGGCTTGCCAGGGAGTGGCTGGGTTTCAAGTGGCCTTGCAGGGGAGGTCCTGAGACGGCAGTGAGGGGATCGCAGGCTGAGCTGTTGTATTAACACTCCATGCTCCTGTGTCCGAGACTAATCCCACCTTTAGATGATTTCATTTCTATGGCAGGAAGCCAGCACACTCGGCCTGCCTGCCAGGAGGGTGGGAAAGGGGCTGGGAAAAGGGGCTGAGGAAGGGAGGAGAGGGTGTGTTTTCCCTGCTGCTCCCAGTTAGGGAAGCCAGGGCTGCATTTGGGAGGACTCTCTCTGACCCAGAGGCCCAGGAATTTCCCCTCAGCCAGATCCCTGCCAGGGGCAGCTGGAACAAAACGGAGACCCCACTTTGTCTGGCCAAGGGGGGCCGGCTATGCCCAAGCCAGCCACTGGGAGGCAAGATCAGCATGAAGGTAGGGACCGGGAGAGCCCTGGTCCAGCTGGGCAGCTGGCAGGCCTGTCAAGGGGCGACAGGGTGGGCAGGATGGTTGTCTGGGCTGCTGGGCGGGGTCCTGGGAATGGGACTTAGGGTTAAGGCCAGACAGGACCACTATATGATTGGATCTGATTTCCTGTCCGTCACATGCCAGCTGTCCCCCCCCATGCCACACCCCACAGCCAAGGGCAGACATTCTCTGGGTGAGCAGGCTGGGGGAAAGCCCCTGGCCCTCTCTGCTGAGAGAGGAGGGGAGGGTCAATGCGAGCAGCCAGTCTTTTGTGTATGGTTCATATCAATGCACGATCCCAGGGTGCTGGTATTCCTGGGGGAGAAACGGCTCCCTGATTTGTCATTAGAGAAAGCCAGAGATTGTCACTTTTCCTTTCCTTTCTTTCTTTCTTTCTTTCTTTCTTTCTTTCTTTCTTTCTTTCTTTCCAGATTCTGATTGTTGTTATTCCCAGTGTAAATGCAAAGCAATGTGAATGGAGTGACTCCAGACTGACACCAGTCTAATTGAGATCATAATGTAGACCAAGGAGAAGTGAGCTCGTTTTATTAAAAGGCTGCGTCGTTCAGCAGTTGAACTCTGCCAACTGCAGCATAGGGGTTTGTGGCCACTTCTGCTCTCTCTCCAACCTGCCCTCCTCTGTGTTGATGTTATCAGCGCAGCCTAATCTGCCTGCTAATCCTAAACAGGAACAGGCCAAAATTACTGCTGGTCCAAGCACATGCAATGCCGCTGTTACACCAGGGAGGCCTTTGGTCCCAGACATCTCTTGTTCCCAGGATGGGCCAAGTTGCCAGTGGCAGCAGGGCTGGATTCCTGTTCTGTTCATTCCCGCTGAAGCATCTAGCCCTGGCAGCTGTCGGAAGGCAGGACCCTGGGCTAGCTGGATCCCAGTGTGATCGATTTTATGTGGTATCAAGAGCTGCCAGATCTCACTCCTGGGCTCCTTTTGCTACACTGGACGGCAGCTTTCCTCCCCCGCCAGCCCAGGGCTGAGTCACTCCCCCTACAGCTGTTCCCAGCACGGCTAAGCCGGCAACGAGAACCGTTTTCCAGGTCTGGAAACACGAAAACCACGCTGGGCTCTGGTGGAGAGGCGATGCCCACGCCTCATCTTAAAGGGGCAGCTGCTTCCCTGGGCTGGGTAGAGTTGGAAGCAGGTTCTGTCCATGCCCTTGCAGGGCCTGGAAGCCAGGCTGGATGGGTGAGATGACACTACTGGTGTCCCTGCTAAAACCGCCCCCCGGCCTCCCTCCTGCAGGCTTCAGGGGAAGATGGCAAGTGGAAAGACCCTTCAGCCCAGAAAGCTCCTTTCCTGGTAATGCCACTGCAGCTGTGCAGACTCAAGGGTAGTGGGATGGTTCTGTGGGGTGTTCTGGACAGCTGCTCTGGACACCCCCCAAATCGTGGGGCTTCTCCCCTGTTCCCCCTGGCATCTAGGTTCTGTGTAGTCTTAGCCCAGGTGCCCAAGGCAGGAACAAAGTGACTTGTGCTGGGCTGGTACCATGGTGAGAGGGCGGGAGACATTCAGGCTGCTTGGATCTAACCAGCTTGACACAGCAGCAAATTGGCAGGCAGAGCTCCTGGGTTCTAGTCCTGGCTCTTCAGCAGACAGGTTATGGCATAACCCCCTGCAGGGTGTTGTACCCCTTCCTCCAGTGTGGCCCAGGCCGCTGTTGGAGGCACCAGATTATGAGGGCCCCTGGTGGAGGTTGGGGGGAGTGGTGGAGAATGGTTCTCTAGAAAGCTCACAGGCTAGATGGGGGGAGGGACTGAGGCATGGAAAGGGGCTGTGACATGCCCCAGGTCTCTCAGCGGGAGAGGCAGAACTGGACCTAGAACCTAGCTGTGCTGAGTCCCAGGCCTGCCCCCAGATCTCCAGCGTGGGCTGGTCTCAAAGTGCAGGCACAGTTCAAGCAGGTCCTGGTCGGAGCCCTGTGCAGGGAACAGGCAGAGGATTCTCCAGGGGAGGGGCAGCAGAGGGCTGACCCCAGGTGCTCGGGGAACTGGGAGCATTGAGCCTGCACAAGAGCGCCACTTTCCTGAAGTGCCCTTAACCCAGGGCCAGGGCTGCCAGGCAAGGCAGTGGGAATTGACCAGGTGCTGGTGAATTAAAGTCACAAGACGCCCTTGGCACCCTCCCAAGGGGCCTGCAGCCCTGGCCAAGAGTGGAGAGACACAGCCGAGGTGTCAGGCTGGGAGCAGGAGGACGAGCAGGAAGGAAGGAAGGCAGAGAGCAGTGGGGCCTATCTCTGGGGAGCCAAGGAGGCAGAATTGTGCCCTGGAATTCATTCCCCAGAGCCGTGCCGCTCTGGGGGGCTCGTGGGGAGACAGTTCCCCTTGGAGGGGCTCTTCCTGGCCAGGCAGTTTGCCCCAAGATCACCCAGGAAGGAGCCCCCTTCCTGTGCCCCCTGCCGCCTCTTTGCCGTGATCTGCCCCCTCCCGCCGGCTGCTTGGCCTGTGCTTCGGACCATGTGGACTCAGCACTGGGAGGCAGAGCCGGGCTTGCTCCATGTCTGTACAGCGCCTAGCACCCATGGGTGCTGTTGGCCCAAACTCACCTGATTCCCACCTTGCCAGAGACCCCCCAGCTTGGAGCCATGGTGACCGGAGGGGAAAGGGAGGGATGCTTGCTTAGGAGCTGCAGAAGGGCTAGGAAGTGGAGGGCCCCCACTAATGCAGGCCCCCTTGAGTGCCCCCAAGGCTGAGGAGCTGGCAACAGCGGGGGGCTGGGGCGCTGTCCTGTTAGCTCAGGCAGGCGCAGGACCACAGCCCTGGGTTCCAGCCCGACCACGATCCACCCACGGGTGTGTCCTTCCAGGGGGTGGCACAAGAGGGGGAGGAGAGGAGTAGGGGACCAGTGGGGTGGGGGAAGTGTCAGCAGAGCTGGCATCCAGCAAAGGCCTCCTGCTGGCAATCCTAAGCGGGGGGTCCTGAGTGGAGCTGGGGGAGGGGTAGGAATGGGTCATTGCTGTGTGTGGGGAGGGAGAAGGTGGCCAGCCCTGGCTCTCAGCCCCTCTCTTTTGCCTTGAGCTGGAGCGAGAGGGGTCTCTGGCGGGGAGGCGGGCAGGGGTGAGCAGTGCGTGGGTATGGGGCCCGTCTGGGGATGGGTGGGTGAGGGAGGGTTCCACATGGGCAGGTGATACTGTCGTACCGCACCTGAGCCCATTACTCCGGGCAGGGCTGGAGGCTCGTCTCTGGGACCTGCCTGCTGCTGGCTGGTGGGGGGTTGTGGAGCCCCTGGGCCTGACACTGTGCCCCTTGTGCTGCTGGAGCTAAACCCGGAGCCAGGGCCCGAAGAGCCGCCCCAGGAATTTCCGGGCCGCCTCTGGGAAGGAGCCATCAGTGTCATGGGTGTCACAAGTTCGTCGGTGCTCATCCCTCCCTGGCCCATGGAATGCATCTGACCCCAGCCTGCCAGGTCTTGCCCATGACGTGCTTCAAGGTGTGTGGGTCTCTGTGCCACACGTGTCTGGCGGGTGGGTCCCAAAGGCCATGGCCTTCTCTGTGACCTCAGCACGACGGGAAGCTGCTATTGTGAGTCAGGAAACACCAGTTCGTCCCTTCGTCCTGATCTCAGCCTCTGGGCCAGCCTCTGGCTCATTGTTTCCAGACCCACATCCTATCCCATGCACCCTGGCCCCCTCCGGCTCAGACTGGACTGGGCTGCCAGGAACGCTGGCTGCATGGGCTGGTGACACTGATTCCCTGTGGCTGGGACGGGTGGCGCCCACCACACCCTCCGGTGCCCACCGGACTGGCAGCATTGGTGCGGACAGGCACACTCTCCGGCCAGGCTGGAGCTCTGGAGCTCAGCGTCCCTGGCCAGCCCAGTGCCGCACCCGCTGCTATGAAGCCGAGGAACACAGTGGAGATGCTGCTGAGGGTGCTGGTGCGGCGGGACAGCACCCGGGTGCCGGGCACCAGCAGGGTAGGTGTGACCCTCCCCAGCCTAACCCCCAGCTCAGTGGAGAGCCCCACTAGTCCAGGGAGGATGGGGGAACAGGGAAAGAGGGAGCAACTCCCCTGCAGCGGGCAGGGTCAGAGACCCCGCACCATGGGGCTCACTTGGGCAGCAAGCCCCTCTCGTATGATGTGGGGGGTTAGATATGGGGTGCACTGGGGTCTAGCCCTCTCAGAGGATCGGGGGTTAGATATGGGGTGCACTGGGGGGGGTCTAGCCCCTCTTGGGGGATCTGGGGGGTTAGTTATGGGGTGCACTGGGGGGGTCTGGCCCCTCTCCTATGATGTGGGGGGTTATACATGGGGTGCACTGGGCATTTAGCCCCTCTCATAGGCATGAGGGCAGTCAGCCATTGGGCGCCTCTGGGAGTCCTATACCCCAACAGTAACCAGGGTAATATGGGGGGCTAAGGAAGGCTGTGGGCAGCGCTGTCCCCAACCTATGCAGCGGGAAGGATGTGGAGGGTGGGGCCCTGGGCAGGTCCCCAGGCTGTCCGAAGGTCCTGCGTCCGGCTGACTCATAACTAGCTGCAGCCTTGTGACAGTGTCGGCGCCAGGGCTCTGCTAACCTTCCCAGCTGGAGCCAGTCCAGGCTCAGAGCAGCAGGAGAAGGTGGAATGGGGGCACTGATCCCCGGCACTGCATGGCCTGGAGGCTCTAGCTACTTCCTGGGGGACGGGGGCACACGTGGCCCTTCTATAAATAATGTGGCCAATCCCTGAGCCCTAACAGGGTGCAATGAGCAGAGTTACTGTAGGGATGCTGGGAGGGAAGGGTTAAGCAGGCAGGGCCCGGCACTGGCATTGGGTGGCACTGGGAGGGAAGGGTTAATCAGGCAGGGCCCGGCACTGGCAGTGAGTGGCACTGGGAGGGAAGGGTTAAGCAGGCAGGGCCCGGCACTGGCAGTGGGTGGCACTGGGAAGGAAGGGTAAAGCAGGCAGGGCCCGGCACTGGCAGTGGGTGGCACTGGGAGGGAAGGGTAAAGCAGGCAGGGCCCGGCACTGGCAGTGGGTGGCACTGGGAGGGAAGGGTTAAGCAGGCAGGGCCCGGCACTGGCAGTGGGTGGCACTGGGAAGGAAGGGTAAAGCAGGCAGGGCCCGGCACTGGCAGTGAGTGGCACTGGGAAGGAAGGGTTAAGCAGGCAGGGCCCGGCACTGGCATTGGGTGGCACTGGGAGGGAAGGGTTAAGCAGGCAGGGCCCGGCACTGGCACTGGGAGGGAAGGGTTAAGCAGGCAGGGCCCGGCACTGGCAGTGGGTGGCACTGGGAGGGAAGGGTTAAGCAGGCAGGGCCTGGCACTGGCAGTGAGTGTCACTGGGAAGGAAGGGTTAAGCAGGCAGGGCCCGGCACTGGCAGTGAGTGGCACTGGGAGGAAGGGTTAAGCAGGCAGGGCCTGGCACTGGCAGTGGGTGGCACTGGGAGGGAAGGGTTAAGCAGGCAGGGCCCGGCACTGGCAGTGAGTGGCACTGGGAAGGAAGGGTTAAGCAGGCAGGGCCTGGCACTGGCATTGGGTGGCACTGGGAGGGAAGAGTTAATTAGGCAGGGCCCAGCACTGGGAGGGAAGGGTTAAGCAGGCAGGGCCCAGCACTGGCAGTGGGAGGGAAGGGTTATGCAGGCAAGGCCGGGCACTGGCACTGGGAGGGAAGGATTAATCAGGCAGGGCCCAGCACTGGCAGTGGGTGGCACTGGGAGGGAAGGGTTATGCAGGCAGGGCCGGGCACTGGCACTGGGTGGCACTGGGAGGGAAGGGTTATGCAGGCAGGGCCGGGCACTGGCACTGGGAGGGAAGGGTTAATCAGGCAGGGCCCAGCACTGGCACTGGGTGGCACTGGGAGGGAAGGGTTAAGCATGCAGGGCCCAGCACTGGCACTGGGTGGCACTGGGAGGGAAGGGTTAAGCAGGCAGGGCCCAGCACTGGCACTGGGTGGCACTGGGAGGGAAGGGTTAAGCAGGCAGGGCCCAGCACTGGCACTGGGTGGCACTGGGAGGGAAGGGTTAAGCAGGCAGGCCCGGCACCGGGTGGCACTGGGAGGAAAGGTTTCTCCTGACACATGCACTGGCCCATACAGGCCGAAGTTCCTGTGTGACTCCACCAGGCCAAGTCTGGACAAGGCAAGAGGTCAGGGGGCTTGGGAGGAGCATGGCAGCTGCAGCCGGCCCTGTGGCTGCTTCAGGGATTCCGGTACCTACTGGTGAGTCCAAAGCCTGTGTCTGAATCCCACTGCCGCTGCGCTGGGCTTTCTGGGCATTGCCCACTGCTCTCCCATTCCACCCACCGGCCTCAGAGGGAGTATTGGGGGCCTGGTCTGGAGCCAGTGACCCCGTCCAGGGGCTGTGTTTTCTGACAGGCTTCACTGGGAGAATCTTGAGTGTCCTTCCCCTACTGGTTTCATCCAATGGGCCCTAGCGTGAAACCAGTTTGTTTGGGGGGGTCTAGCAAGCTAAGCACATAGCCAGGGTCCATGTCCCCCCTCCTTGTGCTGCACTCAAGTCACTGCTATGATTAGCCAGGCCAGCTGATTCCAGCACAGACAGACCCACACCATTTATACCTTCGCAGCCTGGGTGCTCCAGGGTTATAAAACACTCGCATGGGAGGATCCGGCCCCAGCGTGGGCGGCTGCGATCGGGCCATGGTGGGATATTCTCAGGCTGGCTGGGGGCTCTGGCTGAGGCGTGGTGCACACAGAGTGTTTTACCAGCCCGGTAATTTTTGTGGAATTGATTTCGAGTGAGAAGCGAGATCTCCGGAGTCTGGTTCCCACCACTCCCAGGGACCTGACCCAGACATGGGAACCAGGAAGATAAACTGACTGAGGAGGTGGGGGGGAGGGGAAACTGACCGGCACGGTTTTGGGATCCGGTGTGCAGGGATTGACAGGGGACGGGCTCTGTCTGGACCACTCAGTTCTAGCCTGATCCGTGGCCCAGGGAAGAGAGGCGTGTTCTAATGGTGATCATTTGACACGGCCTATTTTAAAGCCTGGCACCCTCCCTGCCCGCTCCCTGCCAGCCATTCTCTGAGCTCAGGCGTGTTTCCTGAACAGGGAACATGGAGCCCCACTGAGGGGGAACCTCTCCTCCCACGTACATCTAGACGGAGAGGCAAGGGACGGGAGCTCTGCTGTGGCCTGGTGCAAGTGCCCGGAAGCAAGGGGGCCGACTCTGGGTGTGCGGCAGAGCAGAGACTGTGTATGGGGCACCAGGAGCAGCTGTTCTCTGCCAGCTCAGGGGGTGTGTGTGTGTGTGTGTGTGTGTGTGTGAATCTCCTGAAGGGAGGGGGAACATACACTCCCCACCCTGGGTCACAGCATGGACCCTTGGCCCATGATCCCAGCCTGGTGCTCACAGGGGCACTTCTCCAGAGAGGTCCTGGGCACACCAGGCTTCCACACGTCTTGTAGTTCCGCCCAGGGCAGGGTGAGGGGCAGAGTGGGGAGGGCCTGGAAGCAATGCCAGCTTGAGCAAGCCGTGTCTGCCATGTTATAGGACACCTCCTCTGCCCTGATCTGCCAGCTGTCAGCACCAGGTGGGACAGCCTGAACCTCCCCTTTGCTCCGAGTGGGAGAACCTGGGTCCTGGCCCCATCTTGGCCCCATTCTGCTCTCTTTCTTTCCCCTCCCTCGGCACTTCTCCTCAGCCTCTCCCCGTCTCCTAGCTTGCATCCTAGCACCCGCCCCAACATCCCCTCCAAAGCCACTGTGACCAGGCTGGTCACTGAACTCTCCCCACGCGTGGGTGCCCCACGGGGCCCAGCCTGGGGCAGGTGGCTGGGTGCGTGCCCATGCCCTGGGAGATGGCTACGGCCTGCTGCTCGGTGGTGACCCGAGCGGGGTGCTAGGCGCTGCCTGAGGCGTGGGCACTCAGCCGGCAACATCGTGACCGAGCCAGTGAGTAAACATGTTGTTCTGCTGCCCGGTTCCTGGATCCGAGCAGGGAGAAGGGGGTGGGGAGAGGGAGCGGGCTGTGTCGCAGCTCCCCGCAGGCTACAATTGCAAAAGCGCAGAGCCAAGCCAGCTTCCAGCTGTTCTCTGCGCCAGCCTAGGCTGGGAGCAGTCCGCCCTGAAAGGAAAGGTGTCGGCTCCCCCCACGCCAGTGCCGCTTGAACGGAATGCCGGTAAGAGGTGCCTGCGCGCTGCTGCTCAGCCCGGCGGGGTGGTGCTGCCCAGGCCCTAAGCTGCTTGAGGTTGGGCGCGAGGCTGGTGGGGCTGAAGGAAATGGGGAGGCCCTGCCCAGCAGGCCTGCACACACGTGACATGGGGCAGTGCACAGGCGTCCAGGGAGTGGGGTGGGGTGGGAGCACAGCGTGCCTGTGTGTCTGGGGGGAACTGGAATGGGGGTGCCACTGCAAGCTTGTCACTTGAGCTCCCTGGCTACAGGTGTCAGCGGGCCCAAGCTGGAGCCCAGCTGGCAGTACAACAGCAGTGTCCCTGTAGTGAGCTGGCTGATTCTGTACTGGGTGTGTCACCGGCGTCTCTCAACCTCTCCAAGCACCCGTCTGGAGCCAGCGCCTTGACTGGGCTTTCTCTGGGGTCCCAAGCCCTGTCCCATGCATGCAGCTCGGGGGGGAGGGCTTATTAGCACAGCAGCATTTACCCCCCTCGCAGGGGTGTAGCCCTTGTCCCCCCACTTCACTGGGCCCTGTCCCCATGCCCCACATTGCACACCGCCATGGCCCCGTCCTTTGCCCCCATCCCGCTGGGCCGTGGTGTAGCCCATCCCCAACCCGTTCAGAAAGAGCCTTGTTTTCACAGAAGGCGCTGTGCAACAAAGCCGGCGATTCATGGCTATTTATAGTGCAGGCAGCCATGCCCAAGCCGCCTGAATGGCCCATTCAGCGGGGTTTATACAAGCGCAGGGCCAGTTTCACTCTCCCCCTTCCCTCCCTTTCTTCCCCAGGGACGAACTACATGTCCCAGGAGCCTCCTGCCCTGCTGGGGATAGGAGGGGGTACCTGGCTGATTTCATGCATCATTAAGCAGATGCGGGGGGTGTTCGTTCCTGGCTGGAACAACTTTGGTGCCGATCCAGGCCACTGGATTAGGTGGCTTGGCTACCTCAGGGTAGTTAGCTCCAGTGTCCACTGGATGGTGGGAGAGAGGAGAAAGAGGGGAGGCACTAGGAGGCACCCTGTGGTCTGTCCTCCCCCAAGGGGGAATGAATGGTGGTTTCAGACCCCCCGTCACCTTCATACACCAAACCCAAAGAGAGCGTGGCCAGACCATGCAATGCGGGGTGTGGGGAGATGGGGGGGCTCTGGAAGCAGTAATAAAACCCTTGCCCTTAGGGGGCAGCACTGGGGAGCTGGCAGGGCTGGGCTCTCAGAGGAGCGGGGGCCAGGCCAGCTCTGAGTGCTTTCAGGGTTAACTGCAACCTAAAAGCACTCGGTCTACATTTGATCTGCCTTCGACCCCCTCACTCTGCCCGCTGCCGAGGCAGGGGCACCACTGCTGATGCTGTAGCAGGCTCTGAGATCACAAAACTCATGAGCCAAACAAACCACGAGGGGGAGGGTAAACCAAGGCACAGAGCAGGGATGGGACTGGGGGCAGGATCCAGATATTTTGGCATCTGCTCTAGCACTAGCAGTGGCCGTTCCTAGCCCTGGGCCAGGCTCAGGCCAGTGGAATGTGGCCCTGTGTAACAGAGCCCCACCCCCAGCAGTGGGGCGGCTCTGTAGGGAATCCATGGCATTTCAGATGGAGACCCTCCCCCGTGGGCTGCACGTCTGGAATCTGACCTCTGAAGAGGCTGCATTTCCGGCAGGCCAGCTGCTGCCTTTCTGGCTAATTGGTGCTGGTTGTGGGGCTGGGAAGCCGGGGGAGGGGGTCAGTGAGGAACTCATGGGGTGGGGGAGCCAGTTAGGAAAGGACACATTCCCTGCCTCCTCCCCATGGCCTCTGTGCAGAGCTGACACCGTCATTGGCCCAAACTGGCACTGGGGGCTGGGAGAGTGGACCCTGGCACTGGCATGGGGCTTGCTGTGCCCAGAGACCAACCCATGGAGGACGCTAGGGAGACCCAGTGTCCCCAGCAGGTGGGTGCCCGGGGCCCTCTCACGCTCTCCTGTAAAGGCTCATCAGGAGAGGCTGCAGGGTCGCAGAGCAGAAGTGCTGACCTAGCACACGAGAGAGCTTGTTTCGCTCCCTGGCTCTGTTGGGTGACCCTGGGCAAGTCACTTCCTCGCTTTGTGCCTCAGTTTTCCCTCCCACCCTTTGTGTGTTACGGTTGGAGGGTTGTATCCCTAAGTGTTTCTATAGCACCCGGCACAGGAGAGCCCTATATCGATTGGGGCCACCAGGCATTTCCATCATACAACTCAGCAACTTACATCACTGTAGCGCGATGTGGCCAGGGCTGGGGCAGCCCGGCTGGCTACCTGCTGGTAAAGAAGCTCCCCTTGGCTCTGTGGCTGACAATATGCCATGTGCCAGGGAGTGCGTGTATGAAACCAGCTGGGAAGTGCTCTGCTTGGGGCTGGAGGGACATCTGGACCTTGGCCTGGTTCCCTTTCCAGACTCGCTGTGGCTGCTGCCCTGCCGTGTCTGATGGGTTCTGGGGGTACAGAGGTGGCAGTGGACATGATCAGCGGTGCAGGGGCTCAGTGGAGTTACAGCAGCTGGAGTGGTTTGGCATGTGGGCGGCAGCACCAGCTGTTCTGCCTGCACTGTACCTGCCAGGGCTGCACCAGTGACCATCTTACAAGGTGCCACAGGCCCTGATGCCAACGGCAGTGCCCTTAGTGTCACGTGGGGTCTGGGGCTAGTGGCTGCTGTCCACAGCATGGACCTGTGGGTGATATTCGTGGGCTTGGGTATGGCTGGGACAGATGCAGTGCCGTGTCCACGTGGGATACGTGGGGTGCCATATTCATGGGCACAATATGTGGCTCTCTAGCCACGATTGCTATAGGTGACGGTGACACTGTAGCAACAGTGCTGTACCTAGCTCTCTCCCAAGGTGCTACTCATGGCTCTGTATCTGGGAACTATGCGCGGCTCCAAACCCAGGGCTCCATGCGCAGCTGTGGCTCCGTACCCATGGGCACTGTTCACACTGCTTTCCCCACTCTTTAGTGTCCTCTGCATTGAACTACCCTGTGTTTGCCTCTGTAGCCAGAGAAGGTGCCAGAGCTGCACAGCTTCAAGGAGAAGGGCTTTAAGAAGAAGAAGCGAGCGTGTGTGGTGTGCAAGGAATCCATCACGGCACTGGGCCTCGTCTGCCAAGGTACCAGCCCCCACCGGCACTGCCAGCCTCAAACCTGGGGTGGGTGGTGAGAGAGATGCCACCCGTTTGATCCGAACCTGGCAGCCTGCTGCACCAGCAGCACCATACCCAGCCACTAGTGTCATGGTTCACACTCCCAGTCCCCGAGCATGCCAGGAGCCAGGCCCCGGGGCACTAGTGCCAGGGTTCACACTCCCAACCCTCAGGCACACCAGGAGCCAGGCCTGGGCTACTCCCATTCACAGCACACCGTGCGCCTTTTCATGCCCCCTTTCCTCTTCCCTGCAGTCTGCAAGATTGCCAGTCACAAGAAGTGCGAAGCGAAGGTAAGAGAAGGGATGGTGCCAGGTGGGGGTGGAGACTATGGCTGGAGGCCAGCCCTCGGGTCCCTGCCTGGCCATGGGTGATGGGCAAGTCCAGCTGATGGATGCCTGGCTTGATTTAGTTGGGATTGGTCCTGCGTAGAGCAGGGGGCTGGTCTTGATGACCTCCTGAGGGCTCTTCCAGCTCTATGGTTCTATGATACTATGGTTCTATGATTCTATGCCCAGTGCAGCAGGCAGGGGCCCAACTTGTCCTGGTTCAGAGACCCCAGCTGCCCTGCAAGGCCCAGCAGGCACATGGCTTGGTGTGCTCCCATCCTACTAGCTCCAAGGCTGCAGCCAGAGGAGATGCTTGCCAGCCCCAGGCAGGGCGGCCATGCCCATCAGCAGCTCTCAGGCATGGGCAGGGTGGCTCGTCCCCCGGGGCAGGAGGGGTATGGGCAGGAATGTGCTCCTGGCTGCAGGGAGATGGGGGACCATGGCTGCAGTGGGTGGCCTGCTACCCCCTGGCCCCGCCGTGGGGCTGTTGCCTGGCTGCAGGAACTGGGCATTGTAGCCCCACAGCTGCCATGTTGTTGGGGGAGGGAAGGAGGAAATGCAGCATTGGGAGTCCAGAGTCTTGCCCTGTTTACTGGGGGATCCGGGCCCTTACCTCTGTCTGGGCCAGCACTGGGTGGGCTCAGCAAGATATGAGCAGAAGAGGGAATCTCTGAGGAGCAGCAGGACCAGGAGGCTAGGGGAGGACAGTGGTGGGGGGAGCAGCATGCCCTAGCAAACCCTCTCTGGGCTCTGGAATGAGGATGTGGAGTCCATTCCTCTCGGAGAGATGGACTGCAGCTGATAACACTGGAGCCGGTTTCTGGGGCTTTGTGTGCTGGGAGAACTCAGATTTACTGAAGTTCTGGCATAGCACTGCTGTGGGTAAGTTCACAGCACTTGGGTCCCGACAGGGCACTGCTGTGGGGAAGCTCACAACCCTGGAGCACTGCTCCATGCAAGTGTGTCAACCCGCAATGCTGCCTGAGTCTGTCAGAGCTTTACTGCCGTCCCTGCCCGACACATCTGACGTGAGACCTGGTGCCAGGAACTGTTCCTTGTGGCTCTGCACAGGCTGGGCTTCTTTGAGCCTTCTCTGACAGATGCAGGTGGTCCCATGCTGAACCCCGCAGCTGCGTGCAGCCCCTTGGAGCCAGGCTGGCCCCCCCAAAGTTGGAGTCTCTGGCCCTTTAAGCCCTGGAGAACCGTTGCGTTGTGTAATTATGGCTGCGCACAGAGCTGGGAGTTATTCTTGGCCCCGGGCCAGCGGCTGCAGCTGGAAGTTGCTGGTTCTCCTCTGGGATTTTCTGGGGCTCTTAGCTTGGTGCAGACTGGTCTGTCCAACCAAGGGGCGGAGGGCTGCGCTGGGGCCCAAGCTGGGAGTGGGATGAGGGGAAGTCAGGAAGCAAAGGGAGAAGTGTCTGCGCGAGGGAGGGGAAGATAGACGAAACGGAGAAGATTCGGCACTGCAGGGGGTGTTGGGGCCTCCCCCATGTGGGGAGCAGTTGGATGGAAAAGCCCAGCAGCCTAAAGACAAGCACCACCCTGCCCTGCTAACCCCCAGGTAAAGCACATAGCTCTGGCCTACAGCCATGGTGCTGGCAGCTGAAGGGAGCTGCGGGTGAGGCGGGGACAGGACAAGATGCACCTCTGATCTGCCCTCTGTGCCCCTCCACCAGGGGCAGCCTGTGGCAGAGAATAGCTCAGGGGACTCCAAGGCTTGGAGGGATGCTCAGGGTTGGGGAGGGGGTGAGCTGTGAAGGTAGCATGGGGTGAGGGGCAAAGGAGATGGCAAAGGAGGGGCAAAGGAGAAGAGAACGGAGTGAGGAGGAAGCAGAAGAAGCAGGAAGGGGAAGGCGAGGAGGGAAAAAATGGAGGATGAAGAAGGAGAGAAGACAGATGAAAGAAGGTGAAAGGAGGAGCAGGAGTCTGGCTGCAGTGCCTAGCACTAGCGATGGCACTGCCCTAGCTCTCAGCAAGCCAGTCCCTTTGTTCTGCTCTAGGGGTACCCATTAAGGGCATTTATCAGCTGGCAGGAGGTGCCCGAGTGCCCAGAGCCTGCCGCTGGGAAGGGAGGACAAGGCCAGGCACCATGACCAAGCAGGTATCCTGCCCAGAGGCTCCTCTCCAGATGCCAGGGCCCTTTCCCGGTGATGCTACGCTGAGATGAAACCTTGCAAGAGGAGGGTTCAGAGAATGAAGCATCCTGGCTTGGAGAGGCAGTGGGATCTAGTGGGTAGATGAAGGGGCCTTGGGACCAGGACTCCTCGGTCCTATCCCAGGCTCTGGGAGGGAGTGTGCACGAAGTGTGGGAGAAGGGGGTGGTTGGGGAGCCAGGACTCCTACGTTGTGTCACTACTACCAACACACAGTGACTGTGTGCTCTGTGCCTCAGTTTCCCCACCTACCAGATTATTTTTGGGGGTGGGGAGTTGAAGTGCAATGGTTGACAAAGGCCACAGTGGAACAGTGAACAGAAAACAGTGGTTCTGTTGATAGGAAATGGCCCCACACGGGGTTGGGGAGGGGACTTTGTCCATGTGCTCTCCCATGCTGTCACATCCATTTTCCTCTCTCACAGTTTCTGGTTATGGTGCTTTTCCCACAGCTCAGCCCCCTCTCCACCCAGCCAGATGTTTTCCCAGGCCAAAGCTGAGAGCCGGGGGGTGGGGCAGGAAGTTTGTGTGGCACACTTTGCTCTGGATGGACATGGGCTGGGAGGGGAGGAGACAGGGCAGGGTGGGGGAGATGGCTGCAGAAGGGACGAGAGGCGGCCGGAGAGGCGCCCGGCAGGAGCTGCAAAGGAGACAGTGCTTGCTCCAAGGTGGGAGCTCGGCCAACTCCTAGACAGGCCCAGGAAGGCGGGAAAGGAAAGGAGACTGAATGTGTGAGGGGCTCCCAGGGCACGGGGAGGGAGGGAGGGAGTGCTGGGGGTGCCTGATCAGTGAGGGGTTCCGGGGAGGGGCATCACAGGCCAGGGGCAGGGGGATCTGATCAGTGAGGGGTTCCAGGGAGGGGCAGTGCAGGCTGGGGGTCTGGTCAGTGAGGGGCTCGGGAGGGCAGTGCAGGCTGGGGAGGGTCTGGTTAGTGAGGAGCTCCGGGGAGGGGCAGTGCAGGCTGGGGGTCTGATCAGTGAGGAGCTCCGGGGAGGGGCAGTGCAGGCTGGGGGTCTGGTCAGTGAGGAGCTCTGGGGAGGGGCAGTGCAGGCTGGGGGTCTGGTTAGTGAGGGGCTCCAGGGAGGGGCAGTGCAGGCTGGGGAAGGGGGTCTGGTTAGTGAGGGGCTCCGGGGAGGGGTGGTGCAGGCTGGGGTCTGGTCAGTGAGGAGCTCTGGGGAGGGGCAGTGCAGGCTGGGGAGGGGTCTGGTCAGTGAGGGGCTCCGGGGAGGGGTGGTGCAGGCTGGGGTCTGGTCAGTGAGGAGCTCTGGGAGGGGCAGTGCAGGCTGGGGGTCTGGTTAGTGAGGGCTCCAGGAGGGGCAGTGCAGGCTGGGGAGGGGTCTGGTCAGTGAGGGGCTCCGGGAGGGTGGTGCAGGCTGGGGGTCTGGTCAGTGAGGAGCTCTGGGGAGGGGCAGTGCAGGCTGGGGGTCTGGTCAGTGAGGAGCTCTGGGGAGGGGCGGTGCAGGCTGGGGGTCTGGTCAGTGAGGAGCTCTGGGGAGGGGCGGTGCAGGCTGCGGGTCTGGTCAGTGAGGGCTCCGGGAGGCGGTGCAGGCTGGGGGTCTGGTCAGTGAGGGGCTCCGGGAGGCGGTGCAGGCTGGGGTCTGGTCAGTGAGGGGCTCTGGGAGGCGGTGCAGGCTGGAGTTCTGGTCAGTGAGGGGCTCCAGGGACGGGCAGCGCAGGCCGGGGTCTGGTCAGTGAGGGGCTCCAGGGAGGGGCAGTGCAGGCTGGGGTCTGGTCAGTGAGGGGCTCCGGGAGGCGGTGCAGGCTGGGGTCTGGTCAGTGAGGGCTCTGGGGAGGCGGTGCAGGCTGGGGTCTGGTCAGTGAGGGGCTCTGGGGAGGGGCAGCGCAGGCCAGGAGGGGGTCTGGTGAGTGAGGGGCTCCGGGAGGGGCAGTGCAGGCCGGGGAGGGGTCTGGTCAGCGAAGGGCTCCAGGAAGGGGCAGCGCAGGCGGGGTGGTCTGGTCAGCGAGGGCTCCAGGAGGTGAGTTCATAGGGTCGGCTCCAGGAGGGCCTCAGGCAGGGGGAGGCAGATGACTGCTCTGAGGGTCTGGAGGGATTTCAAAGCCTGAAGGCTGAGTGTGCCTGGAGGGGAAGGGGAGAGCTCAGGCTGGGGGTTAGGGGCTCCGGGAGGGGCAGGAAGGCTGGGCGGGGGGAGGGAGGTGGGGAGGTGGTGTTCTTCTTTTGTCCATAGGCAAGAGGCAGCCAATAGCCTTTCTCCTGCCTGTTCCTTCCTAAGGGAAGTGCCCCACCCCATTACTCTGGGAGGAGCATATAGGCTCAGCTGGGGTAGGGCAGGAGATTTGCCTGGCTACTCAGCCTCACTGCTGCACAGGGAGGCAGGCCAGGTGGGTGGCATTCAGTCCAGTCCCTCAGATGGCTCATTGAAAGGCCCAGCTAATTTTATGACTATTGTCAATAGAGATTTATGGCCCCTGGCTGATTCATTCTCATTCTCCAGGGCATGGGGTGGTCAGGAAGGAATCCCCTTTGTAAGGCATGTCAGGTGTTTCATGGAGGAGCAGTGACACATCTGGCCTGGGCTGCAGATGTTGTCCCAAGGAAATCCTGGCTTGGCAGAACCCACCTGCCTAATTCTACCGTTCCAGCCTGGCGGGGCATCTGTGCACCCTGTAATTAGGGGCTTGTTGGTACCCGATGCTGGCACGTGCAGCTGTGGCACTGCCAAGGCTGGCATGCCTGGGGCTCTGCTCAGCTCCAGCCCCACTAGCTAGTGCCCAGCCAGCCAAGGCTCGTGCTCTCCCTGCACGGGGCCAGCACCTTCACTGGCTGATGTGCTCCCAGCTGCCATGGGGAGCGAGGGCAGGTGTCTGGGGGGTCTGGCTGCAGATGCAAGTGACATGGTTCATCCTGTAGCCATGTCCCATCTCCTGAGGGGGGAGATTGGGGGGTTCTTGGCCTGTACTCTCCATCCCACCTCTCCCTGCTCCATATGCGTATCCATCATGTCCCCCCCCAGCCATTCCTCATCCTCCCCCCAAACCCCTAACTGAACCAACACCCTCTCTGGTTTTCTCCACACCCCTCCTTTGCCTGTTCCCAACACACCCTGAAGCCTGGGCACCGCACAGCACAGCATTGCTAGGGTGCCTGCGATTGTTGGGTGAGCTCTGACCCGCTCCCAGGAGGGTGCCCAGGTGGCTTGGAGAGTGGGCTGGAGGGCAGGGCAGGTGGGTGGGCAGGTGGCATGACACAGCCTGATGGATTGCCAGGCCCTGCTCCCCAGGCCGGGCACACAGGTTGTGCCCTTGGGCACATAGCCCCGCCCTGCTTGTGCCATCCAGCGCTCTGGCGCCTCCCATTTCCTGGCTGCTGGGAGGGCTGGGAGCATGGAGCCAGGCCAGGGGGCTGCCGTGCTGGTGCGGAGCCAGGCAGCAGGGCGTGGGTGAAGGGTGGAGAGGCGAGGGCAGGCAGGACCTGAGTCTGGCACTGCAGGCTGGCGCTGGGGGTAGCAGGAGGGGTGTACTGTGCCAGGTCGATGCTCAAGAGGGCTGGGAACATGGAGCCACAAACCCAGGGCCACAGCCCCAGCTCAGTGTGCAGGGTAGATATGTCCTTAGCAGGATGTGCAGACGCTTCTGCAGCAAGTTCTTGTCCCACATGGGCCTAAGGGGGGGGATTGTGCTGCCCTTAATATCACAGCGCGCTCAGCTCTGCCCTGGAGACCAGGCACGGACCCGCCCCACTCACAACTGCCCCAAGTGCAGCGGCCTCAGTGGTCCCCTAGCCAGAGCCCCTGAGGCATTATGGGAAAGCCGGCCTGAGGGGGTTTTCTTTTCCCTGGCTGGAGCAGGGCTGCCTGCGTGAGGCAGGGAGGTGGGGAAGGGGTGGGGCCGGCAGCAGATGGGTCAGGGACTGTGCTGAATGGCTCACTGTGCACCCCCCAGCCCGGGGTGGGGCGCAGCCAGTTTATGTTTCTCTATATATAAACCCTCCACCCCCAGCCCCATTCCTGCCTCACCGCCTCCCAGACCCTACCATGAATTGCAGGCTCTGTGTGTGTCTGTGCTGGAAAGGGCCAGCCCGGGCCAAGAAAAACACCCTCTCCCCACAGCTGGGGGGGACCAGGCTCCTCGCTGCACAGAGCCCGCCTCACGGGCCAGCCACAGTCTCCTCCCCACTTGCCCCCAGCCCAGGGGAGCAGACGTCCCGTCTGGAGGTGGGTGGAAGAAATATCCCAGCTACCACTGCACAGCCTTCCGGGGGACGCTCCTGGGCCAGGGTCCCTGCACTGCGCTGACCCCCCTCTTGCTCCTTGTTTCAGGTGGCCTCATCCTGCCAGCCCCTTCCCCCGCCTGAGCTGGTAAGTGCCAAGTCCATCTGTCCTCATTCACACCCCACTGGCGATCTGAGCCATGGCACCTCTGGCTGTTAACATGCGGAGGGGGACGGGAAGGGGGCATTTTCCTTGTGCCAGCCCTGGGAGCCACCAGCCTGCTATCTTGAGCTGGGTTTGATCTCGCCAGACCACAGAGTCAGGGGATGGCTCAGGAAACCCTGGGCAGGAGGGCGGGGGGGTGGGGGGGGGGTCAGAAAGGAGCACACATCCCTCTGTCCCGGCGCCAGCCCTGGGCACTGCTGGAGGTGCCATCTTTCATGCCAAAGGGAGAACCAAGGTGATTCCTGCTCCTTCAGTATCCGCTGGGACTTTTTTCACGAGCGGGAGCCGTATCCACCAGGCCCTGGTCAGATTCCAAGCTGGGTAATTCCAAGTGGTCTCCGCTGGATTGTGCAATGCCAGGCTCCCTGTTGGGGCCAACAGCAGGGATGAAACCTGGCTCTTCATGCACAAGCTCCTAGTGAGTGAGCTAACAGACCTACCTCGCCTCGCTGACCCTCTTGCAGGCTCGTCAGCCTCTCTGGCCAGGGGGCACAGAGCCACCGGAGAGGCACAGCACCCCGGCTTGGAATAGAGTCAGAGTCACTTCCTGTCCTAAACAGGATGCAGTGTAGCTGCTAATCAGCTCCTGCGTCCTACCCCAGAACTAGCAGCATTTCAGTGCTGAGTGAGCCATTCCTGGATGGTTGCTTTGGGTGCTCTGGTGTTTGCGTCTCGTTAGAGCTCCTGAATAGTCTGTTGTGAGGCTGGGTAAATTCCAGGGGCTTCTTCTACCCCAGTGGAAAGTGACACGGATACCCATATGCAGTGCAAGCCTTGGAATTGGGTGGCATCCGGGTTTCAGTGGCAAGCTGGGATAACCTCACTGGGTGGAGCATTTCCTGGTGACCGGTTCTTGGGGCAGAGTGGAGACCAGAACAATTGAGAGCTCATGGGAGTGGGTTGAACTTTCCCTCCCAAGGTTGCTGGCCAGAGCTGGATTAGGGCAGCTACTTGTCTGTGGTTTGTTGTTTGCAGAGCAACCGGTGCATAGGCAAGGCTGCAACTAAAAGCTAGTCATTGCTTTGTGTCCAGAGGCCCCTCATAATCTGAGGCGCTAAACTGTAGCTTGGTTGGGCATAAATCTGACCCTGCCAGAGGTCAGCCCATGGCTGCCTGCAGCGCACCCACACCTAGGTGCTGCACTGCGGCATGTCAGCAATGCATTAGCACGGGGGAAGCGTGGTGCACAAACAGCTGGTGTAGACGTAAGGCCTGGGACCTGGTGCCGGGTGAGCTCATCCCTTGGCAGTAAAAAATCATCTCAGAGAAGATCCAGCTGCAGCATCTCCCAGCCAGTGGCTTTGGCAGGAGGATTTCTCTGGCCTGAGACAGGAAAGTCCCCTGGGAAACTCTCCAAGGCCTGATTCTCCACCGTGCTTTGCCTCAGGTGGCCCTTACACCAGGGCACTGTGGAGGCCAATGACAGCAGTGTGTGATGGACAGTCAGGTGAGTAGAGGGCTGGCTTTGCCAGAGGTGAAAGTGGGACTCAAGAAGCCTGGGTTCAAATCCCTGATCTGTCACAGGCTTCATGTGACCTTGGGTAAGTCACTCAATTGCTCTGTGCCTCAGTTTCCCCCCTTGTACAACAGAGCTAATAGCCCTGCCCTTCTTCACGGGGGTGCCTCAGCCCTGCCTAGAATTTCCAAGCTGCCCAAGCCCATGGTATCTCTAGCCAGATGCTCCCAAGGAAGCTGATGTAACACTAACCTCTGCAGGCAGGTTCTGACCCCAGCTGGTGTTGGGCATGAAGCATGGAGATGGACCACACTGGTTAGCTTTCTTGGTGCAGTCAGGTTGATGGTGTCCATTTGGGAGCCTAGGAGGCTCTTTGGTTCATTGGGCACCTAAATAACTGGCTGGATTTCCACCAACAGCCCCTGTGAACCTCAACAGCTTTGCTCTTAATGGCCGTGAAACACACAAAGCTGGCTGCCTGCTAGGCACTCCTCCTCCACAGCCACAGCCAGCCCTGGCCACTGCTAGGAGACAGGCTACTGGGCCGGACAGCCCAGGAGCTGCCATCTCCTCTGGGAGGACAGGCCATTGGTGACCTTTAGACTGAACAGGCCCCTGCTGCTGTGGCCTGCACTGCCCTCTGCATCACGGGAGTCAGTCTTAGTCCCATGCGTGTGGAGAGCCCGATGTGCCCATGGCCAGTGCCAGCATGTTGGGTAACTCCAGCATTGCCCCCTCTTGGCCCCCCAGCTTGTGAGCATAGGGCTGAGAAGCTCCTGGAACTAAGAGCCCTTTGGCCACGCTGATCCCGGGAAGAGCAGGCGAATCCTTTCCCATGGCGATTTGCTAACAGTCTCCTCACCCTGACATCCGTGTCACTTCCTGCTGCCCACCGCTGGTGCCAACTGGGCTCTGGCTCATCTAGGAAGGAAATGGGGCCCCAATTCAGAGGAATAACACATGAGGCAGCTTTGGTCGCTCCCAGCACCATCGGGCGCCCACTGGGAGGCCAAAGGCAGGGCTGGGGCATGTGCCTTGCTACCACCTGCCTCAGAGGGCTCACCTGGAATTAGGGCCCACCGTGCTAGGCACATGACAGCTGCCCCCAGTGCCCTGTGGAGCTAGAAGCACATAGTGCTGAAGCACCAGGCGGAAAGTGAAAGACTCAGGGGTTCACACAACAGACAGGAGGTATGCACAATCTAGCATAGGGATAAAGGGTGGGAACGGAAACTGAGGCACTCAGGCTCACCGCAGGTCACACAGCAGCTCAGTGGCAGAGGTGGGACTCAAACCTGAGTCTCCAGCATTCTTTTGGCTACTGGGCTACCTCTGCTAACAAGCAGGGAGCTCCACTAGCTGTGCCTGTCAACATGTGCCTTTGAGGTCTGCCACTGACCTGCCAGCAGGGCCCCCTGCTGCTGACACTGTCCTGTTCCCCCACCCCCAGCTCCAGGCTGCATCACGCAGTCAGAGCTTGTGGAACCTGGAGAGGTTTACAGACTCCAGCTGCTGACCTCAGGGCCAGCTGGCTTGGCGCCCAGGCCTGACGTCTCAGGGAAAAGGTTGTTGCACTGTTTGCATGGCTTTCCATCTCCTTCTCCTCACTCGTCAACTCCCCCTTCTCTCTCTTTCCCCTGTTTCCCTTACACCAGAGGCGGAACACCACTCCGGCCCGGCGCATCGAGCATTTGGTGAGTCCCCCCTCGATGGACCCCTTCTGTGCCCCCCGTGGGGGAGAGAAGGGACCGCACCCCAAATCCATGCCCCATTCCCATCCAGCTTGGGGATGGCTGGACGCTGGGATTTTTTTATGACAGGCTACAGAAATGACCCCCCAGAATCAAGTGTGTTCAAAGGGATCTGAGCATAAATTGCTGAGGCAGTGACTTCTCCCAGTCAGAGCTGAGGTTGGTAGGTTTCAGCTCGTGGGTGCCACCCTTCATTGCTTAGCCGAGAGGCCAACAACATAACTGGACGGGGACCAGCTCATCCCAAAGTGGGGGCAGAGGCATCGTGGAGGAGGCGGGGGTTAGGTCCTTTCCTTGGGGAGAAGGCAGACCTGGGAAGCAGCCATGGGGTTTGCTGACCCATCGTTCCTGGGAAATTCAGCCTCAGGGAGCCTTCTTCCTGCAGGGCAGAGGTAGGGCTGCCCCATGGACTCTGTCCCATCCATTTCGGTGCAGGGATGGAAGAGGAGTGACACCGTGTGGGGAGCCAGCCTCCAAAACCCTTCCCTTGGGGGTGGTGTGCGTGTATGTGCATGTGTATTGGGGGGGTATCTGCCAGGAGCAGGTTCCCTGATGCGGGGAGCTTGCAAGGGGACCCTTTCAGACTCCTGTATGGTTATTTCCGCACGAACCAGGCATGTAAGGGAACTGGGCCGTGGGGTTCAAAGACAGGGAAAAAGGGGTAATGGTGGGAAGAGGTTTGATTGTAGCCCCCAGCCCTGTCCATTCATTAGGCCTGATGCATGCTGCCATAGGACGGGGGGAGGGGGGAAGGCCAAAGCTCTCCTGTGCCAGCTGGTGGGACCAGCTAGCTGATCTGGCACAGGAGAGCTTCTGCCCTGTGTGAGCTGAACCAACAGAGCCCAATGTCGTCCCCTCCCCCCGCTCTGTTTGCCCCCTGGCTTGCTGTGCCGCCTGGGGCAGAGGAGGTGCAGCCGGCGGTGGGGGATTTAGCCTGCCAGTGCAGATCTACCAGAGGGGGAGGCGAGTGGAGAACTCCGCCCGCCCTCTGGGCTGGACGCCGGGGCAGCCGCCCGCAGCCAGTTCCATGAAGTCAGCAGGACTCTGGGAATAGAGGGAGGGCAGCTTGGATCCCGGCCTCTGACATCCCCAGAGGGCTGGCGAGCTGCAGGCCATGCGCGGGTGGGACCCGTCCCATGCTCCCTGCTCCCCACCAGCTGTTCCTGCCCAGCTGCCTATCCTGCCCCATGGCCTGGCCCTACAGTGATGGTTCAGTTCCAAGGAGCTGAGCACAGGGGCCTCAGTTTCCCCCTTGACCGGCTTCTCCCCTCCCGTCCCCCAGGGCTCGACCAAATCCCTCCACAGCACCAAGCAACGGAGCACGCTACCCAGGTGAGCAGGTGGGGCTGGCAGGGAGGGAGGGAACTGGCCGCCGCCCCCGCTCAGACACGAGAGGGGATCCATGGCAGCGGCTGCCCCTGCACTTATTTGTGCCTTGTTCCTAAGCACCACTGGCCAGGGGGTTGCATGTGGGTGCACAAGGTGGGGTGAAGCCAGGCACCCTGCTCATTGGGGGTGATACCCCAGCTGCTGGCATGTCCCTGACTCCCCCACCCTCCTCCAGGAGCTTCAGTCTGGACCACGTGATGGAACGCTAGTACGACTTTGACCTCACATACATCACCGAGCGCATCATCTCTGTTTTCTTCCCCCCCGCTCTGGAGGAGCAGCGTTACCGTGGCAACCTGCGGGAGGTGGCACAAATGCTCAAGTCCAAGCATGAGGATAAGTACATGGTATGGGAGGGGACCAGGGAAAGTCAGCTGGGGCTAGTGGGTAGAGCGGGGGGGAGGGGCTGAGAGCCAGCACTCCTCGGTTCGATCCAGAGTTCTGGTGGGGGGGGGTCTGGTGGTTAGAGTGTGGGGGACTAGGGGCCACTGACTTGTCCTGTGACTTTGAGTGAGTCTCAAGTGCCTCTCTGTGCCTTGGTTTCCATGTTGTGGCTGGCCAGGGGTAACAGTGTCCATCCCTCTGCCCCGGTGAGGTTTCCTCCATGTGCGCGTGGGGTTTGTGCTCCGGCTGGGCCCTGGCGCACTGCAGACAGGCAGGGATTTGGGCATTTGTGCTTGAGGGGCTGCGACTGGAGGCTCCACCCTGGGGAGGGTCTCCCACCAAGCTCTTCAGGCTGCAGTTGGGGCTGGAGGGTTTCAGGGTGCAGGGTTTCGGGGTGCCAGCTGGGTGCAGCCAATGAACTCGCTCTCTGCCTTGCAGCTTTTCAACTTGTCCGAAAAGCGCCGCGACATCAGCAGGCTGAACCCCAAGGTGAGAGGGCAGAGGCACCCCCAGCCTGCGAGGATCCCCGAGTTCTGCCAGGGAAGAGACAATGGGATCTCGCTGCCTAGCTCTGAGCTGGCTCTTCCCAGCTGAGTGCGTGGGGCAAGGAATCTAACTGCTCCCCTCCTAATTGGTGCAGGTTCAGGATTTCGGCTGGCCGGACTTGCACGCACCCCCCCTGGACAAGATCTGCTCCATCTGCAAAGCCATGGAGACCTGGCTGAACGCTGCCCCCCAGCACGTGGTGGTGCTGCATTGCAAGGTGGGGGCGGGACATGGCCAGGAATGGGGATGACAGGGGAGGTGGCGCTGGGCAGGGCCAGGTCCTGCCAGGGTGGGACAACTTAGGCAGCTGCACACATGAGGAGTGCTGAGTTGCTCAGCCAGGCCCCAGTGCAAATGGGGGGCTGCCCCTCCACACACACCGCGTGACCAGGGGCTTCCCTGTGGGCCTGGCTCCCCTGGTGGAGGCTGGGAGCCAGGGGGCTGGGCAACCCAGTGCAGCGGGGGGGAGGGAGGGGAGTGCTGGGAGCTGGGGGACTGAAAGCAAGAGGCCGGGAGGGGGGGCTGGACACATACCGGCTCTGACGTTCTTGCTCTGTTGCAGGGCAACAAGGGCAAGACGGGCGTCATCGTGGCGGCCTACATGCATTACAGCAAGATCTCTGCCAGGTACAGGGAGGGGTGAGCCCTCCACATGTGGCTCATCCCCCTCCTCTATTTCCAGCACCCGCTGGCTGCTTCCCCTCGGCCCAGACCCACTGCCCCAGGCCAGTTACCTCCCTCCTCCGAGTCACTCCACCTCTCCCATGCTGTTCCCGTCCCCTAGCCTCTCCCTCACCCTGCCAGAGCCTCCCACCTCCTGGGCTGTTCCCCTCCCCAGTCTTCCCCCCTCCCTCCAGCCTCTCCCCCACCCTGCCTGTGCCCCCCACACTCCCTAAGCTGTTCTCCTCCCTACTCTGACCCCTTCAACACAGCTTCTCTCCCTGCCTTGCCCTGGCTATTCCCAACACACCCTGGATTGCTCCCCCTACTTTTCTTCCTTCCTTCCCCCTCCTCAGCACCCCATCCCCCAACCCCCAGCAGAGTCAAGCCCTGAGTCCAGGGGATACTCTGGCGGCCAGGGATTCTTGCACTGACTTTGTCTCTCCCACTCCCCAGTGCGGACCAGGCACTCAGTACCCTGACCATGCGGAAATTCTGTGAGGACAAAGTGGCCACATCCCTGCAGCCGTCCCAGAAAAGGTGAGGGGGGGGCAGTAATGAGAGTGGGAAGGGGCGAGGGGCAGAGGAGGGGCATATGGAGACCATTAAGGGACAGGAGAGGGTCCCCATTGGCTGGCTCCTCCCCCCAGGTCCAGTTTGGGGCAGGACCCTGGGGCTGAGCTGAGCCTCCCTCCACCCCCAGATATATCAGTTACTTCAGCGGGCTGCTGTCAGGCACCATCAAGATGAACTGCAACACGCTGTTCCTGCACCATGTGCTCATCCCGGCCATCCCCAGCTTCCAGCCCTGCGGCGGTGAGTGCTCCAGGAGTGTGTGGCACACGTGAGCGCCAGCCCTGGGCCATGCCAATGGGCATGTGCGTGTGCAAAGTGGGTCTGTGCGCACAGGTGAGCCCCCCATTGTATGCAAGTTGAGCACGTTCGAGGGAGGTGGCCCTGCAGGCCATTGCAAGATGTGTATGCTTAGGTGCACAGCAACCCATTGGTACGTGCAAATGAGCACCTGGGAACTTGCAGACTGGGCACTTACATGCTCCCACCAGCACTTGCACAGTGGGCACTCTCCCACCTGTGGGAATGTGCATGGATTTGCAAACTGGGCAGACGCACAGGCACACACCTGTAGGCCTGTGCAACCTGGGCACACATTGTACACACCCCCAAGAGTCCTGGCACACAGGTGTGCGAACAGGCAGTGCTTTCCTGTGTGTGTAGGCTCACTCCCAAATGAGCCTGCACGCATGGCTGTGGCATGCTGCCCTCACCAGGGAGCTCACACCAGTCACGAGGAATCTCTGCCAGACTGGCTCAGATCTGGGCAGCCTGCCCCCTCTGACCCTCCTGTAACCCATGCTTTCTGCCCTAGGCTACCAGCCCTTCCTGAAGATCTACCAGGCCATGCAGCTTGTCTACACCTCGGGGATCTAGTGAGTATGGGGCACCTGCCGCTCGGGAGCTGCAGGGCCTCCACCAGCGATTGACCCAGTCCTCCTGTTTCTATACCCCCCCCTTGCAGCAGCATCCCGGGCCCCGGCCCCCAGAAGGTCTGTGTCACCCTTGAGCCAGCCCTGCTGCTGAAAGGGGATGTGATGGTGAGTACTGGCAGTGCCAGGAATGGGGGGCAAAGCCCAGAGGGGACCATGGCTCTGAGCCCAGCAGGGAAGGGGCAGGAGGATCTGGGGGGCTGACATGGGCACCTGACAGACAGCTCCACGGAGCAGGCAGTGGGTGTGAGCATGGGGCAGGGCACAGCTAGTGTGGGGCTGTGAAAATGGGTGTCAATGTGCACAAATGGAGGTGAGCGTGTCCATGGGTGTGCACAAAGGGGGTCTGAGGGTGTGTACACAAGGGGGTATCAGCATGCCCAAATGGAGGAGAGTGTGCCTGTGAGTGTGCGCATGGAAGGCTGAGGGGGAGTGTGCAAGGGGGGTGTCAGTGTGCACACTGACATGCACGAGCGTGCCTCCGTGCATGCCCCTGGGGATCTGTGTGGGCGTGCATGGGGGCCTGTGTGCATGTCCATGGCTTTGCACATGCTTGGGCACTCCACGGCAGTGCTGACCCCACCCCCTCGCCAGGTAAAGTGCTACCACAAGCAGAGCGGCAGCTCCTACCGGGATGTGGTTTTCCGCGTCCAGTTCCACACGTGCACCATCCATGGTGCCCAGCTCTGGTTCGGGAAAGACGAGTTGGACGATGCCTGGCAAGGTGAGTAGGGCAGGGGGCTGCACTGGGGCAGCCTCCAAATGAGCAGCCACCTCTCTGGGGACAGAGCACCCCCAGCCTTGCGCTGGGACCCCTGCTCCCCTAGTGCCTGGAACCCCCTTGCTGCCCCTGGCATATGGGACCCCCTGCTCCCTCGGTGCCTGGGACCTCCCTGCATCCTACCCGGTGCCTGGGACCCTCCTCTTCCCACTTGTACCTGGGACCCCTCCTGTGCCTCCAGTGCCTGGGACCCCCTGCTCCCCATCCCACCCTCATACCTGGAACTTTTGTGCTCTTCCTGCCCTTCATATCTGCGGCCCTTCACTCTCTTGTGCTGGGGACCTGCTACACCCCGGCCAATGGGTGCTCCCTTCACGTGCTCCCCTCTCTTTTCCTCTCCCCAGACGAGCGCTTCCCCTTCGAAGCCACCGTGGAGTTTGTCTTCTCCTCTGGCCCCGAGAAGATGAAAGGTGAGGGGCTGGCAGGCGGGGAGGGGTGAGTCCCCCCAAGCAATAGCACCCCACAAGCTCTCCCCACACACTGAGCCGAGCCAAGCCAACCCAGGAATCTCCTGCCCCTGGACCAAGGCAATAGCCCCCCAGAGCCAGAATTGACACCCCCAGGACAGAAGTTCCCATGCCCTGGGCTGGGCTGGGAGGAGTTCCCAGAGGCAGGAGATGCCCCCCAGCTGGCCAGAGTCCCCATAGTCAGCTGGCCAGGTTAAGCAAAGCCCAGTTCCTGACTGAGACGGTCCCCACCCTCTGTTCCCCAGTTGGAGGGCGGCCCATGGCCCTCACCAGTGCTCTCCCCGCAGGCCTGGAGAGCTTGCGGAACCATCCATCTGTCGCGGTGGATTATAACATCGCCGATCCCATGGTGCGCTGGGACTCCTACGAGCACTTCAACCTGCACCATGAGGACAGCCTGGAAGGTACAGCTGGGTGCTGGCAGCGCCTAGGCACAGCCACCCCCAGCCATCCGCTCCCACCTCCTCAAATGACCCGCATACCACACAGGCTACCGGCCAGACCTGTGGGGCTGCCCATACACAACAATGTGGCTATGGTGCTGGGCTGGGAGTCAGGACACATAGGTTCTCCTCTCAGCTCAGCCACTGCCGCCAGGCCTCGGCCAAGCTGCTGCCTTTTGCTGTGCCTCAGTTTCCCTCCCCACCCTTTGTCTGTTCAGACTGTGAGGAAAACCAGGGGAAAATATGTGGGTTTGGGTCAATGAAGCCATTTTGTTTACATCATTCAGAACTGTTTTGGTTCAGTTTTGACCTTTCTTTTTTTCTTCTTTTTTCACCTATTTTCAGTCTAATGAGCCCAAATTCCAGCACAAAGTTAATTTCAACCAGGAAACAGTAACTGTTTGTTTAGAAATCATCAAGCCTTGTTTCCAGGCACACTGCCGTCCCCATGCTGGCTTCACAAACTGTTTCAGTTTTCATAACGCTGCATTTGTCTACTGAAACATCTCCCTTCCCTCGTTTTGCCAGTAAATTCCCAACTGGCTCTAACAGGGATCGCTTTAGGGCCAGCTGCTCTCTCACACCATATGTACAGCACCTTAGCCCAGTTTGACCCATGGGAAACTGAGGTATGGAGCAAGAGCATGGGGCTCACTCTCTGTGATGCAGTGTGCATGTGGCAGAGGCCAGAACTATCCCTCAATCTCCTGCCATAGCCCCAATGCCTGGAGTTCCAAATGAGAGAAGCCCAAATGAAAATTATGCACTGGCCAGGCCAGGCAAGGAGCTGCTGTTTGTGAGCCTGGTCAGGCTACAGCAAAACCCACCTCTGCAGCAAGAGCCAGAGTTTGTGTAGGACCTACTGTTTTAGAAAGAGATCCCAAATAATGAAGAGCGGGAAGGAGAGAATAGACTGTTTAAAAAACAATACATGATCTGGTAGCACTTTATAGACTAACAAATCATGTAGATGGTATCATGAGCTTTGTGACAGCTCCTTTGATTGTGGGGAAGGGGGGAGATTTGGGAATGGGGGGGATGGGACATGGATGTCTCAAGCCACCAGATTTGTGGGAACATAATATTCACAGGATAGTTAGTCATTGGAATTAGTCTAAGTGGATTACTGAAGTTGTGTGTGTGTGTCTGTGAGTACAAGTGTGTGTTCCTGTCTGTATGTGCCTCCGTGTGTGTAACTTTTTTTGGGAGGGAGAGAGTCTCTTTGTTCATGAGGTCATGAGGTTTGGAGATGAGTCCTGCTCTGTGCATGCGTGTATGTGCGCTGCCACCTGCTGGACAGTCTGAGCACTGCTCTGTATGTGCAGGTGCAAGTATGTCCCTGCTGTCCCCTGCTGGAGGAGAAGAGCCCTGGTGGGGGGGGGTGGGGGGGGTGTGTATATATGCCTGCACTGCATTTGTTTTCCAGAAAAAGATACGCAAATTGTGATCTGCAATTTGTGTATCTTTTTTCGCTTGTTTTTCGGAAGAAGCATTTCTGACATTTGGCCCGTCTACATGGGGCCAAATGTGGGCAAAACCTCCTCTTTTAGAAGATCCCTTCTTCCTCGTACAATGAGGAATACGGGGATGCCGAAAGAACGTGCCCACTTTTTCAGAAACGGTTCCGAAAAAGCAGACACGTTCGCTGAACGCGGCAGAGTTTTGGTATCCCGGAAAAACTGCAATCTAGACATACCCTCAGTGTGTGCGCGCGTGTGTGTGTGTGTGTGTGCACGTGTCTCTGCTGGAGATGAGCCCTGCTCTGTGTGTGCGCGTGTGTGTGTGTGTATGTATGTATGTGTGTGTGTGTGCGCGCCCGCGCGTGTCTCTGCTGGAGATGAACCCTGCTGTGTGTGTGTGCGCACTGCCACCTGCTGGACAGGCTGAGCCCTGGTCTGTATGTGCATGTGTAAGTATGTCCCTGCTGCCCCCTGCTGGATATGCATTGCTCTCTCTCTCTCTCTCTCTCTGTGCTGTGTCCTTGCTGGAGATGTGAGAGAGAGAGAGTGTGTGTGTGTGTCCCTGCTGGGACACACCCCACTCCCGTAGCCTTGTTCCGGTCCTTGTGGCTGGTCCTATGTGTGGATGCGTTCAGTGCCCCAGGAGGCCCCTGGCTGGCTCAACACCTCAGCCTCTCACTGACTAGGCCCTGCTGTCCCCTCGCCCACAGATGTGTCCCACACCCGCGGCCCCCTCGACGGCAGCCTCTATGCCAAGGTCAAGAAGCAGCGGCACCCGAGTGGTTTTTCCAGCAGTGGTGGCAGCCCAGGCAGCACCGAGACCACCCAGCAGGGCAGCCGCTTCCTCTCCATCAGCAGCGACTCCGGCCACTCCTCCATGCTGGCTGAGAAGCTGGACGAGCCCTCCCCGCCTGCCAAACCACTGCCCACGCCGGCCGAGAGGGAGGAGCTGGACAGGCTCCTGGGGGGCTTCGGGGTCAAGGCCAGACCAGAGACCCCCAAGCAGCAGAGGGGGGGCTCCCCACCCCGGGACCTGGGGGGATACCCGCACAGCAACGGGGCCAAGGACAGGGAGACGGCCATCTTGGAGGATGAGTTGGTGGAGATGAGCCCCTTGGGGCCGCTAGCATACCCCAGCCGGCGTGCTGGCATAGCCCGTCACTGCTCCTGCCGCCTGGGCTACCGCTCACAGAGCTGCCCGGGCACTCACAGCCCTGAGAGGCTGCCCAACACTGCCTACTACAGGCCCGAGGGCACCTTGGAGCGCCGGCGGCTGGTCTACAGCCCCAATGGGGCCCAGCTGCCTCCTGCCGAGGGCTACCCCTGCCTGCAACAGGAGGGTGGGCCGGGGGAGAAGCGGCGGGCATATCGCTCCCTCTCTGAGGGCCTGCAGCCCCTCGCCCACCCTTACTCCTACGAGCTGTCCCACAGCCCTGGCAAGCGGGAGGACCTGATCTACAAGTCACCCGGCTACCGGGAGCTGGTGATCTTGGAGGATGAGCCCTTGTGCGACGTGGAGCTGTGCCCGTGCCCCGACTGCCAGGAGAAGGCTCACGAGGAGGCTGGCCTGCCCCCCACTGCTGCCTTCTATGGCCTGCGTCTGGGCAGCCGTGAGCCTGAGGAGTGGGGTCTTGAGAGCGCCAAGTCCCCCCGGGCTGGGCACCCCAGCCAGCCCGTACCCCTGCTGATGCCGGCCACCTATGGCCAGCGCAACCGGGGGCATCACGAGGTGTTTGACTTCGAGCCCGCCCATGGCAAGATGCCAGCACACTTCGGCCATGGATACCCTGCCCATGCCATGCCCAGCTCCCATCAGAAGGGCCACAAGGGTCTGGAGCAGAGCCTGGAATCCTTCCACTACCGCTATGGCCTCCCCTACCCCGCCCTGCTGCCCCACGGTGCCTACGCCTGCAGCCTCCCTGCCCACTGCCCTCAGCCGCCCTTCTACAGCCGGGCCCCAACTAGGCCCTGCGGCTCCCCCCCAGACATGAGGCCGTACACGCCGAGCTACCACTCACCCCCATCTGGCTCAGTGTCCCCTGACAGCTCAGCCTACCCCACCCCCAGGAAGCAAAGCCATGAGCCCCAGTTGCCGGAGACAGGGCAGGGCTGCCCATGCCCGGGACACCAGGACCGGACACCCACTGGTGAGTGCCTACATGGTGTGGCGCCGGCAATCAGGCCTGGGGAAGGGGCTGGTGACTGGCTAACGATGGGGACCAGCTAATGGCCCTGGGGGGAGAGGGTTGGTGTGTGGCTGATGCGGGGAGGGCTGTAAGTGTCTCTCTAGCAGCCATGGGGAGGAAGGGGCTGGTAGTGGCTAAGAGGGGGTGGGTGGCTATTAGCCATGGTGGCAGGGGGCTAGTGTGCGGTGATGAGGGAGGATTTAACAGCCAGGAGGGTGGGGCCTGCCTTTCACCCTGGCAGCTCTCCTCTCCCCAGAGATACAGGGCCCTAGGGACGAGGTGCCCTGGAGAGATGCCCCCGGCTCCTGCAACTCCCTGCGCCAGTCCCACCGGGAGGCTCATGCTGCCTGCCCCATACCCGCCGGGCTGTCAGGCCCTCCAACACCCCTGCACACCAGCAGCCCAGTGCAGAGCAAAGACAGGTGCGTACAGCAGCCTGCGCAGGGTGGGGGGTTATGGGGCCACCCCCGGAGCAGAGCTGGCTCCATCCTGCCCAGCCAGACCCAGCCATACTGAGGTATAGCAAGACCCAGTGGCAGGGGGATCCTAGGGGCAGGAGGGATCTCCCCACACACCATCAAAGGAGACCAGCTTCCCTGCCAGCCCCCCACATCCCGTGGGGGGGAATCAATGCTCCTGGTACCAGGTAATTGCTCCCCTAGACAAGCTGTCCCAGGGTGGAAGCTCCCAGCCCCTAGAAACAGCCTCCTAGAGGGCCCCGGGGACCCTGCTGCCCTGGCACAAGCTTCTTCCCTGCAGGTTCTCAGGGCCCTTTGATGGGGGGACTGTACCATGCACTGGCTGGTGCCTAGGATGATACTGAGGGTGCCCACTCTGTGATTCCACAGCCCAGCGATGCCCAAAGGCGACACCCCATCTGACAGCCTGCAGGAGAGTTCGGCATCTTCTAGCCCTGAGGCCAATGCCCTAGCCAGTCCCAAGAGGACTCCAGAGATGAGTGCAGCCCTGCCGGGCGCTGTACCCAGCTCCACGCAGCCCTCTTCCCCCATGCCGGCATGTGCCCACGGAACTGGCTCCCGCATCCAGTCCAATGGGCCAGCCCCGAGGCAGCCATGTCTCCGAGCCCACAGCCCAGCCAGCCCACCCCATGGCACCGGCCTATCCAGGGTGAACTCGGGCGAAGCCCTAGGTCACCTGAATGGTCACAGCTGCCCAGCAGTGTCCCCTGATCTGCCTCCCAGCAATGGGACCCCGGCGCACCTGCTGCTCCCTGGGATGGACAGGCTGCCCCAGCGCAGCCCCCCGGGCACGCCTGTGCACAGCCCAGCCTGTGCTGGATGCAGAGCAACGACCACGCTCAGGAACCCAGCCCCCTGCAATGGGCACCTGCCCAGTGAGAGAGCCGAGCTGGCCCCGGGCACCCTAGCCCACTGCCCCAACGTCAGCCCCCTCCCAAGCCCCCTCAGCATGCAGCTCCCAACCCCTGGGGGCAGCCAGGCCTGCCCCCCCGACTTGCAGTGCTCCCCGACCCCCGCCTTCCCCATCGCTACAGACTTCTACGCAGGCGGGGAGAAGAGCCAGCCACCCCCAGGCTCCCCTAGCCAGGGCCAAACCCGCAACACACTGCAGCAGCCACCGTTGCCTGAGAAGCGCCACACGCCAGTGGCTGGCAACTGGGAGAGGAGCTCGCCACCAGGACGGGGCACCGGGACCAATCACCACGTCACCTTCGCACCCGACACCGCCAGGCCAGACCCAGGTTGGGGATCAACTCCACTGCAAGGGCGGAAGGACAGGGAAGGCCTGGCACCAGGGGACCTTTTGTAATTTTCCAGCCCAGAGACTGAGGGTCTGAGCTGCCCCAAAGCTAGCACTCCTGCCCCACTCTGCACAGCGCCCCCTGCTGGGAGAGGCTGGGCTGGACTAGCTAGGAGCCCCACCCCCGAAAACCAGCATTCCTGCCCCACTCTCCATAGCACCCCCTGCTGGGAGAGGCTGGGCTGGACTAGCTGGGAGCCCCACCCCCCACAGCCAGCATTCCTGCCCCACTCTCCACAGCGCCCCCTGCTGGGAGAGGCTGGGCTGGACTAGCTAGGAGCCCTACCCCTAAAAACCAGCATTCCTGCCCCACACTCCATAGTGCCCCCTGCTGGGAGAGGCTGGGCTGGACTAGCCAGGAGCCAGCTACATCTCCATTGTGGCAAATATCAGGCCCAACCCCTTAGCACTGGAAGGATTTGCTAAGCCAGTTGCTAGGGCCAGGGCATTTGTTTTTCTTCCAGTGTTTCTCAGTTCTGTACAAAGCAGCTAGTCAGGGAACCACGACGCAATGATGCCAGGAGACAGCCCCCCAGATTAGTAGGTTTCCCCTTGAAACATGAGCACAATTTTCTTTCACGTGCGTAACCCGATGCCTGCCATTCCCTTTCAGACATGCCGCCAGAGAGCCACAGCAATGTCCAGTTTGTCCAGGATACATCCAAGTTTTGGTATAAACCCAACCTGTCCCGGGACCAAGGTACCGTGGGCTGGGGGGGGGGCACTTGAGTCAGGTCCCATGGGTTAGTTGGATTTGGCTGCAGCCATTTTATTTTGGAAAAACCTTTTCCTGGGGCTCTCGTCCTGCGTTTAGCTTTCAGGCTGACGCTACAACCCAGAGGGCCAAAGCCCACGTGCTCTAACCACTAGACCAGGGTTTTCCCCAGTAAGCTGAGCGCTTGGGCAGCTGCCCTGGAGAGATTCAGGAGCCACCAAGCTGATTAGCAGAGGGCCCACAGCCTCCCACAGCCAGCATTATGTGTTTCTACTGGTGGTGCACATTGTATATGCCTCAGTGCACATAACTAAATTATGCCACACATGGATGGAAAACGTTAGAGAGAACATTTCATTAGACCCCTGTATCTTTCCAGAAGCAGGGCTAGAATCTAGGAGACTGACAGCCAGCACCCTTGTTCTAATCACTGTCCCACCCTCCCATCTCACAATTGGGCATAGAAACCTGGAGGCCTGGTGTGACGACGCGTTGGGGTCCCCTGACTCCTGCACCCCCGTAATGGCAAGAACAGACTCCACCAGCCCGTAGAATGGAGGGAGTTTATTCCTTCTCCAGGATACAGCACAGCACAGCACAGCACCGATGTAATCTGGTTACAGGGCAGGTCTAGGATGCCTCAGCCCCCTTGCGATGGGAAATTGGGCCCTAAATCCCAGCCCCTGGCTTAGGCTGGTTCCTCCATGATCCCAGACAGAAACTCAACTAACTCTCTTCCAGCCCTGCCCCCAGCCCGGGCAGCATTCCCCCTTCCTTTGTCTCTCTCCCTGGGAGGTAGCTGGTCAGACAGGTTGAGAGACCCTCTTTGCATAATGACTCATCCTTCTGGGCTGTGGTACCGATGGCAGCCATTGGGGATTACCACAGAGCCAGCATAGGAACTAGCCAGATACCCCCACTACGTCACACCTGGCTCTTAACCGCCTGCCCAACTGGTAAGCTGCACCCTGGGCTGGAGATAGCGCATAGGATCATCCAGTACACCAGAGGCATTCTCTGAACTTGGCTGATGGTCACTCCAGATAGTCTGTATGGAGGGGCAGGCTGGGACATAGACTCCAAGTCCATCCAGGCCAGGACCATGCAGCGGGCATCACCTGGGCATAAGCTGAACCCATGTGGGGCAGGTGGCAGCATGCCCCCCCAGCATGGCACAGGTTCTTCTCTCCCGAGCAGCCATTGCCCTGCTTAAGGACAAGGAGCCCGGCTGCTTCCTCATCCGTGACAGCAACTCCTTCCAAGGCGCCTATGGGCTGGCTCTTAAAGTAACAACACCCCCGGCCAACTGCCTCACCCTCCCTTCCAAAGGTAAGAACTTGTCTGGGCAGCTGCCGTCTGGGATGCACTGGGCCTGCTGCACAGACATCCCCACCTGAGCTGCTATTACACCCCCAATTGTGGGTGGGGAAACTGAGGCATGGAGTGGGGCAGGAACCTGCCCAGTGAGCCTGTGCCAGAGCTGGGAAGAGAACCCAGGAGTCCTGGTTGCCAGGCTCACTCCCACTCAACCTACCAGACCCCACCCCTGTCCCAGGGACAGAACCCAGGAGTCCTGTCTTCCAGCCCAACCCTGAGCTCTAGCCACTAGCCCCCTCTTCCCTCCCAGAGCCAGGCACAGACTCCTAGGCTACATCTAGACTACATCCCTCTGTCAGCAGAGGGATGTAAATGAAGCCCTTCGAAAGTGCAAATGAAGCCGGGATTTAAATATCCCGCACTTCATTTGCATAATCACGTAATGGTGCTCTTTCGAAAAAGCGCTATTTCGAAATTGAAACCGCAGTCTTGACACGGTTCTTTATCTTTCGAACAAGCAAAAGAACCGCGTCTAGACTGCGGTTTCAATTTCGAAATAGCGCTTTTTCAAAAGATCGCCATTATGTGATTATGCAAATGAAGCGCGGGATATTTAAATCCCGGCTTCATTTGCACTGTCGAAGTGCTTCATTTACATCCCTCTGCTGACAGAGGGATGTAGTCTAGACGTAGCCTAGGAGTCCTGACTGCCAGCCCCTCTGACCCCTGCTCTGACCACTAGCCCTTCCATCGCCCTTTGGGAGCTGGTGCCCACCCCATTGCCAGGCTGCTCCCAGCCCCGAGGAGGAGGCAGGGTGTGGGGCTTGGGGAGGGGTGTGGGTCTGGGGTGAGGGTCTCTCACCTGGCTGGGTCCCTGCCCCAGGTGACCCCATGGAACAGCTGGTGCGTCACTTCCTGATTGAGACAGGCCCCAAGGGGGTGAAGATCAAGGGCTGTCAGAACGAGCCCTACTTTGGTGAGTGACAGGGCAAGGGGACTCCCCCACGTCCATCCACTCCCCTGCCCGCCCTGCAGCCAAGCCCTGACGTGTTGGCCACCACGTGGGCAGAGCAACTGGCACCCCGATCTGCCCCAGGCACTGAGCTTTGGGGTTCCAGCGAAGACACCAGTGCATCCTGCAACCCCTGCCACTCAGGGCTTCCGCCTCCTTCCCCCCCCCCGCCTTGCTGCCTGCAGGAGGCCTGGAATGCATTGGGGGCAGCAGGCTGGAAGGGTGCCCAGGTGGGTGCAGGGGGAGGAGAGCAGAGTAGGGGCAGGCACCAGGGAAAGGGGCTGACTGTGGGTGGGTGGGACAGTCGGGGGTGTAGGGCTGGGGTGGAAGCAGGCACCAGGGACGGGGACTGGAGCAGAAGCAGCTGACTGTATGTGTGCCCTGCAGGAAGCCTGCCTGCCCTGGTCTCACAGCACTCCATCACCCCCATCTCCCTGCCCTGCAAGCTCCGGATCCCCAACCGAGGTATGTACGGGAGAGGGGGTGTCCCCAGCCTAGCCTCTGGAGAGCTCTCAGCCCCAGGGGGCCATGTGATGCCACTCACTGCGCACAGCAGCCCTGGCCCCAGGGAGGGGGCAGCTCCACCACCATGCACATCCCTCTGCCAGGGTAGAGGGAGGCTCCACCCTAATTGCATTCTCCCCAAGGGACGCTACCCGCAGATTTGAGTCCTGCCTGCTTCCCACAGCCCTGGCCCTGCTGGGGATGCGCTGGAGTCAGGCCGGTACCCGACTGCTTGGACGTGGCCATAGGTGCAGGGCCCGTCTGCTGTGTGAGACCAAACAAGGGCTTGGTCTGCGGCCACATCCCTGCCACCACGTCAGGCCGCCCAGATGTGAACCCAGGTGTCCTGGTGCCCAGAGTAACGCCTCTGGCACAGCTGGGAATAGAACCCAGGAGTCCTGACTCCCAACACTCGCCCCTCCCCCACTCTAACCACTAGGCCTAGGCTGGGAAGGGAACCCAGGCATCCTTGCTGTAGCCACTTGCCCACGCTACCTCTGTGTCCTTCTCTGGCTCAGATCCCCTGGAGGAGACCCCGGACGTGGCCATCCCCACCAACATGAGCACGGCAGCCGATTTGCTGAAGCAGGGGGCGGGTAGGTAGGGTGGGCCAAGTGGAGGGGTGGGGCTGGCTGCAGTGGCGGGGGGGGGGGTCCTAGAAGACACCCACCTGCCCTCTCAGCACAGAGCCAAACTAGAATGGGGCACTGAAGCTTCATGCCCACCTACCCTGGCAATAATAGGTGGCCTGACTGGGAGACCTGGACTGGGGTAGGCAGGTCTGTCCCCTGGGGTCTGCAGCGGAGGGCCTGGGGGGTCACTGTCCCCAAAGGGGTGGGGGTCAGAAGGAGCTGGGGGTCAAGGTTGGGACCAGCTGGCTCCCTAATCAGACTTGTGGGGGTGGGCAGAGGAGGCCAGCTGGTCTGAGGCTGGGGACATGATGCTGTCATGGCATGGCTGAGGCAGGGGGAAGGGGAACAAAGCCCCTGGGGCAGCACACGGCTCTGACGCCTCGTCGTTCACCCAGCCTGCAGTGTGCTCTACCTCAGCTCTGTGGAGACGGAGTCGCTGACGGGCCCCCAAGCCATTGCCAAGGCAGCTGCCAGCACACTCAGCTGCAGCCCCCGCCCACCTGCCTGCCTCGTGCACTTCAAGGTCTCGGCCCAGGGCATCACCCTGACGGACTATCAGAGGAAGTAAGTAATCCCCCCCTCCACATGGGCGCATGCCACCCTCTCCCGATGGGCATTCCACTCCCAGCCTCCTATGGGGCAGCCCCACTGGGCATGCACATGCTCCCTTCTCCTGCCCTGGTCTATAATGGGAGATCCCAGGCTCTGCCACTGCCTCAGCCCTGCACTTTAGGAGGCAACCCTTCCACCCTCTGCCTACCATGGGGCATCAGGCCCCACCCCCTCCCACGTGCACTGCCCCCTGATGCCCCTACACTGCAGACAATCCCTGAGTCCCCTCGCTGCCCCTCCTCCCATCCTCACACGAGGTCCTGGCCCTGCCTTGGGCTGCCTCCCCCAGGCCCTGCACTAACACACTGTCATTGCATTGCTCTGGCAGGCTGTTCTTCCGGCGCCATTACCCTGTGAACAGCATCACCTTCTGCAGCACCGACCCGCAGGACAGGAGGTAATGGGCACTTACACACCCAAACAGTGGGTTCTGGGAGCTCCCTCCCTCCTCCTCACAGCGCCCCCTGCTGGGAGAGGCTGGGCTGGAATAGCCGGGAGCTCCCCACACAGCGCCCCCTGCTAGGAGAGGGTGAGCTGGACTAGCCGGGAGTCCCCACACAGCGCCCCCTGCTGGGAGAGGGTGGGCTGGAATAGCCGGGAGCTCCCCACACAGCGCCCCTGCTGGGAGAGGGTGAGCTGGAATAGCCGGGAGTCCCCACACAGCGCCCCCTGCTGGGAGAGGGTGGGCTGGAATAGCCGGGAGCTCCCCACACAGCGCCCCTGCTGGGAGAGGGTGAGCTGGAATAGCCGGGAGTCCCCACACAGCGCCCCCTGCTGGGAGAGGCTGGGCTGGAATAGCCGGGAGCTCCCCACACAGCGCCCCCTGCTGGGAGAGGGTGGGCTGGAATAGCCGGGAGTCCCCACACAGCGCCCCCTGCTGGGAGAGGGTGGGCTGGAATAGCCGGGAGCTCCCCACACAGCGCCCCCTGCTGGGAGAGGCTGGGCTGGAATAGCTGGGAGGCTTCCCCCACAGCCCCCCTGTTGGTAGAGGGTGGGCTGGAATAGCCAGGAGCTCCACCCATGCCAGTGCTCCTGCCCCTTCACAGCACCCCCTGCTAGAAGAGGCTGAGCTGGAGTAGCCAGTAGGGTTGCCAGATAGTTTCAACAAAAATACCGGACACACTTGACATTACATCACAATCTACATTGCATCTGATTTAGAAAATACCCGACATTTCTATTTTCTCAATTTGTTTCCCGAACAGAAAGCTCAACTACGGGACTGTCCAGTTCAAAACTGGACACCTGGCAACCCTAGTAGCCAGGAGCTCCTCCCCAACAGCACCCTCAGGCTGGCCTAGCTGGGAGCTTTTCCCACCCCCACAGGGCCATCACTGCTGCCCCGCACCCCACAGCGTCCCTGCTGGGAGAGGCTGGGCCGCAATAGCTGGGCACTCCACCCACAGCCACTGCTCCTGCCCTGCTCCCCATAGCATCCTCTGCTGGAAGAGGCTGAGCTGGAGTACCCAGGACCTCTCCCCTCCCCGCATAGCATCCCCTGCTGGGAGAGGCTGAGCTGGAGTTGCCAGGAGCTCCCACACACACAGCGCCCCCTGCTGGGAGAGGCTGAGCTGGCATAACTGGGAGTTCCCCCTCCAGGGCCAGCACTCCTGCCCCACACACCATAGTGCCCCCTGATGGGAGAGGCTGGGCTGAACTAGCCAGACACTCCACCCAGCACAGGTGTCACGTGACTGAACAGCGCAAACACAATTTTACCTGCTGAGACGCCTGTTTGTTTTACTGCAGATGGACGAATCCAGACGGCACCACCTCCAAGTGAGTACAGCAAGGGGCTGGGCCAGCACTACAGCCACCTGGGGACAGGGCAGACACCAGGAAGCCGCACTCTCTTGGCCTGACCACGGGGCTGTCCTGGTGCAGTCAGAGACCCTTCCCCAGAGACCCCTGCATGGCCGGGATGGAGGCTGAGCCCTGCCCTTTGGGACCATGCGCAGATGGGCCCAGACACCCTCCACCAGAAACTCTGCCACCCTGAACAATAGCCTGCCAGGCTCTGGGGCTAGCCCCTCGCTGGTTGTCCCAAGGTGTGCTTGCTTCTAGCATCCTTTTGCTTTCACCATGTTTCTCTAAGATGGACATGGTAGGTCTGGGCTGGGAACTGGGGGGGCTGGGGTCAGTAGTGCTGGGCTCAGTGTGACCAACCTGGGGTCAGCAGGGCTGGTGTTGGTGCAGTGGGGCTGGAGTGGCCCCTATGGGGCCAGGATTGATCTGAGGGGACCAGGTCAGCACCGTGGGACCAAGTCAGCGCCATGTAGGCCTGCTCCTGCTCCCCATTACTCTCCCTCGGTGGGAGCCACCCCCCCCACCTGGAGAAGCCCGAGCGCACACATCCCAACCCAGAGGCGCCCTGGGCCAGCTGCAACCCTGCCTCCCGTCCCTTCCCAGACCCCAGCTGCTCTGGGGAAAAGTGTCTTCAACAATGTTTTTTGATAAACCCTGTGCAGGTTCCAGGGCGGCTGAGCAGCAAATACACCTGGGTTGGGTCTGAGGAAGGGAGAGGCGGCACAGCTGCAGCTGGCCTGGGTCTCCCCCGGCAGATGGGGGTGAGGGGCTCCCCCAGGCAGGTGGGGGCTGGGGTGGGCCAAGGGGTTCCCTGGTCAGCAGGGAAAGAGGGGGGCTTGTGACCCTAGCCGAGGGAAGGGACTGGGGGGGGGGGGGCGCATTGCTTGCTCCATTTCAGGGCCTGGAATTGCTTTTTGAGCCGAGCGCCAAAGGGGCCGGCTCTCCAGCCATTTTGCTCCAGTCGCCTGCCCTCCCTCACAGGCTCTTCGGCTTTGTGGCTAAGAAGCAGGGCAGCCCCTGCGAGAACATCTGCCACCTCTTCGCCGAGCTGGACCCTGAGCAGCCTGCCTCAGCCATCGTCAACTTCATCACCAAGGTCATGCTGGGGATGCATAGGAAATGAGCTGAGGAGACGTGGGCGCTGGCCTTCGCCCACGGCCTACAGAGGGCGCCAGCCCTGCCCCTGCCACCGCTCAGCCAGGCACAGGGGCTGGGCAGCAGGAGCCCTCGCTCAGCCTCTGGCCTGGGATGTGGGCGCCAGGGGACAGCTTCTGCCACAGGCCCTTGGCCTCAAACCTCCATACTGAAGGAAGGGGAGGGGGTTGTTTGGCGGCAGGGGAGGGAAAGCTGGAGCCAGACCTGATCCCCTGCTCCCTTCAGTGGGGAGAGGGTTTCTTTTCCAGCCCCCAGCCCCAATCTCGGCGCTTTAGCCCCATCCACTCCATCAAGTGAAACCAAAGGCACCTTCCTAACTGGGCATCCGGTTCCGCCTCATACCCTGTGGTGGCACCTCAGGGGTTAATGCTCAGGGCTGGTGATCTCAGGGGTGCAGGGTCCCAGGAGACAGTGGGGACATGGACCAGGGAGGCAACCAGGGGGCTGGCAGAGGGGCCAAGGGATCCTGGAGCTGGACTGTAAGCTGAAGGAGCAGGGGTGGGAGCCTAAGGCATTTGGCAAGGCCAGGGTCTGTTCAAGGGGCCCGCCCAGCCCTGCCTAGGGTTGCCAGGCCTCTGAGCGGAGGGAACGGGAGGGAGATCACGGTCGGGCCATGGCACAAGCACATGGCTGTTTGCACACCAGGGCCACAGCACAGGAGTGGAGAGCAGAGCCAGCATGGTCTAGGGGGTGAGAGCTGGTTGGGGCTGGCAAGCAGGATTCCTGGGCTTTAGCCCCAGCTCTTGGAGGGGCATGGGCGCTAGAGTGAGGGGTGGGGGCTGGGTACTAGGACTCCTGGGATCTATTCTCAGCTTGCCCCCTGCTGGGCTGTCAGTACTAAGGTGGGAGGCAGAAGCAGGTTGTCCCAAGGAGGGCCAGGAGGGCTTCCAGTGCAGGCAGAGCTGATTCAGGGCCTGCTGCCCAAGAGGGACAGGCCTTTGTTTGGAGCAGGAGCTGCTGGCCATGGACTTGGGCCAGCCAATGCCTCATAGCACCTGCTGCTACCAAGCCCAGCTGGTGCTAAACAGCTGTGTGTGGCCATAGTGGAGGGCTTATGGGAGCAATGGATAAAACCAGAGCAGAGTCTTCACCTTCCTCCTCTGATGCAGAGAAAGAGCTGCATCCAGCCTATGCTTTCTAGCGTGGGGCTGGAGTCTGCCTCCTCGTGCCAGGGGTGGGTGGGATTTAATAAAGGGAAGAGATCTATTTTTGTCTAATAAAGAATTTCTATGAGCTTCAGTCAGAGATCTCTCTACTCCCTCATCTTGCTCACCCTGTGAGATGTACAGCTCTGCCGGTGGGGGCAGGGGGTGTCTGTGTGTGTGTCTTGGCGCAGCCTGATTTAGACAGGACCCTGGTTTAGGGCATGCTCTAGTAGCCTTGGGAAGAAGGGGAAGCCAGAGGTGCCCTGACTCCAGCTGGCATTGCAAATGCCAGCTGTGGGGGCAGACACAAAGCCAGGATCAAGCAGGGCAGCAAATCTGTCATACCCAGCAGGATCCTCCACGGGGCAGGAAACCAAAAAAAAAAAAAAAAAAAAATTAAATTTTGCTATTTAAATTATACTGTGTTTTCTTTTTAAAATACTTGAATTTAATACAAAACATGTGAAGGTCTAAACTACTACTGCTCTCTGAAAACACTGAAATCACAAATACATATGCTGACTCCCTGAGCTTCTTGCAAAAACTTGGTGTTAAAAGGTGCTGGTTAACATGGAATAACTCGGGGAAGGGGGTGCACGTAACTTTGGTGGGCATGCTGTGAACAGTAGGTCAGGATCTGCACTAAGGGTTGTTTTTGTTTAATGAAAATAAAGTTCCTATGCAGTTTTATGCACTTAAGGAAATGCCAGTTACCACCCTAATGCAGCTTGCCACACAAAGGCTATGTCTACACTGCCGCTTTTTATCGGAGAAAGGTACGCAAATGGCGCGCCGCAGTTTGCCGACCTTTTTCTGATAGTTTTGTCGGAAGAGGCTTTTCCGAAATTTGGCCTGTCGACACTGGGCCAAATTTTGGAAAAAATCTCGTCTTTCGGAAGACCCCTTCTTCCTTGTGGCACGAGGAAGACAGGGCTTCTGAAAGAGCGTGTCTGCTCTTCCGCAAAAAATGCCAGAAGAGCAGTCGCATTCTCTGGACACAGTGGAGTTTTTCCTGGGATACCTCTGGCATCCCAGAAAAACCCCGTAGTCTAGACATAGCCAAAGTAAATTAGCTGGTAAATATGCAATAGCTCATTCACCATTTTCTAACATACTAAAAAAGTAGGTAATAAGAGTCAGAAAACATTCAACTTTGTAACTGCTTAATCAAATGCCTCTAGTGTGCCCTCCTAGCCAGCAAAAGATGGACCAAATCCAGAGTCAAAGTGCTGGTCAGTTGTAATGCAACCCGTTTGAATGGTTACACAAGTTAATACAAATGCACCTTTCTGTAGCAAGTAACAAGAGCACAAGGAGAAGTGGATTCAAATCGATTAACACTGACGCTTTCTGCTTGGTGATTCAAGTCAGGATTTAAACTGTTGATTTGAATTGATCCAGCCTGATCCAACAAGCCTCTGCCCATGACCCAGCTGTCTGCCACAGTCCTGGCTGGCCATCATGCCTCAAAGCCAGCCAGAGGTGGCACCACGCAAGGCAAAAGACACCAGGAGCCAGACACAGATAAATATGGAAACTCCATCTTTATTGAGCGCATATAAAGATCTCAGTATGTACAGATGTGAAGGATGGAGAGCACAGACTAGGCATCTCAACCTGGCTGGTTCAAAACACTCAATTCCCCCTAGGCACAAAGTCCAGGATTCACAGCTAGCAGCAGCTCCCATACGGACAAGAGCTCCATGCTGAGGGGAGGGGCCAGGCAGATCAAACCTGAACAGGGTCCCAAGCCACTGGATTGTGCCCTCCCCTGGCAGCCTCTCTCAGCTGAAGGTGAACAAGGCTGGCAGCCCCCCTACCTGGCCAGCTGATCTCTGGCTAGCAGCTAAGGGCTGCACCCAGACCTAGGCTGAGGGTTCACAAAGGCGGGGGGGGGGGGGGGGGGAGGAGAGAGAGTTTTACACTCCACAAGAGCTGGTAACATTTAAGCAAAAGCAGCACAAGCACCTTTGCCCTGTGCGCGCCCAGCCCCAGGGCCACAGCCTGCCCCATGGCCGTCATCACAGACACCTCCCCATAGGCCCAGGAGTTTCCAGCTGTGCAGGCTGGGGCAGTGTGACTGGGAGAGGCCCTGGCCACAGCATCCCACCAAGAGCCATGGAGAGGAGCGAAGGCACCTGCCCCAACACTAGCTGCCAACAAACCCTCACGTGCCCCCTGTATTCACTCTGCCCTGATCGGAGCAACCCTCCTTGCTCCCTGCAGCCCTGAACTGAGACACTGGGCTGTCTAGTGCGCTCACCTTGGTGGGGCCCGGGTGGATTGAGTCACCATCCACCCCTTCCCCCACTGGCAGCAGGGCAGGCACCAGCATTAGGAGGGGCATGTGGGAGCTCCGGGGCAGGTGCTGAATAGACACCTCCCCTGACTTCCACACACTACCCCGCAGGTGCACCTCACCCACCTGCCCAGTGTAGCAAGAACCCCTGCCACGGGCCAAGGAGTTAGCCCCAAAAGGAGAGGGAGGGCAGGGTGGGAGAGGGAGACGCGGGCGTGACGGCGACGTGCCCGAGTGCCAACGGGGGTGGGAGAGGGAGAGGCGGGCATGTCGGCGATGTGCCCCACGAGTGCAAACGGGGGTGGGAGAGGGAGACGGGTGACTGCGAAGGGGCAGGGGTGGCCCTGATCAGGTCTAGTGGCCTCTGGGAGTCACGACATGGCAGGTGGAGCCCCAGAGGCCTGGCTACAGATGGACAGGTCACAGGTTTATTAATCCAGGATGGAGCCCCAGAGGCCTCACAGGTTTATTAATCCAGGTATGGAGGAACTTTACCCACCTGGCAATCCCTAGAATGGGAGTCAGGCTGCAGTCCAGGAGCTGGGGAAGGCAGGTGGCCCTGATCAGGTCTAGTGGCCTCTGGGAGTCACGACATGGCAGGTGGAGCCCCAGAGGCCTGGCTACAGATGGACAGGTCACAGGTTTATTAATCCAGGATGGAGGAACAAGAGCTTCCAAGCTCCCCTGGAGGTATGTTTAATGGGCAAAGACCCAGTTACTCTGAGGAAACCCACCCACCTGGCAATCCCTAGAATGGGAGTCAGGCTGCAGTCCAGGAGCTGGGGAAGGCAGCTGGCTTTGGCCCATCTCTCAGCTCCCTGTGGCTGACATCTTCCCCGTGCTGGGCAGGTCTGCTGACAGTGGCGCCATCCCCTCTACCAGCCTGACCCAGCGCCAGGGCCCACAGCAGCCAGCGTTTGCTTGCCCTGACCCCCTAACCTCCGATCGCAGAGGGAGGAAGACGACAATGTAATAAGACAGCTGGGAGGGTGCAGGCATTGGCCTAAGGGGCAAAGGAGGATGCCTGGGTTATGGTTCATTAGCATGCGGGGTGGGGTTTGGGGTTGTCAGGACAGCAGGAAGAGGCTTCAAGGGCCCAGACCCCTGTCTGCAAGGTGCCTGGTCTCCTCCTACCTCTCTTTGGCCAGGGCAACCCAAGCTGAGGCAGGCAGGAGGCATAGCTCCACCCAAAGGCCACAGGGCCGTAACACCATCTATGGTAACGGGAGAGGCCCGAAAGGGGCGCAGGGCTGACTGCCCCACACTGCAGCTGGGGCTGATGGGACAGGAGATAGGCACAGGTCGGGCTCGTGCTCAGGCAGGTGCCAGCCATGGAGATCCCTGTAGGAGAGCAGCAGCCAGACAGGAAATTAAAGCAGAGGAATCTCAGCAGCTGGGGGAAGGGGCCAGCCCCACACTGGGGGCGGAATTGGGCTGCAGGCTGCAAGTCCCTCTCTGCACCTCACATACCACCCCGGGCCGGACAAACTGGGCCCCAAGCTTGGCACGATGTGACACCAGGAGACTGCCCATGCTGCCGGGGGCAGTGCTAGGAACTTCCCCCAGCCCCACACTGTCCCGACTGCAGCCTGCTAGGTGCGAGGCCGGGGAAGGGCTCGGCGTGGAGCCAGACGGGATAATACATGTGGCACGGGCAACAAAGCGCTGCCCCCTGCAGGCAGAGGCTCAAAGTGCAAGGGATTAACATGACAAAGACAGTCCTGGGGGGGGGCCAACCCCGAGAGCGAGCAGTGGACGGGATACTCCCCCGCCCCGATCTCCTAGCCGCTGAGGGGATGTAGGTCCACCTTGACCTTCTCCCCACTGCTCAGCATCCCAATGGTGGGGAAGAAGCCGCCACCTGGCACCACCGCATCCTTCTTGCCAATGATCTTCCCGTTGCGTGTGAAGAACACCTAGGGAGACAGGATGGCACCATACAGTTAACCCCTTCACTGCCAAAGCATGGCCTGTCCTTCGCCCCACACAGCTCCCCAACCCTAGCCAAACCTAGTACTGCCACGGCATGGGGCTCCTCGCTGGGAGGTGCCCAAGGGCCACAGCAATGACTTGCCAGGAGTAACCCCATCTGCAGTGATCACTGGTACCTGCCCCCTTTGTCTGCAGAGATGCTCCCAGCATGCACTGCAGTGAGAGAGTTCAATGTGCAGCCCAGCCCCCCCAGATGGGCACTTTCTGCTGCCTGGCCTCTGTTAAACGAAGACCTCACAAACCTCTGATGTGCCCCAGGCTGCTGCTGTAGCCACCCCATGCCCTGCAGGAGCTGGAAACCCTGGGGAGAAGGTCCCTTAGGACAGGAACCTTCCCACAGTCTGAGCACCCTCAGCAGGCGAGTATGACAGCTCAGCACAAGGTGGGAGGGCAGGCAGGCCAGCCAGCCAGGGGAACCCTACACAGCCAGTCCCAGCCCCACCAGCAGGCCACAGAGCCAGGTGTGGCTGGGCACGGGGCTAGGCCATGATTCTCCAGCTCTGCTAAGAAAGCTGGTTCCTCATGGCACAACCTGGAACAGGAGAGCATTGCTGGCAACAGGCACAAGGGGGCGCCTCAGGCCAAGGAAATCCCGCGGGCTCCTACCCAGCCGGGGCCAAGGGGACTGTGGGGGGCAGAAGAGGCCGGCTGGCCGCTCTCTTAGGGGCTGAGCACTGCCCGGACAGTTCCAATCGATTCCAGCTCTCTGAAGGGAGAAGCAGCATGCGAACGGTGCCAAAGTGTCTCACGCAGGCGGGATGGAAACACGCGACCCCAGACAGAGCCACCCAGTCACTCTTGGCAGGGCCTCTGGCCCCTATAGCCTGGATCCAAAGCAGCAACCCAGAGGGACCTTGCTCCCTTCCCCCCTGCCCAATTCCCTCCAGCCCCAGGGCCTGGAACTACCCCTCGACATGTCCCCTCTGGATCACCCTGTACATTTCCTCCGAGTCATCCCCCAGGCATATCCGCCATGCCCCCCACCCCAGCCATTCTGGTCCCGTGGCACATCGCTCAACTGTGCCCCTGGTCTGTCCTCCTACCCCCACCATATCCCTCCCTAGAACCACCCCAGCCCCAGGATATGGTCCCCCTTCTTTGTCTAAGCCCCCCTCAAACCAACCCACTCAGCACTGGCCCCACGGAACAGCCTCATGCCTCCCCATTCCAGCACAGCCCCACCCCCTCCCCATGGCACAACCCCCAGCTAGGTTCCGACAAGGCCCAGCTCTTACCACCACTTTCTTCCCTTCGTGCTCCTGTTCCATCTCCTCCACGTCCTCTTCCTCCTCCTCTTCCTCCTCCTCGGCCTCCTGGTGCAGGTACATGACATTCCGTACACCCCGCAGCTTGGGCTTCAGATCCGTGGTGTCGCAGCTGTCGTCACTGTCGCCTGGGGGAGCCATATCACCCCAGGGGTAGAGTCTTGTCACCCCAGGGGTGAGCCGTGCCCCAGGCAGTGGCTGCACCACACACAGCCGGCTGAGCGCTTGCTGGCTAGCATTCCCTGAGAGCTGGACGCTGGTGCAGCCACTCAAGAGAGCGTCCACAGCTGGGATTGTGTTTCTAATGGTGGTGCACATAGAATTCATTCCGCACATGAATGAAAAAATTAGAGGGACCATTGCCACTGAGGTCTCTGCAACAGGCTGGGCCCTTTGCCTCATGCAGCAGTGGTTCCTGCACCTACATGGAGGGGTTCCAGGTTCCAGTCCCACCAAGGGCTTCCCTGGAGACACAATCCCGATTCATTCCTGATGGACACTACAGGCTCCCAGAACCTGCTACCATACGTCCTCTGCTCAGAACCAGCCTGAAGCCACCCCCTTCATCGGCAGCACTGCCTAGCAATCAGGCTGCCAGATAACCCCTTGCTAGGCTGGAGCAACTTGGCACAGCCAGAAACAGCACCCTGGCCTCCTGATGCTACCACTAGACCACGCTGCCTTGCTCCACATCCTCCCTGCTACTCTGAGTCTTGTTGCAGCAGGTTCTGGGCGCAGCCATCTCTGCTACAAAACTAAACCTGAGGTCCCCAGGCCAGCCCCAGCCAAGCCATTCAGCTGGGGGGCTGGGTGAGGCACCTACCCCAGCCACGCACCTTCACTGTCGAGGATGTAGTCCCGTGGGAACATGATCCCGCAGCCCATGATGTCACCCTTGTAGCACCGCGGCCCAAAGGGGTCACCCACACCGCTCCCGTGGAAGATCTTGCCATCGTCTGGAAGGCAAAAGAGAGGCTGCTAAGCATGGTGGGCCTGGCAGGACGTCCCGAGAAGGGGAGCGATGCCACATGGCTGCTCCTCAGGAAGAGAGAGGATGCCCTGGATTCGGTCATGTGCAGGACACCCCAGACAGGCGGGCCATGCAGCTGGCCAGCTCCCAGCCTCCACTGGCACTGAGAGACTCGTGCTGGGAGAACACAGCACTAGCTAGGCAGGCGGAGAGGGGCTCGACGCAGAGAGCAGGACGGCTTGCAGGCAGGCTGCTGGCTTGCAAACAGGCATGTAGCTCGTCGGACTTTCCAGGGCCGGGGGAAGTGGCTGTCCAGGGAATCCGGGCCCTTTGCTGTGTGGAGGAGAGAAGGGGATGCACCCAGATGTGCAGGTTTCCTGCTGCCATGGGCCCGTGCTAGCTGGCAGCAGTGAGCTATCGCAGCATGGGCGCAGGAGGGACTGTGCTGGCCCAGGCCCATGGAGGGGCCCATCCCCAGCAGCTGGGAGCGTGATGGGCATATTCACAGGGATGGGTTGCAACCACCCTCCCCTCTCGAGGGGCCTACACAAGGGCCCGCCCTATGCCAAAGACTGGCACTGGCTCTGCAATTCAATGTTCCTGCAGGCCAGGGAGAGAGGGCACAAAGGTACCCTGCCCTTTGCTTTTAACCCCCTCAGCCCTGCCCTATCAGCTCCCTTGCCAACCCCAATTCACCCATCAGCCCAGCCCCCTCTGCAGACTGACCGTATGCTCAGAGACCTCAGCATCTAGATGGCTGTGGCACGAAACTGCTGCACCAGGGCCACCCACTGAACAGGGGGCAGGGAGAGAAGCCGCATGTGTGCAAGGCACTGTGAAGGGTGGCCATGCCTCCCGTGCCATGCAGCTCGTTCGTGGATGTCGGGCAAGGAGCCACGAGGGCCAGGCAGAGGGCGGGGCCTCAGGCTGGCTGTTTCAGCAAATAAGGGAGATGCATCCAGTGAAGGGGCAGTAAATATTTCTTCCTGTTGCCAGAGAAACCCAAGCTGGGAATAATACTGTGCACACATTCCTGTGCGTCACCAGCAGAGAGCCAGCGTGCCTTGTAGGGGATTCCCTGCCTCCTGCCTCAGGCGGGGCAGGGCGAGCAACAGGGCCCATAAGTGATCACTAACTGGAGAGAAGCAGAGACCCAAGGCAGGCACGGAGCAGGGCTCTGCAGGGCATGGTTCCCTAGGGCCTTAAACCCAGCCCTCCATACCACGTGGGAGGGAGCCCAGACTCCTCCTCTGCACCAGGCCCCTGGAGATTTTCCTGCCCACCAGCCGTCTCAGATAGACCCTCAGCAGACCCAGACCCGTGCCCTCTGCAGCCAGGGCAGCAGCTGCCCAGCTTGCTACTCCTGGCTCCTTGCACCTACCCCTATGGCCCCCCGCGCCTGCTCCTCAGTGCTCCCCACATCCCATCCCACCTCCCCCTCCTCTCAGAGGTAGGCCGGAATCCTTCCTTGCTCTGCACCCTGCCCAGGCTGCACGGGCTCAGGGCAATCCCGGCTGACGTGCTCTTTGCAGGCCAATGTCTGGGCAAGGGAGGCCGTGAGCCCAGTGAGGCCTGGAAGGTGGCTGGCCCTTGGGCACTGCCGGCACCACCGTGCTGCTAGCATAGGGAGCAGCCTTCGGGCTAAGACTGGTGGTGGAAGGCCCAGGGCTGTATGGGGCAGGCGGGTGGTGCAGGAGCCCTGGGTACCCTCAGAGAAATGGCTCTTTGCTGCTTAGTTTTTCTATCAGTCCCAAGTGGGATCAGGGCAGCATGGGACCAGACCCAGCTCCTCTGCCCCAAAGAGCTTGCAGGTGATACAAAGAGCAGGAGAGGAAACTGAGGCACAGCCAGGGGCAGGGGCTTCTCCAAGGTCACCAAGCGGGTCAAGTCAGAGCAGGGCCTCGAACCCAGGTCTGTTGCTTCCCAACACCCTGAATCGTGCTGCAGCCTCAGCCAGTTACGCAGGCCCAGGCCCCCAGCCAGCTGGCTCACCAGATCCAACTCAGACTGTGCTGGGGCTGCCGGCCAGGCAGCTGAGCTCCAGCTAAAAGGCAAGCTCCAAAATGGGGTTGGGGGAGGTCGGGCTGGAGCCACAAGCAACCACCTGGGGCTGCTGGGGAAGGAACGATGTGGCCAAGGGGAACTAGGAAACTTGGCCACAAGTGGTTCGCAGTGGCTGCCTCTGCCCTCTCCCACATGCATCCTGCTGCACCCCATGCTGGACTGTCTGGCAGTTGGCCCGGCCTTGTGGGACCCGGCTGCAATACCCACCGGCTGCTCTGGGGGTGCTCACAGCGGGGGGGAGGGGGAGAACAACAGGCAAAGAAGGTACGATGCCACTGCATAGAACACCTTGCCCAAAAGTGAGCCAGGAGCTGCTTGTGACTGAGTCACGGGGCAGCTGGCTCCATGGAGACCTCCCGCAACCAAGCCCTCAGTTCACGCCAGCTGCAGCACCGGTAAGACAGGCAGGGGAGCATCTCTGACAGCTAGGCGCCATGAAGCACAAAGAGCTGTGAAAAACGAGGCCTGGGCAACAGCACCGCACCCAGGAGAGAGAGGAGAGCAGGACCCAGACACTCAGACAGCAAAACAAGAGATTCCTCCCAACTTGCCAGCCAGCCACTGGGTGGGGGATTACCTTCCCCGCTGGGGGAGAGAGCAGCAGAGATGGAAGGACAGGTCCATGCAATAAGCAGGAACCCAAGAGGCAGTTTAGAGCTGGGTTCCAGCCCTTCGCTTCTTCCCACTCCCATCGACATGGGCCCTCTTCCACTCATCCACTGCCTGAGCAGGTCAGAGACACTCTCGCCCATCTGCAGCGCTGCCTCCCAGCTAGGGCTCCCAGGCCAGCGCTACCGCCTGGACAGTCCCCAGTGAGTGGCTTTATTGTGGTTTCATGGAGTGCTTGTGTCTGCCAGAGGTTATGGCAGCACGGAGCAGCAGCTGGCGCTGGAAGGCTGGGCAGCACGAGGGGAGAAAAGGCAGGAGGAGAATTTTTCCAGGAAGAGGTGGAGGAGGAGGAAGGTAAAGTGGCCAGCTAAGGAAAGTGGAATGCCCTGCGAGGCAGCAGATCGAATACTTGGACGGGAATCTGAATGTTCCCCTGGCGCTGAACACTGGAAAGAAAATGCCAGGAACCAAAAACGTTTACAGCTTTCCCTTCAGAGAGAAAAGTCAGACAGAAAATAAAACCCTTAATCAGACAAAGGGAGCGCGGCCCAGGAGGTCAGACTGCCCGCAGCAGGGAACACAAACACGGGGGGAAGGAGACTCCCACCAGGCTTGGTCCCCAGGAAGGGCCCCAGGGCTTCCAGCCAGGTCATCTTGGAGCCAGAGGACCCGGTAGGATCACATGACCAGACCTCGATTGGCCACCATGGGTCGAGACAGCATCCACTGTTCCTCAGTCAGATCTGCTGCAAGGAGCCAAGACTGAAGGGCTAAGCTAGACCAGGGACAGCGAGAAGGCAGACAACCCCCAGCACCACTAGACAGTGGCAATGAGGCTCCTGAATGGGGTGGCTCAAGCAGAGATGTTGACAATGCCCATGTACTGCTGGCTGTAAAACTCCTGCCTGCAGCAGCCTGGGCTTGGGCGTGTTGAGCACTGGACTCGGACTCAAGAGACCTGGGCTCTATTCTCAGCTCTGCCCCTGGCCTGCAGGATGACACGGGGCAAGCCACATCGCCACCCTGTGCCTCAGTTCCCCTATGTGCCATACAGAATAAAAATACTACCGCCTCTGTGAAGGGCTTCGAGTTCCACTGCTGGGCTAGCCACATCCTATTCCTGAACACATGGTCGAGCCTTGGCAGGAGGAGGTAGCAGGGGAGCTGCGCAGACAGCTGCTTGGAGGGCTGCGGCTTTGACTTGCCAAGCGACTCCTTCGATATTCAGTTGCGTGGTTACATGCATCTGACCTTGTGGGGCTGGGCAGCAGCCCCACAGCCAGGACCCCTGACTCCAAGGGGCTGGTCGGGAGTCCCAGAGCCTGGACTCCTGCCATGCAGGGCTAAAGCATGAACCTTGGAGCTTGGGAGGGCTGGCTGGCAGCCCCAGACCCTCAATCTTGTGGAACCAGCTAGGAGCCCTTGCCCTCTGCTGGGCTGGCCTGGGCCAGGTGGTAGCCCTGGCTTCCCACCCTGAAGGGTGCAGCCCCAGATTCCTACTGCCTGGGGATGGCTGGTGACCGTATCCCCGTCAGGCCAGGCCGAGCCACCTGGACCCTGCCATTCTGGGCAGCCAGAGCTGTGTGCTAACTGGGCTGCACGCAGCCTGTGGGCCAGGTGTTGAGAACTGCTGCTCTACCCAGCCCCAGTGGCCAAAGGTGACAGGAACAATCTCCCCCTTTACCCAGCAGCACTTAGCTCACAGCTGGGGGAGCATGCTGGTGACAGCAGCTACAGGAGGACTGCTGCTCCACATGCCTGTAGCTCCTTCCCAGCTGACAGGGCCCAGGTGGAGGCCAGGGCTACAGCCCAAGGCCGGAAAGAGAACCCCAGTCTTGACAAGCTGGACTGGCTTGCCAGCTCCTCCAGGCCTAGTGCGGAGGACAGAGCACCATGAGGGAAAGCTCAGATCTCACTGCACTTGGAGATGGAGGCCAGCAGGGACCATCCTGCTCATCTAATCTGTCCTCTTGCACATTGCAGGCCACTGAACCTCACCTGACCCTCTCTGGAAAGGAGGCTGCAGGGAGTCCAACCTGCTGCTCCCTGCTCGCCTGAGGGGCCTAGTGCTGCAAGGCACCTGGTCCCTTGGGCTTTCACTGTGAGCAACACAAGAGCCAGCTTCATTTCAACCTCTTGCCAAGAGCCCTGGGAGGGGGAAGGTGTCTGCAGCCCTCAGTGTTTGGGCCAAGCTTCCACAGAGGGGCTGGACGAGAACCATCCTCCTTGTGGCTCCATGAGCAGAGAGGCAGGAGTGGAGACTTAGCAACCTACTCAGGACTCGCTGCTCTTCATGGGCTGCAGTTCAAAGCAGGCAGAAGCCAGCATCAAGGACCCAGAGGAGAGTCCGGCAGCAGAAAGAGGCCAGGGCAGCTTTGATGTGAGAAGACTGGAAGGCAACAGGCAGATGAACTGAGACCCTCTGGCATGTGGCAGGTCCAGCTGGATTTGGCCCAGAGAACAAGCAGTCTCATAACTAAGAGAATCGCCATCACCCAGCACCAGCCGCATATGGCAGCAGTAACGAGCGGGGCTGTAAGCAACTGGAACTACTTGTGGACAGAACATTAACCAGAGTTCTTGGCTGATAACCTTGTGAGCACACCCCGGGCCTCATGGGAAACCAATCCTAGAAACCCCGCTGGTCAAAGCAGGACCAACCCTAAGTAAATCACCCCAGCCAGGCCTCTCTCAAGCTGGGCCTTAAAAACCTCAAAGGAGGGACTGAAGGCTGCAATTTGCAAACCCACCCGAGGGACTGAGATGTTGAGTTCCTGTTAGAAACTAAATGAGCACCAGGCCTCCACACCCCTCAGATAGCTTGGAAACAGGCAGCCTCGATGTTCTGACAGTGCAAAGGCAGGCTGCCAATTGCTGACTCCCCGGATGCCACATCCCACAACCAAGTCTGCCCCAGAGCAGAACGAAACCTGGACCCTTTGACGTAAAGTTCCCCCGAGCGTTCGGCACACAAGCCCCAGAGGCACTGATGAACCCAATTCCCTTAGGTGCTTTGGAAAACTCCCCCACTACAAACTTGGTGTCCAGCGTTGGGGATTTGACACTCCCCCGTCTCCCAAGTGGTGTGCACAGCTCCTTGCTGGAAACAGCCCGGGGATGATGCTGATGCACCAGGAGAGTGCATGCCCAGCTGGTTAGATTGGGAAGGGGCAGCTTGTGTGGGGTCCGGCCAGAGACTGATTCCCCACCACATTCCAGTCCTGCCTCGCTCACCTGCATGGTAGGCCACAGACCCTCTGCTCCAGCCAGGATGTCGGTTTTTCGGGTAGTCCTAGGCAGAGAGAGGAGGGAGGGTGGGTCTCACAACTTCACTGGTTATCACCTACGTCTCAGCAGTGGGGGGTGCTAAAATATTTCCCTATAAAATGGGAGGTGGCATTTGGCCTCGGGAGGAGATGGAAAATGCAGCTGTGAAAGTGGAACAGACACCCCCAATCGCCGTGCCCCTGCATGCCTACCTCCCGCCACAGAGGGGCCGGACAGCAGCTGCTGAGACTCACTTGGCATCAGGAAAGGGAGGGGAACCGGCCCCTGTGCACTCTGAGCCACCGGCTGTTGCGAGTTAATTGGGAGGCCATGGCATGGCCTGCCCGGGTGCATGACTCACCGGCAGGTAAATCCCTTGGAATGAGATGGCTGCAGAGCAATGAATGAGGAGGCACTGCACCGAGACAGAACCCAAACCACCAGGGATGCCCGAAGGCTGCCAGCAGGCTAGCCAGCTCCAGCATGAGTCAGGGGTGACTCAGGGCTACCTGCTCTCTGGTGCTTTCTGGGGCCTGTTTCAAAGCTTCTCCTGGGACCTTCGCAGCAACTTGCTCCACTGCGGGCCAGCCCCGTGCAGAGCCTGTGCTGGCTGACGCCACAGTGGGAAGGCTGGGGACGGTTCCGTTGCAGGCCTCAGAGGGACTGCGGGGCTGCCAGCCACAGCAATATCACCTGGCCATCAGACAGGAAGGATGGTCCAATGGTTGGGACACAAACATGGGACTGAATCAAGAAGCGGCTCCAGTGTGACCTTGGCCCAGTTATCCAGGGCATGTCTACCCTGCACTCTGACCCTGGATCCTGACTGCTTTGAGCCCGAGCCCCCTTCCATACACACACAAATCAGTCTGATTTGGCATCAAGTCCACAAGACCTGGCTCCAAGTACCCCACAGCGCAGGGCCGACAGCTCAGGGCCCAGCAGCTGTAAACCCAAGTTCACAATGGAGTAAGGACATGCAAGGAATCCCAAGTCCAAAAGCCCTGGTCCCACAGATTCAGGTTCAGGGGACAGTGTAGACAGACCCATCGTCTGTGCTTCAGTTCCCCATTTGTACCACAGAACTGCCCTGCTCCCAGAGGGTGTGGGGGGGTTTAAATACACAGGCCGCAACGTGCCCACATATGATGGGACTGAAGAAGTACAGGGGGTAGATGGAATTCAGGGTTTCCAGCTCATACCCATCACGTTCCACCTGGCTGCCCTCGGGACCATTTCTACCTATTTGCTGCATCCCACAGCAGCAAGCGCAGGCAAGGAAGAGCGTGATTACACAGGGTCATTTCTGGCTGCTTCCCTGCCTGCGCTCTAGCGGCACTTCCAGCCCTTGAGGGCCATTCACCCGTGGCATGTTGTTGTCCTACTAACAGAGGGGTCTTGGAGGTCTGGCCCCAGATGGATTCCCCCGCTTTCATTGCAGAACTCATGTGAAACAACAAACTGTGTGGTCTGCCTCTGGCGTTTACCTATCATCAGCTCTTCTTAATCACCAGCCCTCGCTCTTAGCTCAAAGTGCTCTCCACAAGAGATAGTGTTACCCCCACATTAGATGGGGAAACTGAGGCACAGAGGAGGCAGTACCAGCAGCAGACCTCAGACTAGAACACACCTTCTCTCTTAGGGAAGAAAGCACCTAGAGGGGGCTGTGCTGGTCCCATTCTTTAAGCCTGCTTTGCACTTAGACGTTTGATCAGCAGAGCTATCGCCGTTGGGGTAGTGTTTTGCTGCCACGATTCTGCTATTAAAGCCCTACTGTAGAGCATTATCCCAGTATAAAACGGCTGATGCTGGTATTGCTTATTTTGCTCCCCAACCGGGATAAGCCAGTGGTCTTACAGCGCAGACAGACACTAGGAACTGAACTGAGAGCCCAGCCCCTCATCTCCTACAGCATCCAACCACTCACTGCCCCAGAACATCACACAAGGCATAGGGGGTAAAATGGCCAACGCCAACCAGAGCAGAGTTGGAATGTGAGGGCATGGGAGAAAGGAAACTGGCAGCGCCAGCTCCAGGGCTGGCTCTCACACGGCATAGGCCTGGCAAGCCTGCCGTGCCCCGAGGAACACTAGCCGCAGCTGGGGCGGGATGGCGGGGAATGCGCTGCATTGCCCTGGAGGCGAACGTGTGTGCATGAACCCAGACCACATGTCGGGACAAACCCAGAAACAGATGCTGCATCTGACCGGAAAGGAGCGGGGGTGGTTTGCATTCTCAAGAGAGAGGCAGCACAGCCTAGTGGGTGGCGCCTCCATCGCAATCAGGTGAGACCTCACAGGAGATATGGGCCAGGCTGGATCACTCGCTAGCTGGGGGTCACGGATGCTTAGAAAGGGGCTTTTAGGAAATAGGCAGGATAAAAAAAAACACACAGCTTATGTAGCAATCAGGGCAGCTCTTGGAAGCTAAGCAGGGTCAAGCCGGGTCACCACATGGACGGGAGTCCTCCTCAGAACAACCACTGAGCTAGTAGCTAACAAGCACCTAGATTCTGTTCTGGCTGTGGCACTGGACTGTTGGGTGACTCTGTGCCTCAGTTTCCCCACCCCTAAATTGGGAATAGTGATCCTGATTTCCTTTGTAAAGCACTTTGAGGTGTGCTGCTGGGAAGAGAGAGGAGTTACTCCCTGGGAGGGACCTGGGCACCTAGTCTGCAACCAGCTGCTTTGTTTTCACTGAGGATAGAAAATCTTTGGCAATCAGATCCATGTTCCCTAGCCACTCAGCACTGTTGCCACGGAGGGGGGATTATCCCAACCCAGCCTCCGGCTGTGGGCATCCAGCCTTGGCGAGGAAGGGGCTAGAGATGGTGGAAGGTAGTGACAGCAGATGGAAGGTCCCAGTTGTGCCCTCCTGCCACAGCCATCCATCCCCAGGCTCTGTTCCTCCTGCCAGAGAGTCTGAACATAACAAGCGATCTCTCTCCTGCCATCCATCTCCACCCTCTGACAGACAGAGGCAGACATTAACTGTCCCCCATGGCCACGTGGGAACTGCCTTCTACTGAAAGTGAGACCTGGGAAAGTGAAGCACTGCAGAAAGAGTCTACAGCCGAGACAAGAAAGGAGCCCAGGTGCCCAGATTCAGTCAGTGGGCCCACTCTCCACTTTCCTTACACACAGCCATGAGTGCTAACAACCCTTGGCAGGTCTAGGTGACCAGGGACATTACCTAGGACTTGATATGGCCTTAATCACCCTCACATCGGCACCCCACACGCTCACAGATTGTATCCTCCTGCCCAGCATAGGGGAGCATTATCCCTGTTTGACGGGTGGGAAACGAAAACAGAGGCACAGGTCAGAGTAAGTGACTTAAGGTCATGCTGGAAGTGGGGCGAGGCCAGGAACTGCAGCCACATGTCCTGAGCCCCAGCTCAGCCCACCCTTGCTAGACGCAGGCTCGCAGCCAGACACACACAGTGGACAGATGAGAGGCACCCAGCTAGAGGGTCCTTCCCCGAAGCAGCTTTACCTTCCGAGCCAGGCCTAGCGCAATGTAGCACTTCTCCCCAGGGTCCACAATCTCCACCTCAAAGTAGTGACTCCTGGTGCTCAGAGGGTGCCTGGCCTGGGCCAGTCCCACATCGATGATGCTCTTCCCCTTGCCCACGTACTCCAGGAGCTGCAGAGAACAGAGTGGAATCAGTCCCCAAGAGCAGATGCCGGCCTGGGGACCCAACAAGCAGGAACTCCCGAGGCAGCAGCTCTCACCATTCCCAGCTCCTCAGCTAGCCAGGACCCTCCCCTCACGCAGCATCACAGAGAGGATGGGGTCAGTCCCTGCCCACTAGGAATGTAAAATCCCATTCAGTCAGTTAACCTGCTAAACGTTACGTTTAACCGCTTAAATGGGGCAGGCATGAGGCTGCTCCAGCCAGCTGGGCCACCAGTTATCCACTGATATCCCCACTACCCACCAGGCCCACAACCCCTGAGCTGTAGAATGACTAATTGTCTGCCGCAGAAAGGTCTCCCGCTAGTGCTGCCAAGCACTCTGCATTGCACAAGTGGGCCTCAGTCCTGATCCAGAGGGGAGCCTGGACTGCAGGTGTCATCTGTCCCCAGCCAGGAGCATTTTGTAGCAGGGCAGGGGGTGAAAAACAATGTCCCTCTGCTCTCAGGCCCAGTTTAAATCTGTGGCACTAGCACCAGGTGGCGTGAATGGCTTTTGAGACTGGCTGTCCCTTTGCAGTCCTTTGGGTGGGGTCACTTATTTAGTGCTCCAGCTCTGCCTACTGGCAGGGGCTTATTTGCCCAACAGTGGGGGAGAGGAGGGCTCTGACAGATTTCAGAACTGAAGATAGGTAAGTTTCAACAGAAGAGAGTAAGGAAGTGACAGAAGCCAGTCAACCTGCCCGCCTGGCAAGAGGAGGGCAGGGTCAGACAGAAGAGACGTCATGTCTGCTGGTAACGCTGATGTACACAGCCACACCCCTGGCTGACGTCACAGCCACCCCTGGCTGCTCAGCGCTCCCCGCCGTGGTGCTCAACTGAGCTCTGCGCCGCTCAGCTGGACCCCGGCGGGAAGGGGACGAGAAGGGGGGCGCACGGCCGGGGGCGGGCCGTGTACGTCACCACCACCCCCTTCCCCTCCCGCTGTGGCACTCAACTGAGTGCTGCGCCCCTCAGCCGGGCCGATGGGGGAGCCAGCAGCGCAAGGGGCCGTTTGGGCTCCCCCACGGCGGGAGAGGAAGGGGGGGCAGGTCGGTGACGTACACGGCCCCACCTTCTGGCCGTGTACATCACGGCCCTGCTCCCCTCCCTCGCAGCAGCTCGGCTGAGCAGGCAGCACTCAGCAGAGCGCCACGGCGGGAGGGGAAGGGGGGGGCGGGGAGAGACGGAGGGGAGAGAGAGGTAGGAGGAGGAGGAGGAGGAGAAGAGAAAGGGAGAGTGAGAGGCAGGAGGGGGAGAAGAGAAAGAAAGAGACAGAGAGAGGCAGGAGGCGGAGGAGAGCTGAGAGAGAGACGGGGAGGCAGTAGGAGGAGAGAGAGACCGGAGGCTCAGGAGAGAAGACCAAGGTGGAGGAGAGACCTGAAAATCCCGTCTTATGATGGGCTAATTGGCTAGTTGTGGAAGAAAGAGGCATCATCTAGGAAGCAGAATGAGATCACTCGGTCCTTTCAAACACGGGGGGGGGGGGGGGGGGGAGGCGGTGGAAGTCTGCAACAAATTGTTTGAGGCCACCCCCTACCTCCCACAGACCATCCAGAATGCCCCATAAGCAACTCCCCCAGAGAGCCCTGAAAAGTCATCAGGCTGGGAAGGAAAGGGGAGTCATTCAAAGAAACAGCTTCTGCTGGAAAGAGAAACTAGATCGTGTCCAAGTGGTACAGGCTGTATTAAATGCATTTGGCTCGGGACCTGATTTGGAGAGGGCAATGGTGGTGGAGGGGAAGGGGGATAAAAAAGTTGCATTTTCAGTCCCTGTTGCCCTGGAGATCCAAAGGGAATTGGAAAATCTGGGGGTTTTGGGAGGAGTGTGGGATGTTTACAAGGCTGGGAGCTTTGCAGACTCATGAGGCAAGCTCTGTGTCACGAGGTTTTCTTTGGACAGTGCCCGGCATTCCAACTCTTGCTTCACAGACATCAGCTTTTGTTTCCTGCCTGTAGCAAGCCGGGGCCTTGTCCTTCCTAACGCAGCTGCGTGGAAAAATATCCCTTCAGGGATCAGAAACGAGACAACCTCCTCTCCCCAGAGCTGCCTGGGCTCACCTCATAGGAAGAATCTTATTCACACTCATAAGATCACAGTGGCAAGAGTCGGGGCACAGCGTAATCATGAAAACAACACACAAACTGGCTGACAGCTGGATCCAACAGATTAGTTTGCAATAGGCTCAAAGCATCTTGTCCATTTCAGCTCCTCCACCCCACCCTGTGTCTCGAAGCCGGCTGCATGTTGAACCAATATTTGCCGACTCCTGCCAAGCCATGGAAAGGGTCAGTGGTTTACATTTTTCCACTCGGTCGCTGCATTGCCACGGGATTCTGAGAACTGCTCATCCATCTAAGCACTAAAATAAAATCAGCATGAGGCTCTGGAAGACGAAGTCAGCTCAGGTCACTCCTTGACAAGGAACAACACTGGAAAGAGACTAAACATTCCCTGGCTGGAAGCAAGCTTAGAAGAGAAGGATACTTACATAGGGTTGGCTCCTTCGATGAGAGCAGCAGATAATGCACGTGGCTGCAAGTTATGCATGCATGTGGCATCCAGACAGGCCTGGAGCCAATGACAGCATCATTCCAGAAGCTGGTCCTACATACAGGTGGATGGGAAGGAACCTGCTCAACATCATGTTAAGAGGACAAGTTTCACAGGGACAGAAATTGCTCTGAAAGGGGAAGGGGGATAGGGGGAAGAAGGGGATGCAGAATGGCCATGGGGATGGGGGCAGGACAGGTGTCCCCAATCTCCAGGAACTGAGGCACAGAGAGGCTAAGTGACTTGCCCATGATCACACAGGACTTAGGGGGGGGAAAAGCCAGGAATTGAAGCCAGGTGTGCCCAGGCTAGAACCCTAATCACTGCAGTCCTCCTTCCCTCTCCTAGCCCTACTGGGATGGACACTGCATTTAAACCACAGCATGTGCAAACAAGAGCCCCTGGGCTGAGCAGGGCAATGCAGCCAGTCTCACAAGAGGAGATGGAAGGGGCATGGCTTGCCTAGCCAGATGAAGGCTGAGGGGGTTCCAACTGCTCTTGGTGAATTACAGCGAGAAGAGCTTTAGGAGCCAAAGGACAATGCTGGCACAAGAACAATTGGGAATCCACTGGCCAGGGATAAGTTGAGGCTGCGCAGGAGGAAGTATGAGGCTCAGCAGGACAGTGTGGGTAAAGGCCCTACGGTGTCTGAAGATAGACCATGAACCATTTCTGGCTGGGCAGATGTAACAGGTGTGACCTCAGCAACCCTTCCAGGCCTATGGCTCCACATTTCGTGGTCCAGCTCCCTCACAGGACAACTGGAATCTTGCAGAGCAACTTCAAAGCCCTGGGGGCCTCAAGGTATTTGGAGGGGAATCCTGAAGTCAATGGCAGAGCCCCCTGGGATGGGGGAAGAGCAGCCCTCCAGCGAGCAGGGGAGGATTTCCCTGGGTGGTATTCAACGCCTACCTCCGGAAGTGTCACCAAACCTAGTCCAAGCAGGATTTGGGAGGTGATATTTCCAGGTGCTTCCTGGGTTGGGGCACAGGCCGAGATCCTTTGGTGGCCCCCCTGGTGCCCCATTCCCTAAAGCCTGGGGAGGGAAGTGATCTCCGGGGAGGCCCACCAGCAGCTGGCAGCACCCAGCTGAACAGTCCCAGAGCCCATTACTCTCCTGACCTCTGACCGCTCACCCCAGCTTGCTGCCCCAGATCTGTTGGAAGATACATTCAGACCCCAATGCTGGCCATTCCAGGGCCTCTCACCAGAGTCTGCTTGGGTGCCCCCTTACTGGCGCAGGTTTGGCACCCACCAGCAGGCCTTCTGGGCCCTGGATACCCTCCCAGATGGGAAGCTGCCCGTCGGCAGCCCACGCCTTTGGCTGTGACATGCCCCAGCAAAGGAACTGGCATGCACACTCCTGCCAGACATGAGGGGGACACTGTTTACCCAGCGCCATGGCAGCACTGCCAGCAGCAGCAGTGACTCAGCCAGTGGTGCTGCCCACAAAACACCTTAATCCCTTTTTAATTAGCTGCTTAAAAACTATGAAGGCATCATGTGAGTAAGAGACTTTCGGAGTAGCCGCTACCAGCCTATGCCATCCAGCCCCGCCCTGCGCCATTCATCAACAGGGACCCCTCCCAGCCTTATACAACCCCCCCAGTGCCACAACGCTCCAGTTCAGTGCCCCGCAGCAGCACCATCTGGCTTCCCTCATGCCCCATTCCAAGGCCATATACCCCTGCACCAATATGTTTGCCTCGCCCTCCGAGGAGCTCAGAGTGCTCTCTATGCTAAGGCTAGGACAGCTCCACCCACAAAGGCTGCCCCGTGTCTTCCACATGATTCAGGAGCGCTCAACTCAGATAGCAAGCAGCAGCTTTCCAAGCTATAGACCAGCAGATGAGAACCAGCTGTGGGCACTCTGCTAATCAGCTGGGCAGCACCTGGATCTCTGTTGGGTGGCCACCCAAGTGCTCAGCTTACAGGGAACACTGGTCATGACCAGAAAAAAATTCTGGTATGGACAAGCCACGAGTAAAGGGTGTGCGTGTGTGTGTGTGTGCCACCCATGCCTGCTTCCCTTCAACCGATGCTGCCTAGTTGGCAGCGGGGTTTGGAAAAAGAAAGAGGCCCATGCAGTCGTCCAGCATGGGGAGCATGTGCAGGGAGATGGCCCAGGGCACTTGCAGCGTGAAAATTCCAGGCTTGTCTGAACAGACAGATGCAAGGTAAAACTGCCCTCGAACTTCCCCTCCCAGCCAACCAGCACACCCACACCCAAACCCAAACCCGGCCTTGCATAAAGGGTTTCAATAATCAGATTGTCTGAGAGAACAATGTGAATGTGTATTATAATTTCCTGACAGTCTAGAGCTAACCAGAATGGCCCTGGCTAGAGTCAAGGGATGCAGGGAGCGCAAAGTAATTCAGCATTAAGGGTGCAAGATGGAAAGAAGCCATCTGCAATCTCCCCTTCCGGGCCAATCCAAGGGCAGAGGTGGTTTTCACGGATTGTTCTTCACTGGCGGTTCAAATCAGAACTAGTGTCAGTCCAAAGTTATTAAAGTTGGGCAGAGGCAGCATGGTGCAGTGGGCAGAGCACAGGGACTTTGAAAAGGGACCTTCAAGTGATTGAGATTCAGAGGCCCTATCGTGGCAGTCTCTTAGAGGGGCTGCAGTCTCAGAAAATCCTGCACACCTGTGTACTGGAAACCAGGCCTTTGGATCAGCAGTTCGGACATACAAACACAAAAACCACCTGCCCATGCCACCCAGCATGGAGACTAGTCCTCACCTGTGCCTCAGTTTCCCTATTACATGACAGACACCAACTCTCCTTTATAAAGAGCTGAAAAATCAGGTCTGTAAGCACTTAACATCCAGGTCCCAGCCCTAAAGCATTTGCACACCTCACAATACTTAGTGTATTTACCTGTCCATCCTATTGTGAGGCATTACATGGGGAAAGCAAGGCAGAAGTTAAGAAGGAATTCTGCTGTCAAAAGTCCAAATGGCAGCTGGATGCTAACTCACCCTGAAAAAATCAGTGTTCCCCCTAAATGACTTGCCCCAGGTCACAGTGCAGAATTGAACCTGGGTGTCTCAGGTGCCAGGATAACACCTTACATTCTAAAGTTTCAGAGGGGTAGCCCTGTTAGCCTGTAATAGAAAAAAAAACTTCACACACAACGAATAGTCCTGTAGCACCTTAGAGACTAACAAAAAATGTAGATGGTGTCATGAGCTTTCATGGGCACAACCCACATCTTTAAACTCTAGGCTTCTTCCTAGAGGACACAGTCTCCCTTTGAAAACTTGAGCCAAAATCTTCATCACTGTCAGCAGCATAGAATGCGCAGCCCCACCTTTGAGAACGATTTGGTCCTTTAAGTTGCCGTGTTAAAACTTATCTTCCAGAACCCACAAACCATTCCTGGAGCGTGTTCAAAATTACTCCCCGTGAAACAGTAATAAAACCACAGACTACGTTTCCAGAGATTCTGAAGATGTTAATAGTTATCACCATGTTCTAACCGTGGCGTTTCCAGATCATGGCTGCGAACGTACACTTCTAATGAGCAAACGGCACCTGGGACAGCCATGGATGGGCAAGCTCAAAATCCACAGCTATGACAATCATCCTGGCAGACCTGTTGAATTTACAGTAGCCCTATTCTCAGCTTTCCTTCCCTAGCAGCATTAGGACACTGGGTGGGAGCACCAATTGAGCCACATCGGTGTCCAGTTCGCAGGCTCATCTTCAGATTCTAATTAAGCACCTTGGTCTTCTGCATGCTCAGCCAGCATGAGAATCCTGAGCACAGTTTTGAGGTTCACGTTTTAAAAGAGGGTTAAATATTGGAGAAAGTGCAAAAAAGAGCCACTAAAGTGAACTAATAGCTGGAAAAAATGCCTAACGGGCAGTCTTAAAGCGTTCAAGTGGTTTGGGTTATCACAGAATACTAGAACTGGAAGGGACCTTGAGAGGTCATCAAGTCCAGTCCCCTACCCTCACGGCAGGACCAAACACAGTCTAGACCATCCCTGATAGACATCTATCCAACCTGCTCTTAAGTATCTCCAGTGATGGAGATTCTATAACCTCCCTAGGCAATTTATTCCAGTGTTTAACCACCCTGACAGAAAGGAAGTGTTTCCTAATGTCCAACATAAGCCTCCCTTGCTGCAGTTTTAAGCCCATTGCTTCTTGTCATCAGAGGCCAAGGAGATCATTTCTCTCTCATCCTTGTAATACCTTTTTAGATACTTGAAAACTGCTATGTGCCCCCCATCTTCTATTTTCTAAACCAAACAAGCCCAATTATTTCAGTCTTCCCTCATAAGACATGTTTTCTAGACCTTTAATCATTTTTGTTGCTCTTCTCTGGACCTTCTCCAATTTCTCCACATCTTTCTTGAAAAGTGGTGCCCAGAACTGGACACAATAATTCAGTTGAGACTTAATCAGTGCAGAGTAGAGCGGAAGAATGACTTCTCGTCTCTTGCTCACAACACTCGTCTTAATGCATCACAGAATCATGCTTTTTTTTTGCAACAGTGTCACTCTGTTGACTCATGTTTAACTTGTGGTCCTCTATGACCCTTAAATCCCTTTCAGCAGTACTCCTTCCTAGACAATCACTTCCCGTTCTGTATGTGTGAAACTGATTGTTCCTTCCTAAGTGGAGTACTTCACATTTATCCTTATTAAACTTCATCCTAGTTACCTCAGACCCTTTCTTCAGTTTGTCCAGATCATTTTGAATTATGACCCTATCCTCCAAAGCAGTTGCAACCCCTCCCAGCATATCATCTTCAAGCTTAATAATCATACTCTCTATGCCATCATCTAAATCGCTGATGAAGATACTGAACAGAACCGGTCCCAAAACAGACCCCTGTGGAACCCCACTTGTTATATCCTTTCAGCATAATTGTGAACCATTAATAATTACTCTCTGAAAATGGTTATCCAGCCAGTTATGCACTCACCTTATAGTAGCCCCACCTAGGTTGTATTTCCCTAGTTTATTGATAAGGTCATGAGAGACTGTGTCAAATGCCTTACTAAAGTCTAGGTATACCACATACACCCTTCTCTCTTATCCACGAGGCTTGCTATCCTATCAAAGAAAGCTATAAGATTGGTTTGACATGATTTGTTCTTTATAAATCCATGCTGGCTGTTCCCTATCACCTTATTATCTTCCAGATGTTTGAAGATGAATTCCTTAATTACATGTTCCATTATCTTCCCTGGCACAGAAGTTAAACTGACTGGTCTGTAGTTTCCTGGATTGTTCTTATTTCCCTTTTTATAGATGGGCACTGTATTTGCCCTTTTCCCAGTCTTCTGGAATCTCTCCTGACTTCCAAGATTTTTCAACAACGATAGCTAAAGGCTCAGATACCTCTTCTATCAGCTCCTTGAGTATTCTAGGATGCATTCCATCAGGCCCTGGTGACTTGCAGACATCTAACGTCTCTAAGTAATTTTTAACTTGTTCCTTTTTTATTTTAACTTCTAAACCTACCCCCTTCCCACTAGCATTCACTACGTTAGGCATCCTGTCACCACCAAACTTCTTGATGAAAACTGAAACAAAGATGTCATTAAGCACCTCTGCCATTTCCAAGTTTCCTGTGATTGTTTCTCCCTCTTCACTGAGCAATGGGCCTACCCTGTCCTTGGTCTTCCTCTTGCTTCTAATATATTTGTAGAACATCTTCTTATTACTGTTTATGTCTCTAGCAAGATTTATTGAAAAGGAGAGGAAACCTGATGGGGGAACAACGTTCGGAAGGGGAGTGACTACATGCACTCCTGCCCGAAGCCACTCAGAGCACCCTGAGCACTGCTTCTCGCCCTCCTGCAGCTTGGGGACAGTTGCTGCTGGCTTCAGCTAACGGATCAGGTGCAAATCTCAGCTCAGCCCTAGTCAGTGATGCCTTCCAGGCAATGAGGTACTTGTACTGCCCTTGGGAGCCAAGGCTAGTTCCAGGCATGCTAGATGGACACCTAACACCCCTCCGATCTATCATAGGGGCAGCTGAATGACCCGGCCCCAGCTGCACTGCAAACTCACCGCCAATTCACTGCCCATCATCACCCATGGCGTCTCCCTTCAAGCCCCTGCCCACTGAATTGGCACAAATAAGATTTTCCTTTGGAGGTCAGAGCCTGCAGACACTCGCTACTTGGCATAGCATTTGCTATAGCCAGCTAGTTCCACAAAGGCAACATGTACGCGCAGCAGCAAGCACTATAAAAAAAAGGATCAGATCCAGTATTCCAACCCTTCCAAAAATTGAGTCAAGTACAAAAAGTCATGACGTTAGCTTAAAAATAATCATAAGGTTAAAAAAAATCCAACATTTCAACTCTTTGTACTTGCTTTCCAGTTTCTGAACATTAGAGGGTCACGTTTTCTAGTTTCTCTGCATAGCCAAGAGGATTAGCACCTTCCAGTAATTACAAAAAAGCAAGCTGAAATTCTGTCACATGACTCCAGAAAATGGTGCTTTAAGGAATACAGAGACACCACATAGCAAGAAACTCATGAAGAGAAATCACAGCAGCTGACACCACAGATCCATGGCTATTTCTTGTCCATGCCCACAACCTTTCTAGCTCTCCTGGCTTCTGCCACCTGATTTCGGGCAGGCAATTAATTTGGCAAACTCTTCCTGGTTGTTAAATAAAAGACAGGCTGAATGCCAGCAGACGTGTGACACCCTGGCCTCACCCCGATGCCATACAAGTTTGCTACAGCCCAGAGAGTGCTTGGATTCAAGTGCACTGGATCTAATCCCCCAGGACAGGAGCATGAGACCATCTCAAATGCTTTGCTGATGTCCCTCCAGCATGCTCTCTGCTGCCTCCAATGCCAGCCAATGAAAATAAAACACCTTCGAGTTTGTCTGGCACAGTACATCCTCCATAAGTTGCTGCCATCTATTACTCATTGTCTCCTCAGCCCCTGGGTGCAGAGAAATTCTCACAATTCAGTCTGTTCTTTCACTAGAGTCTGAGGCTAAAAATACCTAGATGTGCCACAGAGAGGTTTATATCTCTGCCTACACAGCAGTGGAAGAGCCCACCCACTAGAGAGAGGTAGTGTAGCCTAGTGAACAAAGCACTGAATATTCTGGGTGCTATTCCCAGCTCTATCACTGTCCTGGGTCAGGCCTTGTTGCCACCGTGACTCATATACCCCATCCATAAAATGGAGATAATGCTACTGATGCCCTTTGTAAAAGCGTGTTGAAACCAACTATAAGCACAGTATAAGTGGTAGGTATCATCATAGATGGGTTGGTCTTCCGGAGCATAAGGAGATGGCAGCAGCTAGCCATACTACAGCCTCAAACAGCTAGAAGTCAAAGTAATTAGTCAGCCGCCAGAATTTTGAGTCAGGCACCTACAGGACAGGGAGAAGGGGCTATGTTCACCCCCATGACACACAAGTAGACTGTGGAACTCATTGCCACTGGATGTTGTTGAGGCCATGATCAAAGCCAGACTAAAACTGAGGGGAGTATTTATCTGGCTTACAGGGATATCACATTAAAACAGTACATACCAAACAAAGTGTTGGAAGAGAGACAGAACTTCTCACTTTGGCTCAGCTGGTCTCATGGATGAGACCTATTCACACTGCAAGCAATGAAAAGGAAGCAAGCACAGGAGCCTTGGGCGAGAGAAAGCCCAAGAAGAGCCTTTATGGACATTCTGCTGTCAGGGAGGGGAATCCCTCTTCCTGCTGCTTAAAGCCATGCATGCTCACTCCACCCCCACCCATCCCTACAGGGACCCTCCCCCACTCTTCCCAGTAAGGACCAGGGTTAGTTAGGTGCTCCAGGCACTAGTGGGGCAGAGTAGGCAAGAGAAAGGGGTCAGATCAGGCCTGAATTATACCAAGGACAGAGGAAAAGGCTCCTTCACACTCCTAGAGTGGCTGTGTAATAACATGACTGCCAAGCCCCCTTCCCTCCTAGAACACACTGCTTCAACCTCCTTTCCTGCAGTCTGCCTGAGCCACCAACATGGTCTTAAGGAGAGAAAATCCACAGGAGGCAGCATGGCCTAGCTCTGGAAAGATGACACCTGGGTTCTATTCCTGGCTTTACCATCAATGTGCTCCATGACTTCAGGTAAGCGTCTGTGGCTTGCCCAAGCAAAGAATTTAGAGGTGTGGTGGTGGGCCCCGGTGGCCAGCTTGAGCTAAAACTGAAAGACGAGAAAGCAGAGTCTTTTGGCACATGCTATAAAGTCTAGGCTGCCCCACAACACTCCAGCTTTCAGTCCCAGGCCTTGTCCACACACAGACAGACAAACGGGCTACAGTGCTTTAATGGTCCTGGTCTTGTTAAAGCAGCACAAGCCCTGGTGGGAATGCACACATGCCAGTATAAAGGGGATTTTGCCAGTACAGTTTATTCTTGTAGGGAAAAGGAAGAAGTTATATTGGTCCAAAGCACTTTTACACCAGCGTATATCTATGCCCATGCTAGGGGTTCTGAATTACTCCAACCACCAACTATAGCAAGGCAAAACTTCTAGTCATTTCCCCTACTGCCCTTCACTCAGTCTGTTGTTTAATCTGCAAGCTCTGAGGGGCAGGGATCATCTCCCACTGTGTAAGGCCCAGAACAATGCGGCCCTCTCTCCGTGGGGCCCAAAGATGCTATCCTAATGCAGATAACAGAAGTTCCCAAACATGAGGATGCTAGAAGGAGCCAGACCACAAGCCACTTTTGAACAATGCCAGAATCACAGCTGCTGGGGATTAGCAAATGGAGAAGCAGCTCTACACTGAGAGCAGCAATCAGGGGCCTCTCTCTGGGACAGATACCCATGCTCCACCTTCTGTTTCAGAGGCACAAAGAATGGCTGCAACTTGGCTAAGGTCATCCACTGACCCAGGACTCCCAGCTACTAATCTTGGCTTTAAGAGCTTGCTCATGCCAGACTTCCTTGCCATTCCCCACTGGGGACAACGGGCCAGGCAACTTTGTTCAAGCCTAAGTCATCTCAGTGAGACAGAGCATACCACCAACCTGGCATGGAGGGCTATGGCTTCGCTGGCATGCTGCAGCCTGCTCAGTCAGCACAGCTCCCTGGGAAGAACCCAATACCAACTTGACAAGGGAGCCCCACTCCCTCACTGCCAACAGCACAGGGTGCCCCAAAAAGCTCACCTGATATTCGCATCTGAGACCCCAGAGGCCTTCTCTCCCCCCCTCCCCCCCAGGCTCCCCACCAGCCACTAAGGGTCTTTTCTCTCCCCACCACCGGCGCTATGGCCAAGGTGGGGCGAAGGGCGTGGGGCAGGGGAGCTCTTATCCTGTCTGGTGGTAGGCAAGATGGCAGAGCCCCAGCCCTGCTGACCACTCCCTGGGTGGTCTAGCTCCTCCAGTAGCCACTCAGTATTGTGTCCTTCATCTCTGTGCCCCTCCTTTTCCATGTTATGGGAAACAGTCCAATTCCCAGCACTTCCCGTTTTCTTGGCACAACCAAACCCTGACCTTGCTTTAAGTTAGGAGAAGAGGAAACTGCTTGCCAAATTTGGTGGTCCTAGGTCTTACCATTTAGGAGGAGTTCTTGAACAAATGGACATGTAGACACACAAATCTCTAAAATTATATATATATATATATATATATATATATTAACACTCCAGACTCTGAAAATGCTATTGATTTGAGGATCTCTTTACAGACATTAAGCCTCCACACAAGAATCAGGACGTTTTAGAGAGGGGAAACTGAGGCACAAGGCAGCACTGTGACAAGGCTACGGTCATGTGCTGCACCAGTGGCAGAGCTAGAAGAATCCAGGAATCCCAGCTCCCAGGATGATAACCACAGCTACCTCACCCGGCAGCTTTGGAGATGGGCGAGTTCAGCCCTGTGGGAATCCCTCTGCCCCAGACGATAACAATGGCTTCTGCTGGGGCTGATGCAAACCCAAGGAGTAAAGATGGGGTGCCGCCCCACACAGGAGCCAGCTGTACCGTGAAAGAATGCAAGAGCTTATTTATAAACCTCCTAATTCAGCGTTCACGACACACCCTGCCAATCCTCCTGCGTCAATTAGCACCGTACATTGTTTGAACATTTGTGGTGGGGCGGCTATGCTGGCCGGTATTTACACATGGCAAGAGAGAAGTGGGGGGGGGTGGGGGAGAGAAGAACCAAAGAGACTTGCCCAGGCAGGCAGAACCCCACGCAGCTGTTCCAGGGAGACGACGAGAAACACTCGCTCTGTCTAAAGGTCAGCGAGGGCCTAGGAATGTCTCTCTGGCCCTGCCTCAAAATTCAGCTTCACAGATGTTGTCTGCACTGAAATGTCAGATGAGAATTGGGGGGGCGCGGTTAATAAAGGTTGAGATGGAAAAGGATGCAGCCCAAGACGTCAGATTCCTCCCAGCCGCGACGCCTTGATCAAATGGTCCGGCCCGGCTGCATCCGGTACACATGCGAGCGGCCGTTGTGTGTGCCACGACATGGAGTTTGCCTTCACAGCTGCAATCCTTTAACAGCTGGAGAAGGTTTGGGCCCCAAGTTTGTTTTTGAAAAAGGGTAGAAATGCTCCGAAAGCTTCAGCTAGGAAGAGGCGGCAGCAATGGCTAGTTCTAGCTTCCAGCCCCACTGACACCACCACTTTGGGTGAGTCACGTCCCACCACTCTGTGCCTCGGTTTCCCCATCTGTGAACAAACGTTTGCCTTTATCTTTCTCTATCAGAGGGCTTTGGGATCTCCTGAGGAAAGAGGAGATGCAAGTACAAGGGCTAAAAGGGAGCCTGGAGATCTTCTGAGGGACATTTCACCCCATAACCAAAAAGCAATGAACAACTTGTCCTCCACCCGATGCCTTCCAGGCTGGCCAGACTAGCAAGGAGGCGGTATGCTTGTCACTGGGAAGAGCCCTCTCATGAGCAAAAATGGGCGTCAGGTGCTGTTTTGTGCATTGTTACAGTGCCAGGCACTCCAATCCCCCACTGTGATGTCGGCAGGTATTACTGACCTTCGTTTCCAAAGCAGGAAACGGGCCATGAGAACAGAGCCTTGCCCATGGTCAGACAGTGGATTAGTGGTAGAAATAGAGAAGACAGAGTCTCCTGGTTTAACCACACCTCTCCCATTGCCATGGGACAGCATGTCGGAGCTGTCTGAACACGAGGGACTCGAGCATCTTGGAAATATCTGGTGTAACAGCAGCCACATGATTGCTCTACCTCCATTTGAAGAGCAGTGAGCATCCAGACAGTGACAAAGAAGTTGTGAGGTTCAGGTGCTCACAGTCAGCAGTTTCCTTTCTCCCCCTCCTGACTGCAGCAGGATGCTGGGAGCAAGGTGAAGCACTAGGCCCTACAACTACCACCAGCCTTGCCACCAGGTTCGCCTGTGCTGCCAGGTGACAAACCGCCCCCTGCCAGGAGCAGCCAGGGCAGACACCCCTGCTCGCCAAAGGCTGGGAGGGAAGCAAAGCAGTGGCCAGTATGTGGGAAGGGGAGTGCTGAGCAAGAAAGGAGCCAGGAGATCCATCTCAACTGGAGGCTCTACCAGCTTGTGACAATGACCAACGTTGAGCGGTCACGCAAAGAACATCTCAAGGAGCCAGCGAGACAGAAGAGAGGAGCACAGAGCCAAGCATGATGCAGCTCTCCTTTGGGCCCAACCCTCTTTTGATCCTCAGCCTTGTAGCCTTACAGGTGAAGAAAGGGGCTGAACAAGGCTTAGTGCCGGACCTTGCCCACACCAGAAAGAAGCACGTCTGCAGGCTGGGCTTGTGGGACCATGGTCCAAAAGCTATGTGACAACCCAGCCATGCAAAGGGGTCATCAGGTGGCAGCCTGGGATTTGCCCCCAGCCTGTAAAGAACTTGCTCCGCACCTTCCCCCAACCAGGGCAAAACCCACCCAATATCGATAGGGATCACGCTCCAGGTAACCACACCAGCAGGGGACAGAAATGGTACAGCAGCTTTCCAAGCTATAGACCAGCAGAAGTGCTGAGCTCTGGGAAGGGCCCAAAACCTGGGCCATTGCCCCCTCTCCAGACCAGCATCCCCAGCAAGGATGGGAACACGTGGTCCTGGATTACTCGGCTGGTTGCAGCAGCAAGCAAACTATCAGATCTTCAGGGCAGTGGGACTCCATTAGCAGTGCTGCTCTCAGGAGCAGGCAGAAGCAGCCTACAGTGCGGATGTGACAGGGAGAGAGGGATGCAATTACTGACTCTTCATCAATCCCATTTCATTGCAGCAGCCCCGATAACAGACGGGCATCCCAAGGCCGCATTCAAATACTTCAATGGGCCATGCTCACACACAGCCAGCAGGCTCACTAGCTTCATGGCCCTCTTAATGACAGACCACAGCTTTGCATCAGGCTGGAGCTGCAGAGAGAGGTTTTGTCCCTCTAAGGGAGGGGCAGAGGAAAGGGAGTGAGGAGTCCTGGGCTCTATCCCCAGCTCCGGGAGGGAGCCCAGCTCCATAGGGAAAGGCAGGAATTGGGTGCCAGGATTCCTGCGTTTTATATAGCCCTAGAGATCACAGCTCGGCAATTTCCCTATCTGTAAAAGAAGACTAAACGCTTATCCACAGATCTCCTCCACATGTGGTGCAAAGAGGGCATGTGAGCAAGTGCGAAGCCCTGTGCCTCACAGCCACCCTGGGCTGGAAGCACCTTGTGCATTGGAATTAACGCTTTTGGGACTAGGACATGTCTTCGGAATTGATCTTGTCGCAGGGCTGAGAAAGATAGAAATCAGATCCCAGTTAGACAGAGAGTTAATCTCTGGGGCAAAATGCAGCCACTCGTCCTCAGAGACCTCAAGGCCCTCATCGCTGGGCCAAGTGGGACCAGGCAAATGACAGGGCTGAAATGCAGCAGAGCCCAAACCAGGGACTTCTGGGCTCCCAAGTAAACACAGATCTCATACAACTAGTCCCAGATTTTCAGCTCCTGCTGCTTTCCAGGGCCAGGCGGGAAGGAGGCACTGAAAGAGACCTTGGCATAGGCTACAAGGCTCTTCCCTCTCACTGGGCGTTGATCACTACCAGGCACGTATGAGTTCACGCATCGCTGCCAGAGGTGCCCAAGAAGCTAAGCCAAGCCAAGCAGGGTTTTCAAAGGCGCTGCTTGGAACAATTCCACTTCTTTGATGGATTTCTGGGGTCGGGAGGAAATCCCCAGCACTACCCCACCTCAAGCTGGGCTAAAAATAAATCAGCATCTGGATGTTTGTGAAATTAATAGAGTCAGCAATCCAAAAGATCACACAAGCCCGCACATTCTTGGGTAATGCTAATTCTACTGAGCAATTAGCCAGCACTTTCCACCCATGGATCCTGAAGCACTGTGCACAGGTGGGTCATGGGGAAGCATCACTGTCCCTGGAACAGACACGGAGAAACTGAGGCACCAGAAACAGAGCCCAAGGTTCCAGACTCCCAGTCCAGAGCCACATTTGCTAGACCATGCTGCCTCCCTGGGTAGCAGAGAGGGAGAAGATGCCAGTTTGCTCTCATTGAATCCTGGGGCTCTTCTCCTTGCTGTATCTACCTATTGGCTCTTGCCTTAGACTAAGCTCATCAGATCTTCGGGGCAGTAAGGGTCTGTCCTCAGTTTGCCCAATGCTAGCACAAATGGGTGCCCAGAGGCTATCGAAGTACAAACGGCTGCTGCCACTGTAGCTTACAAGCCAGAGAAGGAAAATCTTTAAAGCCTTATTTCTAGACCCAACCTGCGCCCTGCCTGCCAGAGACTCTCAGTCCAGGCCCTTTGGAGTAAGAAAGTGTCCCTGCTTGACACCACAGCACACAGTAACCCCAGTAAGAACCCAGCACAAGCACAGAGCCGCCACCCCCTCCAGCACAGACCACTCAACACCCGCTGCAGAAAGAAGTCATCCCCAAAGGGTCCCTGAGCATGTGCCAGCTAGGGCTATGGTCAAGTCCTGTACAGCATGAGCTCCAAAGATCCCTACCCCTGATCCCACAGGACTCTGGGCTCTGTCCCTGCAGCACAGGCTAAGATGCTGGCTGGAATCCAGAGGAGCAGGGGAGTGGCAGGAAGTGAGTTAGCTCAGCTCTAAGGAAGGACCATGACCAGGAAATGCCCAGGCTGAAGGCAGATGTTGGCTCTCTGCAGGGGTCACCCAGGGCAATCAGCTCGCTCACCGTGCCGCAGACCTTCACGTCGTGGAGCCGGCCCCACTCATCCTCGTAGCTGTCCACCATCATGACACTGTCATCATCCTCAGTGCCCAGCTCGGCATGGAGGTGGAGCCGGACCTCTTCTCCCAGCGAATGCATCCCCACGGCGGGAAGAGCCCATCTGGGGACTGTGGCATTATGGTGGAGCCCACCTGCGGGATACAGCCAGTCAGACCCTCCAGGAGTGGAGTCACAGCATGACAAGTCCTTGGTATCTCAGCACAGCCTGCCAGCAGTGGCAGAGTCGGACACGGGAGCTGAACCCCAGCCTCCGCTCTCTGGCACATGGGGGTCCCTGGGGATTGCAGCTGAGTCATGTCAATGGAGGAAGCCTGCTCGGACCTAAAGGATCTAGCCCCTGGAAGAGCAGCTCACATACTCTCCCCAGCCTCATCTTTGCAGAGTCTACCCTGAAGCTGTGACTATGGGAGAGTTCAACCAGTTACTTGGTTTTTGACAGATCCATTCCCCCCACAAGCTAAATAGGAGTCAACGTGTGACACTATTGCAAAACAAAGCAACATCATTCTGGGAAGCATTAACAGGAAACTGCGTAATCATGGGAGATTTCAACTTTCCAGATATAGACTGGAGAACAAGTGCTAGTAATAATAATAGGGCTCAGATTTTCCTAGATGTGATAGCTGATGAATTCCTTCATCAAGTAGTTGCTGAACCAACAAGGGGGGATGCTATTTTAGACTTGGTTTTGGTGAGTAGGGAGGACCTCATAGATGAAATGGTTGTAGGGGACAACCTTGGCTCAAGTGATCATGAGCTAATTCAGTTCAAATTAAATGGAAGGATAAACAAAAATAAATCTGAGACTAGGGTTTTGATTTCAAAAGGGCTAACTTTAATAAACTAAGGAAATTAGTTAGGAAGTTGATTGGACTAAAGAAATTATGGATCTTGAGGTGGAGGAGGCCTGGGATTATTTTAAGCTAAAGTTGCAGAAGCTGTCAGAAGCCTGTATCCCAAGAAAAGGGAAAAAATTTATAGGCAGGTGTGTTAGACCAAGCTGGATGAGCAAGCATCTCAGAGAGGTGATTAAGAAAAAGCAGAAATCATACAAGGAGTGGAAGATGGGAGGGATCAGTAAAGAAAGCTACCTTATTGAGGTTAGAGCATATAGGGACAAAGTGAGAGAGGCTAAAAGTCAGGTAGAGTTGGACCTTGCAAAGGGAATTAAAACCAATAGTAAAAGGTTTTATAGCCATATAAATAGGAAAAAACAAAAAGAAGAAGTAGGACCGCTAATTACTAAGGATGGAGTGGAGGTTAAGGATAATCTAGGAATGGCCCAATATCTAAACAAATACTTCAGTCTTTCATGAGGCTAATGAAGAGCTTAGGGATAATGGTAACATAACAAAGGGACTAAGGATATGGAGGTAGATATTACCATATCCGAGGTAAAAGCCAAACTTGAACAGTTTAATGGGAGTAAATCGGGGCCCAGATAATCTTCATCCAAGAATATTAAAGGAACTGGCACATGAAATTGCAAGTCCATTAGCAAAAATTTTTAATAAATCTCTAAACTCAGGGTTGTACCATTTGATTGGAGAATTGCTAATATAGTTCCTATTTTTAAGAAAGGGAAAAAAGCGACCGGGTAACTATAGGCCTGTTAGTTTGACATCTGTAGTATGCAAGATCTTGGAAAAAATTTTGAAGGAGAAAGTAGTTAGAGACATTGAGGCTAATGGCAATTGGGACAAATTACAACATGGTTTTACAAAAGGTAGATCGTGCCAAACCAACCTGATCTCCTTTTTGAGAAAGTAACAGATTTTTAGATAAAGGAAATGCAGTCGATCTAATCTACCTCGACTTTAGTAAGGCATTTGATACAGTACCACATGGGGAATTATTGGTTAAATTGGAAAAGATAGGGATTAATATGAAAGTTGAGAGGTGGATAAGCAACTGGTTAAAGGGAGACTACAGCGGGTCATACTGAAAGGTGAACTGTCAGGTTGGAGGAAGGTTACTCAGGGATCAGTTTTGGGGCCAATTTTATTTAATCTTTTTATTGCTGACCTTGGCACCAAAAGTGGAAGTGTCCTGATAAAATTTGCAGATGACACAAAGTTGGGAGGTATTGCCAATTCAGAAAAGGATCGGGATATCATACAGGAAGATCTGGATGATCTTGTAAATTGGAGTGATAGCAATAGGATGAAATTTAATAGTGAGAAGTGTAAGGTTATGCATTTAGGGATTAATAACAAGAATTTTAGTTATAAGCTGGGGACACATCAGTTGGACATAACGGAGGAGAAGGACCTCGGAGTCCTGGTTGATTATAGGATGACTATGAGCCGCCATTGTGACATGGCCGTGAAAAAGGCTAATACGGCCTTGGGATGCATTAGGCGAGGTATTTCCAGTAGCGATAAGGAGGTGTTAGTGCCATTATACAAGGCATTGGTGAGACCCCATTTGGAATACTGTGTGCAGTTCTGGTCTCCCATGTTTAAGAAGGATGAATTCAAATTGGAACAGGTACAAAGAAGGGCCACTAGGATGATCCGAGGAATGGAAAACCTGTCTTATGAAAGGAGACTCAAGGAGCTTGGCTTGTTTACCTTAACCAAAAGAAGGCTGAGGGGACATGATTGCTCTCTTTAAATATATTAGAGGATAAATACCAGGAGGAGATGAATTATTTAAGTTTAATACCAATGTGGACACAAGAACAAATGGATATAAACTGGCTAGTAGGAAGTTTAGACTTGAGATTAGACGAAGGTTTCTAACCATTAGAGGAGTGAAGTTCTGGAGCGGCCTTCCAAGGGGAAGTAGTGGGGCAAAAGATCTATCTGGCTTCAAGATTAAACTAGATGGGTTTATGAAGGGGATGGTTTGATGAGATAACATGGTCTTGGTAACTAATTGACCTTTCACTATCAGTAGTAAATAGGTCAATGGAGGGATGATAGGAGTTACTATAGAGAACTTTCTGAGTGTCTCGCTGGTGAGTCTTGCCCACATGCTCAGGGTTTAGCTGATCGCCATATTTGGGGTCGGGAAGGAATTTTCCTCCAGGGTAGATTGGCAGAGGCCCTGGAGGTTTTTCGCCTTCCTCTGTAGCATGGGGTACAGATCACAGCTGGAGGATTCTCTGCATCTTGGGGTCTTCAAAATATTTGAGGGCTTCAATATCTGAGATATAGGTGAGAGGATTATTCTAGCAGGGGGTGGGTGAGATTCTGTGGCCTGCATTGTGCAGGGGGTCAGACTAGATGATCATAATGGTCCCTTCTGACCATAAAGTCTATGAGTAGCGTTGCAAGCAAGACACGAGAAGTCATTCTTCTGCTCCACTCTGCGCTGGCCTCAACTGGAGTACTGTGTCCAGTTCTGGGCACCACATTTCAGGAAAGATGTAGATAAATTGGAGATGGTCCAGAGAAGAGCAATAAAATGTTTAAAGCTCTAGAAAATATGGCCTATGAGGGAAGACTAAAAGAACTGGGTTTGTTTAGTTTGGAAGACAGAAGGGACATAACCACAGCTTTCAAGTACCTAAAAGAGTGTTATAAGGAGAAAGGAAAAAATTCTTCTTCTTCACCTCTGAGGACAGGACAAGAAGCAATGGGCTTAAATTGCCACAAGGTAGGTTTAGGTTGGACATTAGAAAAAACTTCTTGTCAAGGTGGGTACGCACTGGAATCAATTGCCTATGGAGGTTGTGGAATCTCCATCATTGGAGATGTATGAGCAGATTAGACAGACACCTGTCAGGGATGGTCTAGATAGTGCTTGGTCCTGCCATGAGTGCAGAGGACTGTACTTTCTGACCACTCGAGCTCTCTTCCAGTTCTCGGATTCTATGCATTCTATGCAACCCAGTAGGTTCTGCAACAGTTTTAACAAGCAGCACTCACCCTCTTTCCATTCTTGGTGAAGAAAATCTGGGCTGTCTGGACCTCAAAAGAAACCGGCTCGATCCCGCAGCCAATCCGATCCCCCGAGCTGCACTTTGTCCCAAACTGTCGCCCCTTTGCTCTGCCGTTGTAGAGCCTGTAGGTGCAAAGAGCAAGGAGTGACCAGCCCTGATGTGAGACTGGCTTGGCACAAAGGGCAAAATGAACATGTGGCAAGAGAGGAACATTTCACGTCTATAGACCCTGGGCCTCTGCAGTGACACACAGCACCATCGGGCCACCATCGAGGGAGTAACCCTCCCATTTGCATAGGATCTCAAGTAGCACCAGCTAACCTCATTGCAGTTAGCCTGGCTGCTGCAGGAGATGGTCTGGACGCATGGCAGACTGGCCGCCAGCTGAATCAGACTGGCATCTGTCCATCCTCAGTACCTGTCTGGGACCTGTCAGCAGGCCTCTGAGCACCCCACTGATGGGGAACCAAAGCACAGAGCAGCCATGTGACTTGCCCAATATCAGCCAGGAAGTCTGAGACTTGAGCCAGGCCTCCCAAGGAGGAGTCAGGCATCCTAACCCTTGGGGCCATCCTTCCTCTCTGTGATGAGCAGAGAGTACAACCCTCAGGGAAGCAGATGGCGCAGCTCAGTGGAAGGCCCAGCAGGGTGTTGATGCCTGCTTAAGAATTTAGGGCTGACAGCACCCAACATGCCATGGCAGTGGCAGCTTGGCACATTTTCAGAAGATTTGCATAGTCCTTCGGACCAGAGATATGGAACATGCATCCACAGCACAAAGTGAGATGTCTCCATGCTGAGCAATACACAGAGCAATCTACTGTTGTTTCCCCACTAACCCTCGGACCACCAGAAGCTGGGACTGGGCAACAGGGGATGTCACTTGATAAAGTGCGCTGTTCTGTTCATTCCCTTTGAAACATCTGATACTGGCCATTGCTGGGCTAGCTGGACTGTTGGTCTGACCCAGTATGGCTGTTCTTTTGTTCTTGTTATGACTGTCAGCTCAGGACTTTTACTGCTCATCAAATAAATTCCTTTGTTCACCCCACACACACACACACCATCTGCCCTACATTAAAACCACAGCCTCTCTGAAAGCCGCAAGCCCCTTGTACAGCAGGCCTCAGCCAAAGCAGTCTATGACCCCCTCTGCCATCCCCCCAGAGCCCTTTTCACTCAGCTGCTCAGGAAATGACACAGGAGACAAGCACACGCCAACATGCTCCCCAGCCACGCCACAACACTCCGCTAATCTGGTGACTGGGTAGCACCCAACTCACTTGCCATCATCGGCATGGTAGGCCACGGAATCAGGAAGCCACCCTGGCTGATGGTCCAGGCTGTAATACTGCGGCACAAGGCCCACAGCGATGGTCCCCCGCACCCCACTGTCCACAATCGACACCTGCAAGTAGTTATAAGAACAATTCCTTTCCATTCCACCAGCAGCACTTCTGGCCACAAGCATGCTCTCGGCTCCTCACCGGCGCACCAGCACATGCTAATGCAGCGGCTTGGGTGATCAGCCAGGGCACAGCCACCCTGCACAAAGGAAAGTTGGCTGTAGCTTCAGGAGCAGGGGTGCGAGAGAGTTTAGATCTTCCATGCTCAAGTAAGGGAGAATGGAGAAAGAACAATGGCAGAGGCCAGGCATGAGCTCTGAGAATGGCTTATCAAAAAGAAAACAGAGATCACTTGATCAATATGTCTAAGCAGCTTCCCAGGAAAAAAACACCAGGGACCAAAGGTCCTTTCATCTAGCAAAGAAAGGCAAAACAAGAACCCATGGCTGGAAGGTAAAGCCAGACAGGTCCCAACTGACACAGGACACCAATTTGTAACAGTGAGGGTTGTTAACCACTCGCACAAATCACCAGCAGAAGCGGTGGCTTCTCCATCTCTTTAGGCAGGGTTGGGAAGCCTTTTTTGGATTGCAGGCCACTGACCCACAGAAAAAACATTCAGGGGCTGCACACAAGTGAGAAACAAAGAAAACCCACTCCTCACCAGAGTGGGCTTCCCAATGCTGGGGGAAGCCCCGAGCCAGGCAAGCCAGGGGCTGCATCCAGCCCCTGGGCCTTAGGTTCCCCACCCCTGTCTTGAGGATTCACACCCAGATGAGAAGGCTCTCTGGAAGGGCTGCTTTACTCAGGCAAGTTACTGGGCTCCTTACAGGGGTAACTGGGGGGAAATTCTCTGGCCTGTTATACAGGAGGCCCCTTCCAGTCTTAACATCCAGGAATCTCAGCTCAGAAATCCCTGGCAGAACACATGGCAAAGGGCTCAGAGCCCAGAGGCGCAGCATGCTAGGCTAGCAAAAGAGGACAAGAGAAGGTGTCACCAGGAGAGACAGACAAACCCATGAAAGGCTCTTTAGAGAACTTAGACCAAGGGAGTTCACCCAGCCCCAGCAGGTTAGATTACCTCAAAGTAGTTGTTGTCTTTGGTCAGCGGGCGGGGCGCGACGTAACAGCCAACTTCCCCAGAATTCCCATGGTAACTACAGAAGAGCAATCAGAGGCCTGATTACTTAGACATCATGGTCTGGGCTAGGCACTTTACATGACAAGGGATAGCAAGGAGTGGGGGACGTGTGGTTGGGTAGCTAACCCAGCAAAGGTGCCCATCATGTTCACTTGCTGGCTGAGCTAGCGAATGGAACAATCACTGCCAGATTCATCACCAAGTACCCCAGGTGCAGGGGACAACGGCCTGGAGTTTCTAAAGTGACTGACAATTTTGGGTGCCCCACTTGAGATGCCTTGGAAGTGCCCAATTATCAGACAGCCTCTGAAAGGCACGTCCTTGGGGTCTCAAGTGGGACCCCACAAAATGACAAGTTACTTTGGAACCTTTAGGCTCAAGGGCTCAGAAAGCAGATTGGATGACTTTGCTTCCCAAGCTGTGGTCCTAGGCCAGCCAACAAGGCTGCTGGTCCTCGCAGCAAGTCCCTCTTTCCCCACCCCTCTTACTTGTGGGATTTGTAGCTCAGTCCAACCAGCCACCTGCCAGGCCTTGGAAACACCACACCTGCAAATAATATCTGCACTTCTAGAGCACTTCAAAGCCTGCTCCAGACACTTACGCCTTATGGCGAGGTAGGTCAGTAGAGCTGGGAAGGGGACTGCCTCAGGTAGATGCCAGGAACAGAACCACAAAAGCATCCATCTCCTCTATGGAAGCGTTGTCCCTTGGGACATTCAACATTATAAAGCACAGGACAATATACCTTATGTCACAGCCACAGCCTAACCAGCAACCCTGGATAAAGGAGGGGGCGGAGACAATGAACCAATGTGTCTTTTCAAGCTCCGACCTTGTCTCAACTCACTGACATCACCCTGAATGTCATCAGTGAGTAGTGCAGCACCCTGGGGTTAAGTGCCCATCCAACCCCTTTGGGGACATCATCTAGAGCAGAGAAAGGATCAATCTGGAGCTCTCAAGCACCTCAGAGAGTTCACCAATTTCACTTTATGCTGCAGTCCCTAGTTGCAGAAGCAGAGCAAGACAGTACCAGGCCACAAATATGGATGTGAACAGGTAATCCGTTACCATCATCCTTACTGAGTGATGTTTACCAGTAACTGGCTAACCAGCACCACAGGCCGCAAGCCAGTAGCACTGTGGGGCTGGAGGCTGCTCTAGCCAGGCCAGATGCCCCACCTGCACATCCCGCTTTATCGGTTAACCAGTTAAATGTAAATTTTAACCGGTTAACTGATTAAAAAGGATTTTACATCCCTAGCCATAATGGACCCCTTCCTCGTGCCAGGCTGCTCCTTGCTCTATGTTCACTTTCCAGTTTGCCTGTTCAACCAGTTACCTAAGTGTGTCCCCGTCGACAAGAATGTGTTTGAATCTCTCCTGATAGCGGACTGCCCGCACCTCCCGGATCTCTCGGATCCTCCTCCTCCAGTTCAGGAACCGGTAGTGCAGGTTCAAGTCATCCATTATAGCTGTGAGAGTCACCCTATTGAGAGGAAAAGGGTAAGAAGTCAGCTACATAGCACATACAGCAGCTGGAATGAGACCCTATAGTCACTTTGCACCTGAAAAACCAAGACAACCACAAGGCATTAGCTAGATATCAGAAGAGCCTGGAAAAACCAGACTCCTCAAACCACTGACAGACAGCAACAGCATGTACTGTATTTCCTACATTGATCCTCCTACATCCAATGCCTGGCAAACCGCTGTGTGAACTGCAATGTTATTCTTTGGGCCTGGGAGCCAGACAGGCAGTGCAAGACTTCCTAAGTATTATCCTGTTCTATGGGTAAACTGAGGCACAGAGCAAGGCAGTGACTTGCCCAATGATACACAAGTCAGCAACAGAAACGGGGAGAAAATCCAAGAGTTCTGCCTCCCAGGCCCTGCTGCAACCTCTAAGCTCCCACTCCCATCCGGAGGGAAGGACCCAGGAATCTTGACTCCCAATTCTAGGCTTCCTTGATTACTACCCATTAAGACAGAAACTGACAAAGAGATAAGATGACAGACTACACCCAGAGGCAAGATAGCATCCAGAGAGTCAGTAATACCATTTCTCAAGCTAACGCAGGGTGGCCGGGAGTCACACAGCACGTGCAGTGTGGCAAGTCTCAAAGTGTAGGAAAGAGGCAAGAGACAAAGGCTAACTAACAGGGATTCTGCTCTAGGGATATGAAGGACTAGTCGACTATCCTATAAGCAAACTTATCGGATAGTCGACAGGATAGTCGACTAGTCACTACCTCCCTCCCTCACTGCCTCTATCAGATAGAGGCAGCAAGGAAGGGGGAGAAAGTGGTTATTTCAAAGCAGCAGCGCTGCTTGAAGCCTGGGGCCAGACCCCTGGCTCTACGCAGCTCTGCTGCTTTGAAAAGCTGCATGCAGCCCGATCAGACCCTAGGCTCCACCTGGCACTTTGCCTTTGAAGTGTAGCAACAGCCCTAGGGCTGTTTCTACACTTCAAAGGTGAGAGGCCCCCTACTGACTAACCAAATAGTCAATGCAAAATGCATCGACTATTCGATTAGTCAATTACCCAATATTTAACATCCTTAGTCTGCTCCCAGACCAGAGATGACAACTGACTTTCTGCTTTGCTGGAATGGCACTATATTACTATTATTTGTATTCTTCTAGCACTTTGGATGCTCACTCATGGACCAGGACCCCCATTGTACTAGGTGCTGTACAAAAGACAATCACCTGCCCCAGACGCTTACAATCTAAGCAAAGGGCAAGAGACCACACATGGCTACAGACAGATGGGAGTCAACACATTGGGCAGCATTTTGGCAAACCCTTGCTAAGCTTTGTACAGGAGCCATGGAAAAGCAGAGCTTTGAGGAGGACAATGAAGTAGCTTGGGAATGTTTACAGGGAGCACCTCCCAAGCAGCATGGGACAAAGCACAGAGGCACTTGTTTGAAAATGCAGAAAAGATGACAGAGGCTGGCATCATGGACTGATGTCTACACTCCAGAACCTATGCCAACCCAACTTCACGAGCATGGCCATGCTAGCATAGCAGCATATTCCACCAGGAGAAGAAATTCTATCAGCATAGAAACCCCACCCCCCAGACAACCTCTGCTATGCTGGTACAAGTTAGAAGTGGAGACCAGGCCTCCACTTGCAAACTGACAGAGCAGTGCCTCTGTTGCTGCTTAGCTCTTACCCAAGAAGCAGCAGCACTGACAGGATATTGGTCAGTTTCATGACTACTGTTTAGAATAGTACTCATTAAACTGATCAGCCTCATGTCAGTTTCATTCTGCCTGCTGTGGGGAAGGGGGGAGAATCACTAACAGCAACAGGAGATACTGGAGCTGTTTTTACTGGAAAGTAGCACTGGAGAGGAGAAGAGAAGGAAATAGGGTTGTGACTTGTGCATGGAGGCTATGTTTGGCAGTGGGGTAAAGCGCTTTCTCTTTTCCCCTGGAGTCAGAAGGGAGCCAAATGGGGCACAGATGAGCACAGCTGTACTTTACAGATGCCTCTGCTACTTTAACCTCCGGTATTGCTTGGTCAAACCTACACAACATTAATATGTACAACAAAGGGCCTTTTGCAGTCATTCAGGATAACATTTTCAAAAGATACCAGTGGTTTCAGGAGCCTCAATTGGAGTGCCATATCTTGGTCCTGATTTTTAGGGATTTTCAGCATTTGTATCTACAACCAAAGTCAGCAGGATCTGGTTTTCAACAACTCTGAACACCAGGACCACAAAACCAAATGAAGGTACCCCAAATCACTGCCCCCCTTTGGAAACACTGCTTTTCAAAACCTAAGCTGTACCCATCCGAAGCACAACTTTTGCTTTGGGCTGGAAAGCACCCATCAGGCTTCTAGTGCTATATGAAGCATTATTAATATCAATGTAGTAGCACCTACAATCAACGCTTCAAGGACAGGTGCTTACAATCAAGGATGGATAAAATATGTTACTTAGCTATTTTATGGGGGATCTGGCCTCTTCCAAGGGCTTGGAAGTGACAGGGCCTATGAAAGCATGAGCAGCAGTGAAGGAAATGCAAACATACAGCCATAACTAAGGGACTTCTAAGTCCTGATGTCAAAAAGCCATCATGAGAAGCACCCCCTGCACAATGTCCCCATTCCCTCAGCTCTTGCCTAGTCCCCAGCATCTCTCCTCCCTTGATTTCTGGACCACTACCTGACACCCACAGAGCTTAGGGGACTGAGGCAGGCTACCCAAGAAGGACATCTGTGGCTACAGCCAGCCCTACTGCTACCAGGTACCCGCTGCCATCTGCCCATCTACAACTGGACACCAACTCACAAAGGACCTGCCACATTCACTTCCCCTCAACCAAGGAAACGTAGGCATCACCCCATACCACCTTAGAACATACCTCAACAAGTCCTTATCCCTTCTCCTAAGCCACCCTAGGCATCCATCCAATCCTACTGGGCAACCCCTCCTTTGACTTACTCGGACGGACCCCCCCTTACTCTCGGAGACACCTGCTTCCACCCCGCATCTAGTCAGTCCTTTCCTCACCCACCATGGGTATCTCCCTTACCCTAGATCCAAGGCCGTACCCCCTTTGCCAATCCCACACCCCACCTCCCCTGGCAGCTCCCCCCTTCTAATCCCTTCCCCTATTTTCATCCTTATCATCCTCCACCACCCCACCTACCCTAAGTTTGGCCCCCCAGATATCCCTTCCCTCTGCCCTTATACTCCTCCACCTCACCTGCCTAGGGGTATCTCCCCTTCTTTCACCCCAGGTATCCCTTCCCCTCAACCTGCCAAGAGCCTAGGGCCCCTTTCCCCCATGCTTATCCTTCTACTTCCCACTCCCCCAGCAATCCCCCTGGTATCCCTACTTCCCTGCATTCCCTCCTCCCCGACCAAGGGTACCTTTCTTCCGCTCTTATCCTGCTCCTCAACCTCAACCACCCCAGTACCCCCAGCCACCCCCTCCCCGTCACCCCCACCCAGTACCCCCCACCCACCCCCTCCCCGTCACCCCAGGCCTGCTCCTACTCCTCCACCCCCACCCCAGTACCCCCAGCCACCCCTCCCGTCACCCTCCACCCGAGTACCCCCCCCACCCCACCTCCCCTCACCCCAGGCCTGCTCCTACTCCTCCACCTCCCACCCGAGTACCCCCAGCCACCCCCTCCCCGTCACCCCAGGCCTGCTCCTACTCCTCCACCCCGCCCCAGTACCCCCAGCCACTCCCAGACATAGGGCGCCCCCACCTCAGCCTCCTGCTCCCCACTTGCCCCACCTTACCCAGCCAGGCCCGTCCTCTCCCTCCATGGGCCCCTCCCGCGCTTGTGTCCCAACCGGCTCCGGCTCCGGCTCCGCGCCGCCACCTCACATCCGGGTACACACCCACCCACCGGCCGGCTCTCGCTCTCCCGCCTTCCCCCTGCGCCCCGACAGCCAGTTCAGCCAATCTGCGAGTGCTCCAATTTGACGGACAGTGAGATGCACCAATCGGAGACTTGGGCGGGAGTACGGGACAGGTCATGTGACTCGTGCGGCTCCGGAGCCGCGCTGCTGGTGACGACGCGTAGCTCGGGCGCGCGGTTATGACGTAAAAGCAGGGTGGGGCTAAATGCGGGCCCTGGGCTGCCGGTAGCCTGGCTGAGAGGAAGAAGCGCGTGGAGCCTAGAAGGGTGGGGCCCAGAATGCGGGTCCATGCCTGGGGGGCCCGAAGGGAGGGGGCCTTGGAGGGATTCCTGGGGGCAAGCAGGGCCCTTTCATGGGGACCCCTGGGTGCGACTCAGAGTCTCTCGCTGCCTGGGCGAGCCACTTCCCCTGCTGGTGCCTCAGTTCCCATCTGGAAGGGCCGGTGCGGAGGAGACTCCCCTCTTACAGGGAGGAGAGGAGCCCCGTGGGGGCAGCGAGCAGGTTTCAGGGGGCTGCCAGGCATTGCCTGATGAGGGCCGTGGGGTAGAAAGCTGCAACCCTGCTGCATGGGGTGAAGGGTGAGTGCTGTAGCTTCACAAGGTTGTCCTGCTTGCTGGAAGGGCATAACCAGTGGGGCTCTGCAGGGGTCTGTGTGGGACCGGTTCTGTTCAATATCTTCATCAGCGATTTAGCTCTTGTCATGCATCTGACAAGTGGGTCTTTGCCCACAAAATCTTACGCTCCAATAAATCTGTTAGTCTATAAGGTGCCACAAGACTCCTTGTCGCTTTTGCAGGTCCAGACTAACATGGCTACCCCTCTGATACTTGACATAGAGAGGATGTTTATTAAGTTTGCTGATGACACCAAGCTGGGAGGGGTTGCAACTGCTTTGGAGGACAGGGTCATAATTCAAAATTATCTGGACAAACTGGAGAAATGGTCTGAAGTAAACAGGGTGAAGTTTAATAAGGACAAGTGCAAAGTACTCCACTTAGGAAGGAACAATCCATTTCAAGCATACAGAGGGGGGGGAAGTGACTGTCTAGGAAGGAGTACTGCAGAAAGGGATCTAGGGGTCATAGTGGACCACAAGCTAAATATGAGTCAACAGTGTGACACTATTGCAAAAAAAGCAAACATGATTCTGGGATGTATTAACGAGTGTTGTGAGCAAGAGACATGAAGTCATTCTTCCGCTCTACTCTGCACTGATTAGGTCTCAACTGGAGTATTGTGTCCAGTTCTGGGCACTACATTTCAAGAAAGATGTGGAGAAATTGGTGAAGGTCCAAAGAAGAGCAACAAAAATGATTAAAGGTCTAGAAAACATGAGCTATGAGGGAAGACTAAAGGAATTGGGCTAGTTTAATTTTAAGAAGAGAAGACTAAGGGGTGGGGGGGGCATGATAGAGTTTTCAGGTAACTAAAAAGGTATCACAGGAAGGGGGGGGGATTTGTTCTTTGCTTCTTGTCCTATCATCAGAGGCCATGGGCCTAAACTGCAGCAAGGGAGGTTTAGGTTTGACATTAGGAAAAACTTCTTAACTGTCAGGGTGATTAAATACTGGAATACGTTGTCTAAGGAGGTTGTGGAATCTCTCTCACTGGAGATATTTAAGAGCAGGTTAAACAGATATGTATCAGGGATGATCTAGATCTGTGGTCACCAACCCGTTGATCGCGATCGACTGGTCGATCGCGAGGCCTCAACCAGTCGATCGCGAGGCATTCGGGCACCCCCGCCCCCCATTTTCCCCCCACCCCTGAGAAGCCCCACTACCTACCTCTAGTGTAGCGCCGGCTTCCCACGGGGTGGACGGAAGTCCTGGGTGAAACCTGTGTCACTTCTGGGGGCTCCGGAAGTGCGCAGGCTGCTCCCCTCCCACAGCTCTGTCACGTGCTGGGGGAGGGGGCGTCGGCTCCAGAAGAGGAGTCCGGCGGCTTCCCTGGGAGGGGTGAGTTGAGCGCAGGGATTTCCCTGCACCGCGGGAGTCGGCCCCGGGGTTTGGTCTGGGGAGGCTCCCGCGGGGTTTGGCCGCGCAGCGGAAGGGGGGGTTTGGCCCCGGGGCAGACACCCGCAGGGGTTGGCCCCTGCTGCGGGGGGGTTGGCCAGGCCGCGCCGCAGGAGGGGGGTTTGGCCCCGGGGCAGGCGTCCTTGGGGGTGGGCCCTGCTGCGGGGGGGTGGGCCAGGCCGCGCCGCAGGAGGGGGGTTTGGCCCTGGGGCAGGCGCCCGCGGGGGTAGGCCAGGCCACGCTGTGGGAGGGGGGGTTTGGCCCCGGGGTAGGCGCCTGCGGGGGTTGGCCCTGGGGCAGGCTCCCGCGGGGGTTTGGCCCCGCCGCAGGAGGGGGGGGGGTTGGCCCCGGGGCAGACACGCGCGGGGTTTCCCTGCGCCGTGGGGGGGGAGTTGGGCCTGGAGGAGGCACATGCTGGCTTCCCTCGGGGGGGGAGAATCCTGTGAGGAGGCAGATGCAGGGGACTCTGCTGCCAGTGGCACCCCGCCCCCGTCCGCACTCCCCTGTCCCCAGCTACAGAACTCTGTCCCCATTCCCGTCCCCACTCCCCTGTCCCCAGCTACAGAACTGTCCCCATTCCCGTCCCCACTCCCCTGTCCCCAGCTCCAGAACTGTCCCCATTCCCCTGTCCCCACTCCCCGAACTCTGTCCCCACTCCCCTGTCCCCCTTCCCGTCCCCAGCTACAGAACTCTGTCCCCATTCCCGTCCCCACTCCCCTGTCCCCAGCTACAGAACCCTGTTCTCTGCCCTCCCAGCACCCTGTTCCCTCTCCCCAGCCGCAGAACTCTGTCCCCACAAAATGTATAATTATAAATGCTTCATTTTAGATTCAAATAGCATGAATAAAAACCAGACCATTTATTTCATAACTATAAACACGTTATTTTAATTTTATAGATCGCATAATTTAAAAATAAACTGTTTATCAGAGTGTGTAAGTAAGGGCTGGGGATAGGAAGTGATGGACAGGAGGAGAATAGAGAGGGCGGGGCTTCAAGGAAGGGGCGGGGTGGTAGATCTTCACCTGTTCTGAGATTTAAAAAGTGATCTTGGGTGTAAAAAGGTTGGAGACCACTGCTCTAGATGGTGCTTGGTCCTGCCATGGGGGCAAGGACTGGACTTGATGGTCTCTTGAGGTCCCTTCCAGTTCTTGTGTTCTATGACTGACCCTGGCTTTCATCTGCAGAAAACCAGTTACCGTGGCCCAAATGGGCTGTGGCATTATGAGAGGACTTAGGGCAGGTCTCGCTCAAGAACCCCTGCCCTAGAAAGCAGCGGCTCCTCTTCAGTAGTGACTGCAGGGTAGCAGCTCAGTGGGAAGCCTGCTGCTGCCAGTCTGTTCCTGTGAGACTGTTCACACCCTACGCTGGGTCAAGCTGCACTGAAATTCCAATGGCCCCTGCAGGTGGGATGCTTCATTCTGCCCACCCCTCCTGCTCACTCAATGTGACAGCTCAGAGCTCCTGGCTTTCTGCAGCTCAGTCTCCCTGCAGGTTTCTAAGCAAGCAGGACATTTCCCTTACTCCCCTCTGCCATGGCTTATGGTCTGAGCCTGGGAAATGTGCCCAAGGGACACCCCCCGCAGGTTCCTGGCAGCTTGGTTCATTGCTTGCAAACTATGGGCACTGTGGCCAGCCTGCCTCCTCCCTGCTCTCCTCTCACAGCTGAGCCAGACTCAGAAGAATGAGCAGGTTTGGGGCCCCCTCTCTTCTCCTTTGCCCCCTTGATGCCCAGGTCAGAGGGCTTTAGAGTGGTCTCTGGCCAGACTCTATGAAACCCTGCCTGAGCCAGGATGAAAATGACTTAAATCACTTTGCTGACTTCCCCTTGAACACCCAGTGCCTCCCTGCCCCACCCCACAAAGGCTATCTCTGTCCCTCTCAGCCCCAGAGCCTCCCTACCCTGTCCATGAGAAGCAATCTGCCCTTCTCAACCGCAGAGCCCTCTTGCTCTGCCTTAGAAGGGGTGGTCTCTGCCCTCCCACACCCACAGCCTTTGCCCCACCCTGAACTGGGCAGTCTACCCTTCTAACCCCAAATCTCCCCTGCCTCATGCTGGGAGGGGTCCTCTCACACTTACAGCTGAGCTCTCTGGGTTCGACACTGGGAGGGAGCTGCCTCCATTTGTCATCCCGGACACGTCTGCATTTGAACACCATCTTCCATTTTTATACCACAGGCCAAATTCCTTCTTGGAGTAACTTCCAACTCCCCCAAATACCTCCCATGCTGGGCCTGAGGTCCCTCTCTCCTCTGATCCAGGGCTCTTGGCTTCATGCTTGTTCCCTTCCTCCTGTTAGTGCAAGCATTGCTTGGCTGATGGCCAGCCTGGCCCTCCAGCCAGCAGCGCCAGTCCAGTCACTCGCTCTGCCGCAGGATGAAGGGGACAGTAGAGCAGCCTCATGTCCTTCAGAGCACTGCAGTGAGTCCTCCGGGCTGAGGAGCAGCCAGGGCACCCAAGCAGAACACGGTTCCAATCTCCGCATTGGCAAGAGCAGGTGGGTCACCTGATGCCCTGCAGTAGCTGCTGGCGAGGATGATGCGAAACTGGGTTCTTCAACTCCCCCTGCCCACCCAGCACTGCTCCAAGCCAAAGTTCTGAAACAGAACCCCTTTGTACCCTCCTCATTGCCAGGCAGTGTAGGGGAGACCTGGCTAGCAAGAGAAATGCAAAGTCCCTGCTCCCCAGCTTGGGGAATTTCTGACTTTCAGTGGGTTGCATCATCCTTTACTATATTATTGCTCCCAGTCTAGGGTGCTGTGTCAAACGGAGAGCATCCCGGCATTAGCAGGAACAGGACTCGAATGCACCTGCTCCAACAGGAGCTACAGAAGAGTCTCCAGCAGCAGCAGAGAGCCTATGACACATGCTCTGGTTCCCATCCAGCAGGTGACAATGGGGCAAAGCCACCCCAGCAAGTGGACGTGAAAGGACATGCTGAATCCAGTGGAATACCTGGCAATAGAACCCCAGAGTCCCAGCTCTCACTTTGTCATCCTGATACCTCGACCACCTGGCTGAGAGTGGCTCATTCCCCTGCTCTGTTCCCTGGAGTCCCGAGGGGCCGACCTTCCCCTTGTCACAGCACTAGTAAGGCCAAGTTGTCAAGAACGCTCAGCTCCTCCTCCCCACGCCCTGGGCCTCTCTAAATTCTATGGACTGGTTGGGAAACCTACCTTCCTGATTTGGTGCCCTGATAGGAGCTGCTGAAGGGTTCTGCTCTCATGAGGTGTAAACCTAAGGCCCCTCCACTGAACTCCCATATGGATGTCACGGAAACCTTCAAGCTGAAAGGAATCATCTAAGTCTAGGCCATCCGAATCATGTTGGACACCATTGTGGCTTGCTGGAGGGGCTGGGGATGGTCCAGGGGTTAGGGCACTACCCTGCAACTGACAAGACCCAAGCTTCTCTGCTCTGCCACTAATTTTTTGTTCCCTTTGGCAAGTAACTTGGGCTCAGATCCACAAATGTATTGATTTCAGTGGAAGGTAGGTTGCTTCAGTATCTTTGAGGATCTGGGCCTTTCCCTCTCTATGCCTCGGTTTCCCCATTGGTAACATGGGCATAGCTGCCCTGCCCTGCCCTCCCCTGCCCTGCCCTGCCTCAAGGGGTCATGTAGAATTAAATCCATTAAAGACTAGGAAGGACTCCGATTTAAAGGGAGGCTGTAAGCGCCAAGGACAGATCATCTGACCTTCAGCATAGCGTGTGCCGTGTAAGTCACCTGCTGAGCCCAAAAGCATGTGACAGCAATACAATCATGGTTCAAAGATTCCCACATCCCTCAGGAAGATGATCGCAGGGCTGATTTCACTCCCAGCTACAAATCTGCCTCTTTTTTCCTGTTGGGACATCTGCCTCTTTTTTCCTGTTGGGACATCATGGACAAATGCAAACAGAGATCAGCCCCACGGGGTTAACATCCTGCCCTGGGGCATCCTGGTTGGAAATTGGGGAGATACAAGTGGGGTAGGAGATGGATCTCGGGAAAAGCAAGAGGCATGGCCGAAGAATGCCTGTGGCAGCCTCCCAGCGCTGCTTGGCTCTGTGCCCGAGGCGCTGCACTGTGAATCCTGCTCAGAAATCAGCACCTCTCGGATGACCTGAAACAATAACAGAGCACCTGCACTCTGAGCAGGTCCCTTCTCTGCCCTCACCACTCCAGGCTGGAGAAAGCAAGGAGGCCTGCCCATTCCTAAACCTACTTTGCCTGAAGCTCTGGGTTGCATTTGAAAGGCATCTCTGCTGCCCTGCACTGGGTTAAGGGGCGCCACCCAGTGGCAAACATCTGCCACAGCCACTTCTTACCAGGGAGAGGTCCCACGCCCCCGCATATGAGTGGTACAAATGCAAGTTCAACAGCTACTTAAACAGTTAATTCACTGCTCTTCTCTCCTCAGCCCTTTGGGAGACTGGAGCTCCTGCAGCAAGCAACCCCTCGGTCTTCTCAGCCATAGAGCTTTACAAAGGAGGGTCATGTTCTCCCTTGCCCAGTGGATAAGCCGAGGCACCGACAGGGAGAATGACTCACCAGGGCAGAGCTGGGTCTAGAACCTGGGTCCCAGCCCAGTGTTCAATCCGCTAGGCCCAGACGTGAGTTTGTGTGTGTGTTTGTGGGGGGCGGTGTGTGGGGTTCTTTGGTGCTTAATTCTCCTCTCACACCTGTGTAACTACTGGCTTCAGTGGAATTACTACCCCCACACTGTTGCCCCCCGATAAGAGGTGGGGTCTTGTGGCTACGATGCTAGGCTGGGGTCCACCAGAGTGTCGTTGTAACCTTGGTTCTCTCTGCCTTCATGATGATCTATAAGGCGGAGATAAGGGCACCCCCATTGTCTGTGCTGCCTCGCCAGACTGCAAGCTCTGCAAGGCAGGGACTGTCTCCTACTGCCCATGTACAGCACCCTGTACAACAGGGTCACCCAGGTGCTGCTGATGTAAAGGAAAATGAAGCATGCAATATTCCCAAGCACCTCTCCACACAAGCTCCAGAGACAAGCGTTTGCTAAAGGCACAGTGCTTCATGGGAGATGATACCAAGTTTGGCATCTTCCTCTATCATAGACTTATAACCTTGGGCAAGTGCCATTAAGGGCTCTGTGCCTCCGTTTCCCCATCTATAAAATAGGGCCGATCATACTGACTTGCCTACATCCCAGGAGGGTTTGGAGGATTAACTAGTTGATGGTTGTGAAGGCATTTGGCGTACAAAACACTGGGTCAGAAAGCTGTGTAATTCTGATTTCTGGCTGTCCCTCTGAACCCCATGCTTGGAATCCATGAGGGTTTGCAGTAGCAGAATCCAACAGAAAACGGTATTTTGTGATTTTGGCAAAAGGTAAAAAAAGCTTATTAATTTTGCTAATTAAGAAAACCAGAGGCAAGGAAAGAAGAATGCTGGTAGCAATGCAGACAGTAGCCAGCACAGAAACCCTGGCTCAGGTGCCTGGCTAAAATTCCCAAGAAACACTAGCATCCAAAGATCTTTACTGGTGTTACTAACACCCAGCTAGGGAGATAGGGAAGTAATTTCATCAGCACTCTCCAGACATGGAAACAGAGGCACAGGCAAAGAAAGTGACTTGGTCAAGGCCACACAGACAGTAGCAGGGCTGTTCAAAGACTCTAGCAGTTCTAATTCCCAGTCCCCTGCTCTAGCCAATGGACCACACTTCCTCCCTGAGCCAGGAACAAAGCTCTGGCATGCTGCCTTCCATTCCCTCCCTGTAGCCCCCAAACCATACTCTCTACAGGCCTGAGACTGGAACCCAGGAGTCCTGAATCCTAATCCCTGCTGTTCTAACCACTAGGCAAGAACCTGGGAGGCCTGAGTGCCCCCTCTAATCAGTAGGGCTGGCCTGCCAAATAAGCACATTGTTTTAAGACTGTGCACTGTGCACACAAAGGCCAGCAGTAAAAATGATGTGTTATGTTTTAGGAAAGAATTAGACAGGAGAAGGGAAATAGCTCAGCGATTGGATTACACAACAGAGATGGGCTGGAAGCATGAAATATTCCAGGCATTTCGGCTCCATGCAAAGGCAATAATATTCATTCAGACTCTGAAAAAAAATGTACTTTTGAGGGAGGAAGAGAGAGAAAAAAAAGCTCATGATCCTAGCTCAGGGCCCGCAGGGAAGGGAGGGGAAATCAGGGATTGGGCACAGGGAAGTTGTTTGTGTTTTGCTTCCTTGGGGTTGGGTTAAGACAAGCGGTTTCTGTTTGGTTGGGCTGGCGGAGGGGGTGGAGGGGCTTCAAAAGAGATGCTCAGAGAATTAGACCTGAATTCTTGGAAGGGAGATTGGGGGGTGGGGGGAGAGAGATGAGAGTTCCCGTGTGGGAATGGGGAGATGGAGGTGGGCTCTCCCATTTGAGAATGGGTCTAGGGAGGATGAAGATGGGGAGTGCAGACAGGAGCTGGCCCCTTGGGAATGGGGGAGCTGAAGATGGACTCTCCCACCTGAGAATGGGGGTGGAGATGGGAGCTGGCCTCTTGGGAAAGGGGGAGTTGAAGATGGGCTCTCCCACCTGGGAATGGGGGGGAGCTGGGAGCTGGCCCCTTGGGAATAGGGGAAGCTGAAGTTGGGCTATCCCTCCTGGGAATGGGGGGGGGATGGCCCCTTGGGAATAGGGGAAGCTGAAGTTGGGTTCTCCCTCCTGGGAATGCGGGGGGGCGGGGGGAGCTGGGAGCTGGTCCTTTAGGAATAGGGGAAGTTGAAGATGGGCTCTCTCTCCTGGGAATGGGGGGGGATGGGAGCTGGCCTCTTGGGAATAGGGGGAGTTGAAGGTGGGCTCTCCCTCCTGTGAATGGGGATGGGAGCTGGCCCCTTGGGAACAGGGGAAGCTGAAGGTGGGCTCTCCCACCTGGGAATGGGGGGATGGGAGCTGGCTTCTTGGGAAAGGGGGAGTTGAAGATGGACTCTCCCACCTGGGAATGGGGTGGGATGGCAGCTGGCCCCTTGGGAATAGGGGAAGCTGAAGGTGGGCTCTCCCTCCTGGGAATGGGGGGGGGGGTTGGGAGCTGGCTCCTTGGGAATAGGTGTAGTTGAAGATGGACTCTCCCTCCTGGGAATGGGGGGGGGTTGGGAGCTGGCCCCTTGGGAATAGGGGGAGTTGAAGATGGACTCTCCCACCTGGGAATGGGGGGGGGATGGGAGCTGGCCCCTTGGGAACAGGGGAAGCTGAAGGTGGGCTCTCCCACCTGGGAATGGGGGGATGGGAGCTGGCTTCTTGGGAAAGGGGGAGTTGAAGATGGACTCTCCCACCTGGGAATGGGGTGGGATGGCAGCTGGCCCCTTGGGAATAAGGGAAGCTGAAGGTGGGCTCTCCCTCCTGGGAATGGGGGGGGGGGGGTTGGGAGCTGGCCCCTTGGGAATAGGGGGAGTTGAAGATGGACTCTCCCTCCTGAGAATGGGGGGGGGTTGGGAGCTGGCCCCTTGCGAATAGGGGGAGTTGAAGATGGACTCTCCCACCTGGGAATGGGGGGGGGATGGGAGCTGGCCCCTTGCGAATAGGGGGAGTTGAAGATGGACTCTCCCACCTGGGAATGGGGGGAGTGATGGGAGCTGGCCCCTTGGGAATAGGGGGAGTTGAAGATGGACTCTCCCACCTGGGAATGGGGGGGGGGATGGGAGCTGGCCCATTGGGAAGAGGGGAAGCTGAAGGTGGGCTCTCCCTCCTGGGAATGGGGCGGTAGGAGGAAGCTGCCTCTCGGGAGGGGAGCCAGGGTTGGAAGTGGCGATCCCTTGGGCGGGGGGTGAGGCAGGCCGGCGAGCCCTTGGGCCGTGTGTCGGTGGGGAGTGTCTATTTCTTTTCCGATTCCTCTGGCCTAAATCATTTCCTCTCCCAGGCTCTGCCGCTCCGGGGGGCTCAGGGCCACCCCCCTTCCGCCGCCCCCAGAATCCCAGGAATGTCCGAGAAAGGGGGCAATTGGATTTGGAAACAAACCGCGGGGGCGGGGTGAGAGCAGCCAGAGGGCGTGTCCGGGGGGCCTGACAGAGGGGCAAGAGGGCGGTGGGGGAGAGTAGACGGGACAAGGGGGGAAGGGGAGCCGGGCACCGCTCAGCCCCCGCTCCCCCCAGCCTCGCGCGGGGATGCCAGGCTGCAGGCACCTGGCTCTGGGGGCCAGCGCTGGCGGCAGGTTGTGGGCTGGGCAGGGTATTTAAAGCTGAGGCCGTGGGGCGGGAGCCCAGAGCCGCCGGGGCGCAGCACGGTCCGGCTCCTCCCTGCCCAGCCGGCCACGATGCTCCCGGGCTGCTGGCTGCTGGCTGCGCTGCTGCTGGCTCTGGGCTCTTGGGGCGCCCTGGGCCAGTGCCCCAGCTGCGAGGAGGGGGCGACCCCGGCCTGCGCCCCCTGGGCCGGCTGCCAGGCCCCCGAGAGGGAGGCGGCTGCTCCCCCCGACAGCGCCAAAGCTCCGTGGGACGCTTGCGGGGAGAAAGGCTGCGCCCGGGCGCTGGGGAGGCGTGCGGGGTCTACACGCCCAGCTGCGCGCGGGGGCTGCGCTGCATCCCGCGAGCCGGCGAGCGGGCCCCCCTGCACGCCCTGTTGCACGGCAAGGGTGTGTGCCGGGCCGTGGGGGGCAGGAAGGGCAGCCGCAGCCACGCGGACCCCGAGCCCCCGGCAGGTGAGTGCGGGGGGAGCCGCACCCCAGGATTTGGCTGCTTCCCCAGGGCCCGAGTCCCTTTCCTCCCTGAAGGGGCTGGGGGGAAGATGGGTCCTTCTGCTGAGGTGGCCATGCGGGGTCCCTGGACGGGAGGCTCAGAGGAGGGGAGGGGCCGGACAGTGGGGAAACTGGCAGGCTCCCTGGCCCGTTGGAAAGGGGGGTCGACGGGGGAGGCTCTAAGTGGGTCGGGTCCCCTTATCTGGGCTGGCTTGATGCCCACTGGGGGGTGCCTGGCAGAACAGAGGCCTGGGCACGCCCTGGGAATTGGGGCAGGGGAATCTACCCACTGAGCTGTCTCTGCTGGGGGCAATAGGCAGCCATGCCTGCCCCAGCCATTGAGAGGTGCCAATAGCCCATGGATGCTCCCACCAAGGTCACCTCCAGCCCATTCCTTTGCCCTCTGCAGGGAAACCACCAGGTGCCCTTCTCCAGCCCGATTCCGCCCCGCCCCACACACACACTTCAGCACCGAGGACACTGGCTCAGCCACTTGTCTTGGAAAGGGGCACAGGCCCACCCCCAAGCTGTGAGACAGGACAGGCGCCCATTGTGCTAGGTGCTGTACAAACACAGACACATGGCCCCTGCCCCACAGAGCTCCCCATCTAGCTACCTGCAGGTCATTCCCAAGGAGGCTGCTGCCTTGAGCCAAGCCTGAGGGTGCAGTGAAGAAGGGGGGACCTGGCAAAGGTCCCAGCTGGCAGGGACTCAGATTTGCCAGCAGAGGTTGGTCTCCAAGGGGCACAGGCAGCAGGAAGACAGGGGAAGGGATTACTGCTGTACAGGAGTTGGGGGCTGAACTGAGCTCTCCTAATGGGGCTGGTTCAAAGCTTGGCTCTCTTGCACCAGGGGCAAGCCCCTGTCCTTGGCCAGAGAGAGAGGAGCCAGCATGGGGGTGTCAGGTGGCAACAGACAGGCTGCAGGGAGCTACTCAGAGCAAGTCTGGGGCTTAGGATATTGTTCTAGCTGGGGAGTCAGCATCCTGCAAACCACTGGGGGAGCTCAGATGATGGAATCTGTTGCTTTGTAACAAACCCCAGCTGTGGGAGATGGCTGCAGAGTGGAACAGGGGTGCCCTGGCTGGGAGACCAGGGCAGATCAGAGCCACCTGTCTGAGCAACAGCATGAGCACAGGGGTGCATTCCTTCCCGACGGGGTAGTAAGAAGCACTTCAACTTCTCTGCCACCTTTCATGGATGGTGCTGGAGTCTGTGCTATTGGATTTGAGCTCCAAATGCAACTACCTCAGTTTTATGCCAGTCTCTTCCATAATAAGAGATCCAGTAAAATCCCTCTCCCCCAGCCCTCACACATGGGAACAAGCCTAAGTCTTGAGCCTACCTTACAGTGACCAAGTCTTAGCACCTGGGAGCCCTAGTCAGAGACCCCTGGTACAAATGCAGGGCAAGCAAATGTTTAAGGGGAAGGTGAGAGGAGTGGGACCCAGCCATCAGGCAGTGGCAGAATCCCGCTGTTTGCTCTACCCCACATGAAGTGATGGTTTTTCCCACCAGGGCAGAGATGCCTTGTGCAATTCCACCTTGGGCAAAGGCAGCCAGGAGGCTGTAGCAGATGCAAAAGGGGCTGGTGGGGGAGAACATCCCCTATCTCTGACACCCAAGCTGCTTCCTGGCGTGTGCCACTCACTCTGTAGCAGCTGCTGTGCTGAGGGAGCCCATTTGTGTGTGGGAGGGTGGCTAGATATGGGGGAGAGGGGTGTCCAGGCCCATCTGTAGGTCACCCAACCCTCTGGCCTGCTCACCATCCAAGGAGCTCTGGCTCCCCCCTGTGTCAGAGCTTGGAAGTGCAGGACAGGACAGTCTGTCCTGGGCCCTGGGAGAACAAATATGTTCGGGCACTTGGCAAAGAGCAATTTTAGAGGCAAGATTCCCCTTCCTGGGTCTTCAAACCCCTAGCACCCAGCATGCATAACATTCAGCCACCCTGGGAACTGCTGCGGGACTCTGGGCACCGGGCCCCATAAGGCCATGGCCCACCCAGCTGCAGAGTACAAGGGCCGCAGGTGCCCAGACATGCTGGGTCCTGGGTGTCCAAGGAGACTATGACACTCAGAGTTGGTGGTAGCTCCTGAAAACAATGGCCTGCGCCCTTCCCCTGCCTCCACCCCAGCTCCTGGAAGGGGGAAGGGAGAAGGGGGAAGGGCTGTGTCTGCCATGGGTACCAATAGGTGAGGATGCAGCAAATGGCCAGGCTGTGCAGCTCAAAGGGCCTGATCCCTGCACCAGCCGTGGGGCCCTGTGCTGCACAGGCTGAGACAGAGAGCAGGGAGAGGGGGCATGGAAGACTGAGGCCTGAACCCCAGGCTTTGTCTCCCTTTCCTCTCCAGGGGAGAGCCGGAAGGAGAGTCGCAGGCTGAGCCAACCCACCCTGGAGCCTCTATCCCCCCAGCATCATGGGCCACTGACGGAGGCCAATGCTAGCAAGGACCGGCTGCACCAGATCTCACTGAACAGCAATGGCAAGCCGGACCTGGAGACGGTGCGTTGCGGGCGGGAGTGGGGGCGAGGGCATGGCCAGGGTAAGCACATGCCTGCAGAAGTCTGACATGGGCATCTCCTGCCCTGGCACCCAGCGCCAGCAGAGGAAACCCCTGGGTGGCCCTGCCAGCATCCTGCTGCACAGTGTCCTGGCCAGAAGGGACACTTGGGTGGGCCCTGACCTCTGATGTGTGGGCAATGATGAGAGGTGGTGGGGAGCAGGAGAGATTGGGCCACCTCCCACCAACCAGCCTTGGAGAGGGTGGGATGGGTTGGGATGGGAAGGAATCCCTGGAGCGCTGTGCCCACCCGGTGCTTCTGCTGAGGAGCACAGGCTTGGGATGTGGGGGCTTGTCCCATTGCGCCTGCCCAGCGCTCCTGCCAGGAACTCTCCTGCCAGGGAGCAGGGTTTGGGGCTCACAAGCCCCATGCACCAACGACGCTCTCCAGGGAGGAGCAGGACAAGCCCCCGACCATGCTCGTGGCTGGAGCACCAGAAGGGATGACCAGGACAAATCCCGTGCCCTCCCCTGGACTTTGGCAGGAGTGCCGGGCGGGCAGAGCTGGGCAAAGGCAAAGCAGAGATGGGGGTGGGGTGGGCTGTGGCTACACCCCCTGCTGCAGCGCCTCCTGCTGGCAACAGAGTAGTTGGCAGCTGCTGCCGTGCAGTACTCCCTGCTGAGCGCACCTGGGACTGGTTCTGTAGCCCACAAACGGTTCCCCAGTGCAGGCACTGGGCTGGGGTGCTCCTGCTGCAGGGACAGGAGCTCCCTGGCATGCTGGTTGGCCCTGTAGGCAAAGGGGAGGGCAGAGCCCAATGCATAGGCTGGCTGGGGCAGGGCAGTGGGGCAGGAGAAGAGGCAGCTGTGAAAGTTTGGGGGGAGCCCAGCAAGTCCCCCCATGAGGTTTCTAATCTCTCCGGTCCCCTGGCAGGCTCCGTGCCGCATGCATCTGGCCGCCGTCATGCTGGAGCTCAAGGCCCCGCTGTACCGGAGCGGTGAGGACATCTTTATCCCCAACTGCGACACCAAAGGCTTCTACAGGAAAAAACAGGTAGGGGTCAGGGAGGGCTGGGCCAGGCACCTCTGGGGCTGTGCTGTCTGGTGGGACCATGGGTCTGGATGGGGTCCGAGCAGTGAGCCTCCAAGTGCAGGGCATTGGTGGGGTGCCAGCGAACAGCTGCCAGGACACAGTGTTGGAGGGGCTGGTCATCAGCCCAATGGGGTGTCAGCCACTAGCCTGGTCAGACCTATGTCCCATGGGCTGCCCTTACAGATAGTGTGTGGGTCTTCTAATGCTCTCTGCCCTATGCCTGGCGCCAGCTGGCCCAGCACTACCAGCTCCATACCGCCTGGGAATGTAAGCCACCTCCCTCCCACTCCTGAGACAGGTCCTTTTGCTCATCTGGGTTCACCTCCTTTCAGGGGACAGCCCAGCCCAGTGGGTCCAGTATGGGCCTGGGCCTCAAGACACTCAGGTTCTAGTCCCAGTGCTGCTTGTGACCTTGTGCAAGTTGGTGCCCTGTCCTGTGCCTCAGTTTCCTCATCGGAGAGATGCTAGAGGCAAAACTGCAAGGTACCATCTCTGGCTCTTCTCTGCAGCCCTGAGAGCTAGAAACATCTTCCCAGTCTTTGAGGGAATCTCAGGTTTAATTTCAGGGTCCCATGATTCCAGGAGCAGGGGAGGGGAGGGAAATGCCCTGCAAGCTGTCAATCAGCCCACGAGCATGTCCTCTCACATACCCCCTTTGTCCTGTTTTCCTCTTCCAGTGCCGGGCATCCAAAGGACAGCGGCGAGGCCAGTGCTGGTGTGTGGATAAGATGGGCCACCCACTGGCTGGCTCAGGGGGGCTGGAAGGCAACCCCCACTGCCTGCCCAACGGGAGTGACTGAGGGAGGGGGCATGAGCGGGCTGGAGGGCTCCACCTGAAAGACGCTGCTGGAAGAAGAGCCCCAGGGCGTAGACGCTTTTGCCTTTAATTTATTACATGGCACCGTGACTATGGGGAGGAGCGGATCTGAAGGCGGTGGGGAGGTGCTGCCCTGCCCGGGATCTGCCTCTCCCTCCGGGGCTGTGTCCTCTCCCGCCTGCCCCATCCACACGCCAGGACTCAGAGTCGTAACTAGCTAATTTGGTGCCTGAGGCAAGACCGGTGGCGGCGCGGGCGGGGCGCTGAGGTGGCGCGAGGCGCGAGCGAGGACAGCGCAGTTGCTGTCTTTCCTGCGCCCCCTCAGCTCTGCATCCCTCGCCTTTGTTACGGCCCTGCCAGGACTGGCTGGGCTCAGGCGGCAGGGACTAGCCCTGCATGTGCCACTGGCCCCATGACTCTGGGGCAGCAGCCCACACAGCTGCTTTAGGGTCTGCTAGTGAAGATGTTTTTCAATAAGCTATTGGGGGGCTGCAGCATCCCCTGGTGCTTCCAACCCCCAACCCCCGGTACATTTCCTCCAATGTGGGGTGCCCCGTTGGACTGGGGGAGGCGAGCTGCTTCTCTGGGTGGGGAACGAACGCAGCTGGTGGTGGAAGAGTGCTGCTAATGTTGGGTCCTGGGGGTGCTTTGGGAAGGGTGCATGGCTTTGGGGGACAGGCTGGAACCGCCAGCAAGAGCTCACTCCTACACCCCCAATCTCGGGAGCTGTACCCCCACCTGTCCACACACCCTGAGCTGCAGTCGGGCACCAGTTAAGCTGGGAGAGGGGCAGAGGGAAGGGGAGGGGAGAAGGGGAAAGGGGGTCGGCTAAGGGCCAAGCAACTTTCCTTCCATCACTTTCCCCTGAGCTGTTCCCTTCCACCACTACCCGCCCCCAACCCAAGGAAAACAGCTGCCTGGCTCTCCCCAGCCTGGAGGGGAGAGTCCTGCGGCCAGCTGGGTGCTGGTGGTGGGGAGCTGGGGCACTAGTAGCTGTAGTGGGGAGGAGGGGCAAGGTTATTGGCTCCCCCCACCCCACAGCTGTACTTTGCTGTCATCTGCGCTGCGGCACCTTTAACTCCCTGCTCCCTCTGACGAGCGTTGGATGCTTCTGGGATATTTTTATTTCCAATAAAGCCGAGTTTGGTTTTTGGAGGCCTGGTGTTCGCCATCTTTCTGCTGCACCCTCCATGCCCCCAGATGTCCCCCGTGCCTCCAGACCCCACCTTAGGGCTTGTTGAGCTGGGGCAATGGGCCCATCCCAGCATCTGTGGCTAGGCCAGGGTACAGCCAGCTGACCCCGACAGAAACACCGTTAGACCCCCTTGACGGATGGCAGAGAGCGTCAGTGCCTCTTGCTGACATAGCAGCATTGGCTACAGGAATGCCAGCATGCCAGTACCACAGACTGGCCTAGGTCCATGCTGACTCCCTGTCTTTGGGACAGGGCGTCTCTGAGGGTCACATGGCATGACATTCCGCCATCCCTTTGGCCAGGTTGGTACTGATGAGTTGCTGCTACTTACTTTTCTTTGGCCACGCTTCATCCCACAGGAGGAAGGCGCATCCGTGGCTCTGACTGCTTCCTGGAGTCCATCAGCAGCCTCTGTGTAACGCAGTGGTCACCAGCCAGCCGATCGGGATCTACTGATAGATCTTGAAGCCTCTGACAGGGGATCCTGACTGGTTTGGCCAAGAGGCTATTGAGCGCTGGCACTTGGTTGCCCCTCCCCCCACTGTCATGATGCTCCTGCCCTGGTCCTTGAAGCTGTCCCCCAGGAGCATTCTGCTTGCTGTGCAGGGTGTGGAGGGGAGGGGGACACTGATGTCAGGGTGTCTGCCCTGCCCCACTTCTGTACCCGATCTCCACACACAGAGAAGGGGGTGGAGGAAGCTCGGCAATGCAAATCTCTGTCACTCACACACTGTGTGTCTGTCAGTCTCACAAATGCTCACTGGCCAACACGTACATGGGGGGGTGTTACATCTTTTACTGCTTGCAGACTGGGTTATTTGGGGGGTTGACTGCTCAGTGCATTTCATCATTTGCATTTCTCTTACGCTTACATTTAATTCTTTGAGCAGTGAGTTCTCAAATGCCAAACCTGGCATGGCTGGATTAATTATCCCTGTGATAGCTGCTGCTCCTGGAGGTGGCTGGCATGTCCCTGCTGCTCCTGGAAAGGCAGAGCAGGGCGTCTTCACATGCTGTCCTTGCCTGCAGACACCACTCCTGCAGCTCCCATTGATCAGTAATGGGGAACCATGGCCAGTAGAAGCTGTGGGCTCAGTGCCAGTGGATGAGGGGCAGCACATGGCACCATGGAGCCATTGCTGCACATGCCATCTGCTTTCAGGAGTGGTGCAGGGCCAGGGCTGGAGTAAGCTGCCTTAACCCCACTGCTCCACCACCCAGAAGCCAGCTCAGTTAAGTGGTGCCCCGCCAGAGCCTGCTTCCTGAACCCCTGTCCCAGCCCTGAACCCCCCCCCCATACCCAACCTCCTGCCCCAGACGTGAGTCCCTCTGCACCCAAACTCCTTCCCAGAGCTTGCACCCTGACACCCCTCCCGGACCCCAATCCACCACCCTGGGCTAAGCCTGGAGCCCCTCCCACACTCTGAACCCTTTGGCCCAAGACCAGAGCCTGCACCCCAATCCCTTACCCCAGCCTGGTGAAACTGAATGAGGCTCAGGGAGGAAGTGGGGTGAAGTGAGCAGGGTGAGGCCTCAGAGAAGGGGCGGGAAGGAAGCAGGACAAGGGTATTTGGGCTTGGGGCAGATCTTCCATTGCACTTACATTGAAAAAAGTCATTCTGTGGTTAGAAAGATTGGAGACCCTGGTCTAACGAACGCCACTTACAATTAGGGATGTAATAGTGCAGTCGATTAACCGACTAGCCAATAAGCAAAAGCTTATAGGTTAATGCTATAGACCACACACATTTCCCCCCACCCCTTGCCACTAATTGTGTTAGCAGGCTGGCCAGCAGCCTGGCTCAGGCCTGGCTTGCACTGGGTCCAGGAGCTCAGCCCCCACACTCCAGACTGGGGCTGCTACCACCCTGCGCTGCTGCCTTTGTATCAGAGGCAGCAGTGCAGAGCAACAGGCAACTTGTCCACAAGGGGAGCCAGTTTTTAAATTGGCTCCCCTGGTGGACCCGCTCCCGTCTGGCAGCCCGCACTGCTGCCTCTGATACAGAGGCGCGAAGTGGCAGGGGGCTCCTTGGGAGTGGGGCCAGAGTGCACTGGCTGCCAGCTCCACCCCCAGGGACTACAGACTAGTCGAGTAATCGAGGTTAACTCATGAGGTTAATCTACTATTCAATTAACCGATATTTAACATCCCTATTTACAATGTGGCTGAGATCTGCCCAGAGCGGCTGAGGCCCGGTGGGAAAGAATCAGAGCCATCATTTGAGCCTGAGGGTGCAAAAAAAAAAGTCTCTTTTATATCCTGGGCTGGACAGCATCTCCCATAGTGCACCCTGGTTCCCCTCTGGGTGAGAGGAGGCAGAGGCTCATGGGAGATCAAGGCCAGCTGAGGGGTCTGTGCTTCCACGGGAGCAAGGCCTGGCAGTGATGGGATGTGCTTAGGGGGAAACAACCCTGATGAGATCTCCGGTCCCCACTGGGGGACCCCTTCAGGAACAGCCGGGGAGGGGAAGAGTTTCCCGGTCTGACCCTTCTCCAGAATTGGCTGGAGGCCTCTGTCTTTGAAGCTGCCCACTGGGGTCTGGCATCTGCACTAAATTGGGTTCAAATACTTTTGCGGGGAGTAAATGTAGCTTCCTCCAGCGAGCCGTAGCCCTGTTGCTGCAGGGCCTACGCACTCAGCCCTGCAGAGGTGGAGCCTTGGGCACCCCAATAAGAGCTGGCCACTTGACTCAAAGTTCCCTTCGCATCCAGGAGACCTTAGCCCTTCTAGGAAGTCCAAGGCTGCCAGACGGGCCGACTACCAACAGGGAACTCCCCTGTGCAGCCAAGGGCTGGGCAGGAAGATGTTTGAATGGTCACTAGCCCCTTGCCAGGCTGCCGGCCAAGTAACTCACTGGTGTAAGCGGCTGTGACACCCTCTTCCTCCTGGGAGCCCTTATACCCAGTGATGATCCTGTCCCATCCCCCACGGAGATGCAGCTAGCGCTGAGGCAGAGCAGAGTGTAGGCAGGGAGTGGAGAGGGGAGATCACAGGGGCAACAGTCAACTCAGGAGGGGGCTGGCTAGCCAGGAGCACAGCCTGCTGCTCCTTCCCTCCTGGTGATCCACACAGCCTCAGGGAGGATGCTGCGAACCCCAGCACGAAGCATGCTGGGAGTGGGAACAACCCACAATAAGCAAGAAAGAGGTGGGGGGGTCCTTAGCGTCTCCATGCTGGCCTGTAGGGATGCAAAGGTACCAGTCTTATGCCTGCTCCCCCTGTGCCGAGGCTCACCCATGTGGTCCCGTCCTGTGCCCAAAGTGTGTGGGGTGGTGCTGGGTGGGGGCAGAGGTTGGAGCCATAGGCCCTGCTATCTCTGCCCAGATAAGGGCTTTATCTTATCAGCCCTGGAAGGACGGTCCAAGGCTCCCAACTCTGGCCTGGATCCCGGAGCTCCTCCAAGGACTTTAGCCCCCTTGCCAATCAGCTGTTCAGACAGGGCTGAGCTGGGAGGGAGGCCGCCCCATGGGAGGAAGAGGGTGGGAGCCCTGGCCCAGTCCCATTCCGTCCCGGGCCAACATGGAGCAAGGCCAGAAGGCCCCTGGAGGAGCCAGGCAGAGGAAGAGAGAGGGCCAAGGGCAGGAGGAAGAGGAGGAGGCTCCTGGACTGAATGGTGAGGAGCAGGGGTGGGGGAGATAGGAAGGAGTGAGGGAGGGGATAGGGAGGAGAAGCAGGGGAGGGGCTAGAGAGGAAGAGTGGGGAAGGGGAATAGGAAGGAGTGGGGGAGAGGGATAGAGGGTATAGAGAGGAGGAATGGGGAGGATAGGAAGGAAGAGTGGGGAAGGGATAGGAAGGAGTGGGGAGGGGATAGAGCGGAGGAGGAAAGGGAGGGGTGGGGGAGAGGATAGAGGGAATAGAGTGGGGGAGGGGATAGGGAGGAGGAGGAGGAGGAAGGGGAGGGGAGGTGCAGAGTTTCAGAGCTATGTGCGGGTGTCCAAGTGTAGCCCAGGCATCAGAGCTGTGGGGTGCCGCCTGGCTACAGGGCAGTGGCTGCCCAGCATGCAGGTGTGGGGACGGAGCAGCCCGGGTCACGTCACTGCCATGGGCAGGGGCCTGGGGCGGGAGTGGCGTGTCCCATGTCACAGCCATGTGCAGGTGCCCAGACATGGGGTAACGTCCATGGGGGCCTGGGGCGGGAGCAGCGCAGGGCGTGTCACAGCTGTGTGGGTGCCAAGTACACTGTGGTACACCAGGCAGGCTAAGTTCCATGGGTCTGTCCCACACCTGGCACCAAGCCATGGCGCAGCCTCAGTGAATGGCAGAAATGGGGCCTGAGGGGGATCCCCAACCCCCAGGCGAATGGGGATCTTTCTGGCCTTGTCACCCAGCCATGGCGCAGTGCCAGGGGTGAGGGGTTGCCAGGGCACCAGCTCCCTGTGCCCTCAGAGAGCTGTCAGCCCCTCTGGCATGGACAGGTGCCCCCAGGCACCACTGGCTGTGTCGGGAGCCTGGCTGTACAGCACCCCCCGTGCATGGGGCACCACCCAGCGGGTGACGTGTCACTCACCTGCGGCCCCCTGCTTCCCACCCCAGGGAACACCCAGCAACTGGACAGTGTCACCAGCCTCATGCAATGGAGGAGACACATGGAGGTAAGGCAGGACTCCGCCTGCGTCTGGGGAGAGGGCGGGGGGGGTGGTTGTGCAGGGCAGGAGGCGGGGGTGGTTGTGCAGGGCAGGAGGGTGGGGTTGCCAGGGCAGGAGAGCAGGGGTGGTTGCCAGGACAGGAGGGCGGGGGTGGTTGTGCAGGGCAGGAGAGCGGGAGGGGTTGTGCCGGGCAGGAGGGCGGGGTGGTTGCCAGGGCAGGAGGGCGGGGTGGTTGTGCAGGGCAGGAGAGCGGAGGGGGTTGTGCAGGGCAGGAGCAATAGGGAGGGTCCCATAGGAGGGCCCTTCCCTTCAGGCAGCTCGTCTCTGGGCCAGTGGAGGGGGGATTGGGACCAGGGGAGGATGCTGATGGTGCCAGAGCAGGGCAGTGGGCAGAGCAGGCCGCCTCCAGGGACACTGTCCCATCCCACTCCCACCCAGGCCCTGGTACCAAGTGGCAGACCTGAGGGGGGCTGCAGGGAGGCAGCTGGGATGAGGGTGTGAGAAATCAGAGTCGGGGCGGGTGGGGAGAAGTGCTGCCCAGGTGCATGCTGGGATACTCCAGTCACCCACCTCATGTCCCCCCCCTTTCTGGGCAGGTGGTGAAGTCGGGGCTGCTGGAGCACATGCAGGTGCAGCTCGCAGACCTGCTGGACAAGGCTGTGCAGGAGGCTGCCCGGTCCTACCCCCAGCCCCCCAGAAAGGGCCGGCTGGAGAGAGAGGACAGGTGAGAGCAGCAGGTGGGGGATCCACCCCCTCAGAATGACACCCCCCAGCTCTGTGGCCTCTCCCCCTACCCCATCCTGGGGAGCCCCCTGATTCAGGGAGCCCCCTTCTGGCCTCCAGCCAACCTGGGATTCTCCCACCTAACCCAGTTGGGGTGTCTGAGGCGTGGCAGGGGCTGGGGCACTGACAAGGCAGCAGTGCTGGAAGCTGGGGTGCCTCCCACCTGTGGCCCAGATTCCACCCGTTGGGTAGGTGGAGTCACCCATAGACTGGCCTGATAGTGAGGGTGCTGGGCTGGGACTCAGGACAATGGTGCTAGTCCCATTCCTGCTGCATCATGGGTGGCAAGTCACTGGCCCCTCCATGCTTCAGTTTCCCCTCCAGTGAGCTTGTGAGCCTGTTGGGGTGCAGCCTGGGATTGCAGCAGGACTGCCAGCATCTACTGCTCTGTTAACCAGTGCTCTAAGTTACGTCCCCCGAGAGACATCTTCAGCCCACCCATTTTGGGGATGGTGGGCAGCTGCTCTCTTCCCTAGAAGTGCAGTGGGTGTGGGGAGGGAGCTGCTTCCCCAGTCTGTGGTTGCTGCTCAGTGCTAGTGATCAGATGTGAAACCTGTTGCTCCAGAAAACCAGTCCCCTGCAGCTTGACCTGCAGGAGAATCCCCTTTAGCCATCAGCAGTGCACGGTTTGTGACACACAGCTGAGCTTTTCTGGTCCATCTAGTGGTCAGCAGGGGTGAGCATGCACCAGATTAGAAAGGGGTGGCCAACAATGTTCCCTCTAATCTTTGCCATCTACGTATGGATTTTTTCCATCCATGTGTGGAATAAATTTCCCAAGGCAGGCGCAGATGTGCACCACCAGTAGAAACACAAACCTAGCTGTGGGTGGCATTGGAATCTCTCCTGAGTGGCTGCACAGGGACACTGATGGCTAGTGCCCTGGGATGGAAGGTGCACTAGGAAAGCAGCCCCAATTTGAGGGTGTGGGTTGCTCACCCAGGTCTAACGCCAGTCCCCACTCGATCCCTGTAGGGAGAGAGGCTCCCTGCTGAAGAAGCGGAAGGTGTTTGTTGACCGGCAGTCTCTGCTCGAGTGAGTATGGCGCAGCTTGGCCCTGCCTCTGCGGATAGGGGCTGCGCCAAGATGCCCATGTATGCCAGCCTGGCACAGGGGGACACACATCCAGCTGAGATGCAGGGCTGGATAAACTCTTCTGGGGGCCTGGGGCAAGTCAATTCTGTGGGACCCCCTAGGCTCATGGGTAGGCCAAAATGAGGGGTTCAGTGTGCAGGAGGGGATTGCTGGGGAGCAGCTGTGGGTGGGGGGCATGGGGTCTGGGAGGGAGGGTGCAGCAAAGGGCTGTGGTGGGGTCTGGGAGGAGGGTGCAGCAGAAGGCTGGGGTGGGGTCTGGGAGGAGGGTGCAGCAGAGGGCTGGGGTGGGGTCAGGGGAAGGGTGCAGGAGAGGGCTGGGGTGGCATGGGAGGAAGGGTGCAGCAGAGGGCTGGGGTGGGGTCTGGGAGGAGGGTGCAGGAGAGGGCTGGGGTGGGGTCTGGGAGTCCAGGAGGGGGGTGCGGAAGTGGGCTGGAGGCGGGGATAGGGGTCTGGAAGGGAGAGAGGGAGGGGGCAAGGGATTGGGTCACTTACCAGGTGCAGCTCCCATTTGGTGGGTGGGGGAGAGGCGGTTCCTTGCACCACCCCTTGGGGAGGGAGAGGGAATGGCTCCCCTGCCAGGCAGCGCAAAGGTACTTTAGTGGCTCCATCCCAGCCCCAGGCTTAGCCCAGGGTCTTGGGCTGCAGCCCCTGATGCCCCCACTGTAATCCGGCCCCAGACTTCCATCCAGAGCCCTGGACCGCCAGCATGGGGCGCCTGACAGCACTGGGCACCATCTCAGTCAGGAGCTCCCCTGGGGCTGCTCAGTGGCCGAGCGGCCCGAGGAGCAGCTGGCAGGGGAATGAGTCTAGTGACTAGGCTGCTGGGGCTGGGAGTCCGGACCCCTGGGTTCTCTTCCAAGCTTTCCAAGGGGGTGTGTCTAGTGCAGCAATTCTCAGACTGGATAAGGGCCCCATTGTAATGGGGGCACCAGGGCTGGCATTAGACTTGCTGGAGCCCGGGGCCAAAGCCCAAGCTCACCACCCAAGTCAAAGCCTGCGTCCCACTGCCTGGGGATAAGCTCTTGGGGTTTGGGTTTGCCCCCTTCCTGGGGCAGTGGGTCTCAGGCAGTTCCCCCTCCCGGGATCCTGTAGTAATTTTTATTGTCAGAAGGAGGTGAGGTAATGAAGTCTGAGAATCCCTGATCTGGTGGTTAGAGCTGGGGGAGGCTGAAGGAAGTGAGGGCTGTGTCATGATTTCAGACAAGTCTTTGCCACTCTGTGTCTCAGTTTCCCCTGGAGTGAAATGGGAATGACGGTCTGCCAGCAGCTTTGCTATGGAAGTTGGAAAGGCCCCCCCCCCCCCCCCCAGCCATGAAAGGGCCTTGAGTGCAGGAAGGCGTGGAGGGTGGGGCAGTCCCTGACTGCCCAACCTGGCTCTTTTCCAGTGAGCTGCTGGAGGTGGAGCACTTCCGAACCATCTACCACATGTTTATTGCTGTGCTCTGCATCTTCATCCTCAGCACCATTGCCGTGGACTTCATCGACCAAGGGCGGTACGGCAGGAGATCCCTGCCCCAACCAATCACTGCCTGAGGCACCTGGGGGTGCGGCCAGGGCGACACTGCCCTGACCAATCAGAGCATAGTGTTCCATTGGGAGAGGTGGCAGGAAGACCCTTGCCCCAACCAATCACAGCCTTTTGGGCCTGTGGGGGGGGTGTTGGGAATTCCTTCCTTGACCAATCACAGCTTTGTGTAAATGGAGGTTTTTGGAGGGGGATCGCTGCCCCGACCAATCAGGGCCTTGTATGACTGGGGGCAGGGCAGAGGGTACCCTTTGCTCCCAGAGCTCTAGAGAGGGATCTGGAGATGCGCAGGGCCCCACAGCCCAGCTTGAGATCCCAGCTTGCGCTTACAAGAAGGCGACACCTACAGGATCACCCCTTCCTCCCTGCCCATCCCACAATGACGCCAGCAGGGCAGGGGATGTATGTGTGTTTGTGTGTGTGTGTGTGGGGGGGGGTGTTAACCACAAGAACATAAGTTGGGCTCCATCCCCTGCACAATGAGAATACTTGGCCTGAGGGCTTCCCAAGGCAGCACTAGGAGGGAGCCTTGGGCAGACTTCTCTGGTGCCCACCGGGTTGTGAAAGCCCATAGCTTTGGCCATAGGTCAGTGACGGTGCATAGTAGAGGGACAGAGGGGCACAAAGATCTCTAGTGAAGGTTCGTGGAGCCATGAACACCCCCAGTGGAATGCCATAGGGCCACGAGTCTCCATAGGGCCATGAACACCCCCAGTGGAATGCCATAGGGCCATGAACACCCTCAGTGGAATGCCATAGGGCCACGAGTCTCCATAGGGCCATGAACACCCCCATTGGAATGCCATAGAGCCACGAGTCTCCATAGGGCCATGAACACCCCCAGTGGAATGCCATAGAGCCACGAGTCTCCATAGGGCCATGAACACCCCCAGTGGAATGCCATAGGGCCACGAGTTTCCATAGGGCCATGAACACCCCCAGTGGAATGCCATAGGGCCACGAGGGCCCATATGGCCCATGAAGCATGGAGGGACCATGGGGCAGCTCTGAGTCCTCCGTCACCCTCCTCTCCCCCTGCAGCTTAGTCCTGGACTTTGACCTCTTCATCTTTGCCTTTGGGCGTCTTCCCACGGCGCTGTCCGCCTGGCTGGTCATGTTCCTGCACACTCTGCTGGTCCCCTACAAGGCCTTGCAGCTGTGGGCTGGCTCCTACCGCACTGTGCGCTTCCCTCACCTTTTCACTGCCATCCTCTGGGGGGCACTGCTGGCCTGCCATGCTGCTGTGCTTGGCTTTTACCCCGTCTACGTGGTGATTCAGCACCAGCTCCCACCTGCATCCAGATTCATTGTCATCCTGGAGCAGGTGAGTGCTGTGGGTGGGCCACAGGGCAGGCTGGATCTGGCGCAGGTAGAGGTGGGAGGCCCCCGTGTTCTGCAGCCGCTGGCCAGCTGTCCCGGGCTCCTGCTGGCTCAATCTCCAACCAGCAGTTTCTCTGGACCTGGAGTCTCTGTGAGCATGTGGCTTCGCACACCGCCCCACAAAGCGAGTCGTTCTGCCTTCCTGACAGGACCCAGCTTCAGCTGGGCGAGGTCTGCGTGGCATGTGGGCAGACAGTATAAAGGAGAATGCTGGAGCTGTAGGGGGAGCAAGCTGCATTCTTGGTCCAGTGTCCATGTATCACCATCCTCAGGGAGCCGAGGACTCCCCAGACCCACTGCAGCTCTCTGGGGTACAAGCTGGGTCAGGAGCATGAGCTACTGATGGCAGAGCTCCCTCTTCCCTCCTTTCCAGATCCGGTTCCTGATGAAAAGCCATTCGTTCCTGAGAGAGGCCGTGCCCGGCATCCTCCATGCCAACCCGCCAGATGGTGCGTTCGGATCGCAGGGCCCATCTCTGCTGGTACCCAGAGCCAGCCAGTGCCCCTCCCTGCCAGGGCCCAGTGCCAGCCAGTGCCCCTCCCTGCCAGGGCCCAGCGCCAGCCAATGCCCCTCCCTGCCAGGGCCCAGCGCCAGCCAATGCCCCTCCCTGCCAGGGCTCAGTGCTATCCAGTGCCCCTCTTTGCCTGTGTCCAGTGCCAGCCAGTGCCCCTCCCTGCCAGTGCCCAGTGCCAGCCCATGTCCCTCTCTGCCAGGGCCTAGGGCCAGCCTGTGCCTCCTGCCTTTCCCCAACATTTCCTTCAGGTGTAGCCTAGCCACACACTTCTTGCTTCCTCCTTCCAGGGCTGGTGAAGCCACCTGCGTTTTCAACGTACTTGTATTTTCTGTTCTGCCCGACGCTGATCTACAGGGAGAGCTACCCCAGGTGAGCCTGCTGCACCCCATGGAGCAGGGAGCAGGGGTGTCAGGTTCTGGAGGGGCTGTGCTGAGGGCAGAGGGAGCCATGCCTGAGAGCACCCCCTCTCCGCGCAGGCGTGATCTGCTCCCAGGAGCATGCTGAGAAAGGGGTAGGGTGAGGGGTTCAGTGAAGTTCCAACCACTGACTGACTCTCTTCTCCCAGGACCCCCTATGTCCGGTGGAACTATGTGGCTCAGAACTTCGCCAAGGTGAGAACGGCCGCTCTCCTCAGAGATTGTTTCAGGGTGTGACGTAGTGGGGGGCTGTCTGCTCTGTAACCCAGTGTCCCCACCTGGCTGTGCTGTGATGTGAGATTCCCACTGACTCACCCACATGTATTGGCCCAGACACCTGGTCCCAGCCTGAGCAGATAACAAGGGTCTTCCCAGAGGGAGAGACAAAGGAAGGGAGGCAGAGACAGCCACCTGGCTGGGAGGCAGGGCTGGGAGCTGGGGAGTCAGAGTCTTGGCTGGGAAACATGAAGAGAAGAGACTAAGCTGAATACTGGGGGTTCGGGGGCCTGTGGACCCTGCCCCAAGGGGTCGGAGGCTGCCTGCCCCCTCACTTCGATGCTCACATAGAACCCGGGCTGTGCTGGACCTCGCAGAAGCAATAAATCCTCCCTATTCTACTGGCTGGCGGAGTCTCATCTTGCTGCAGCCGGGGTGCAGGATCGGGGTCCCCGCCACACCACCACACAGGGCATCTCAGGCCAGAAGGGAGCTTGGCCTTCTAGTCTGCCCCATCTAACACAGGCCCTGCGTTTGGCCCAGCTACCCTGGCGTGCAGCCCAGTCACTTGGGCCAGGCAAAGGCATTCCGGTCCTTGAGGGGCTACACTGGCGTGTGCCCTTGTCAATATTCGAATTTCCTGCCTAAGGAAATGGGGGAGCTGGAGGAGAAGCCAGCCTCTAGCTTTGCGAATGCAAGCGGCCTGAGTGGGCCAAAACCTGAGGTGCTCACTGGGGAGGTGTGAACTCCCCATGCCTCAGTGGCCTTTTAGCTCAGAGACCCCCGTGGCAGCCATTTTGGGGGAGGCGTGTGGGAGGAGCTGGCGTGGAGAATGCCCCGACCCAAGCCGAGCGTGCTCCGCTCAGGGCCCTTGGCGAGGTGTGGGGGGAGCAGCCTCTCTGACAGGGTCCTCCCGGCAGGTCCTGGGCTGCCTGTTCTACAGCTACTTCATCCTGGAGCGCCTCTGCATCCCCGTCTTCACCAACATGAGCAAGCAGCCCTTCAACACCAAGACCCTGGTGCTGTCCATCTTCAATGCCACCCTGCCAGGTACATGGCCGGGCCCCTCCGCTCCCCACCCTGGCAGAGATGGGGGCAGCCGTGCAGAGCTGGGAGGGGCCCCGTGGGGCTGCCTGGGTGGGATGCGCCCATGTGGGGCTGGGTGTGGGGAGGAGCTGTGGGCTGGAGTGTGGCCATAGGGAGCGGGGGGAGATCACTGCTGTAACTAACTGGCAGTCCCAGCTAGTGCCCTCTTGGGACTGGGGCAGTTGCAGGCACAGGGGCTGGCGAGGTGGCGGCGATGGGGACTGGCCTTTGCTGCAGGGGCGTCCTGGGGGAAGTGGGCCCTGGGGTGACAGACTGAGCCGGGGTGGAGAGCAGAGACCAGGCTGGCCAGCCCGAGCACTGAGCCGTCCAGCCCAACCCGGGCCCGCCTGCCTCTCCCCGCTTGCCACTGCAGGGACCTTCCTGCTGCTGCTGTCCTTCTTTGCCTTCCTGCACTGCTGGCTGAATGCCTTCGCCGAGATGCTGCGCTTTGCCGACCGGGCCTTCTACAAGGTGAGTGAGGAGGGTGCCAGCCCTGCCCCACCCACCCTGGTTTGGGACCCATGGGAGCCCACAGGCCTCAGCTCCCCACAGCCCATCTTCCCTGGCTGTGATTGGGGGCGCCTGAGCTGGCTGGCAGTGCCTACGCCCATCTGGGCTCACCTGTGGGGGGGATGGGTGGCAGCTCTTTGGGCAGGCAGCCCCACTGGTGGAGAAGAGCTCCAGGGGCAGGAGATGGGGGACACCCGAGCTCCAGGGTCAGCTGGCACCGCAGGGGCTGCGCTGGGCGGGCAGGCGGCTGCGTGCTGCGGCACACTCGGGCCTGGCTTACTCCCGTCTCTCGTCCCGTTGGCTACATGCCCAGGACTGGTGGAACTCCACTTCCTTCGCCACCTACTACCGGACGTGGAACGTGGTGGTTCACGACTGGCTCTACTACTACATCTACCAGGACCTGTTCTGGGTATGTGGCCTGGCACCGGTCGGGCGCTGCCGCCGTCACCGGATGGGGTGGAGGGGTGGGGCTTTGTGGCTTGATTGATCAGGCCAACATGAGAGGCGGCCGCTCCTCCTGCTCCTGCAGTTCCTCTGGCTAGTGGCCGTGTCTGTGGCCACCGAGGGGTTCTCAGACGCCCACAGTTCAGCGCCCTGGCCCAGGTCAGCAGCCCTGAAGGAGGGGGGCACTCGCCAGCCCAGGCATTGCCCTCGGACTCCGTGAAATGGGAACTGCTGCTGACAGAAGCTGGTGCCGGGAATCGGACAGAATCCTCGTTCCTCTGTGTCCCAGCGCAGGCCGCGTAGGAGGCAAGCAGCCACAGATGGTCCTGGGGTGCAAGCTGGGGAGGCAGATGCAGCGGGAGGGTCAGTCTCCGTCCTGTGGGGTGGCCTCTGGCAGGGGAGGGATCCATGGTGCGGCGCTGGGGGAAGGGTGCCGTGTCTCTAGACACATTCCAGGCAGGTTAATAAGCTGTCGTCTGAGCAACGGTCTCCCCGACTAGAGGAGGGGCAGGGATGGCCCCTTGGCCTGGGGGAGCTGGGGTCTGGGACCCTGCTCCTTAGGGTCAGTGGCCACGCAGCTCGGTGGGTCAGTGGCTTTGCCCTGCTTTCCAGCTCTTTGGGGGAAAGTCCCGTGTCGCAGCCATGCTGTCTGTCTTCATCACTTCTGCCGTTGTCCATGAATATGTCATCACCCTCTGCTTCGGCTTCTTCTACCCCGTCATGTTCACCCTCTTTGCCATCTTCGGAGGTGAGCGCCATTGAGGGGAAAAGGGGCAGACGGGAGCAGCTTTTCCATCCCCCATCCAGCCACTGGTGGTGGCCAATGGAGCAGTGGTCACAGCTAGTAGAGGACTGGCTGAGTCTCAGCCCGATTCCTAGCAGGGATAGCTCAGTAGAAATGAATGAGACTATTTTAGACCAAGAGTGGGGATCTCCCTAGGACTAAACCAAGCCACCAGAGTTTTTTCCTCGGGGTTTTTGCGCCCATCACCACAGCGTCTGGGTGCCTGCGATGGAGGGATGTGACCATCCGGGGGTGGCTGGAGCTGTAGGGGATTGACAGGAGTTTGCTTGAGCAAGGGCGGAGGCTCCAGTTCCCAAAGATTTGCTCCTGGGGGCTGTTCATGGGGTGGCCTGAAGGGGATTTGCCTTGTGTGGAAAGAGGCAGTGGATGGCTATGGGGAGTGGACAGAGATGGGGGACCCCGGCGGGGTGGGGACGGGAGGCACAAGGAGTGTGAGATGGAGCAGTCACTGCCCAGCCTCCCCTTGGCTCTCCCCTCAGTGATCTTCAACTTCCTGCTGAACGACAAGCGGAAGAGCCCAATCTGGAACATCATCATGTGGACTTGCCTCTTCGTAGGCCTGGGCATCCAGGTGTGCCTGTACTGCCAGGAGTGGTACGCCCAGATCCACTGCCCGCTCCAGCAGGTGAGGGCCCCGGGGCCGGAGGCTCGTCTCGCTCACAGGGGCCGGATCTCGCCCGGCTGCTGCCCCAGATGCTCATTGGGGGTCACTGGCGGCACTAGGGCAGCCTCCTTCTCTAGGCCTGGGGTCACAGCCTGTCGCTCTCGCCCTGTGACCATGGCCCTTCTGGGCCTGTCGCTTTAGCAAGGGTGGTTGCAGGGCCGGCCCGAGCCATTTTGGCGCCCTGGGCCCCAGGCGCACGGCACTGCCCCTGGGGCGCACGGCCCCGCCTCCGGGAGCACGACGCATGCGCGTGCCCAGTCGGCCTGGCCACTGCCGATGGCACGCAGCCCGGGGCTGCCTGGGGCGGGCTGCGCCTGGCCGTGCAGGGCCCTGTGGCTGCGGGGAAGGGCACTGCGGGCCGGTGCTGCGGAGGTTAACACGGCCCCCGCCCGGGCGGCCGCTGCAGCCTGCCGGGAGCCAGGCGCCCCCCGTAGGTTGGCACCCTGGGCAGCTGCCCGGCTAGCCCACCCCTTAGTCCAGCCCTGGGTGGTTGGTCCATCCTGCTAGGCCGTGCCCAGGCCTCTCCTTCTGGTCCAGTCACTCAGTTGCTCCCTTCCGCCTGCCCAAATCCGTCACCCCCAGGGCACCAGGGTCCAGCTCTGTCACTAACTGGATTTCCGGGGGTTCTCTACAGAAGACGTTGTGGGGGCTGGTGACGCCGCGCTCCTGGTCCTGCTAGAGCTAGGGGCCCCCTCTGGGTGCCACCTTCCCCGTCGTGCCAGGGAGACGCTCAGCTACACCCAGGCTCATCGGACCCCAGCTACCAAGAGTCACACATGTCCTTCTCCTTTCCTTTGGCTCTTTTCCTGCTCAGCACGTCCAAAGTGGATTGGATCGGACCATGTTTCCCTGCCAGGCCGGGCCTTTGGTCACTTCCCGGAGGCTGTGGGCATTGCCAGGGCCTGGCTCCCTGCAGACATCGGGGCTGGGATGAGCAGCAGCCATGCACCAGGGAGCTACAGGGAATGTTCTTGGACACCACACCTGAATCAGCACCAAGCAGCTGGGTCACAGTCACAGCAGGGGCCGTGCTCAGCCCTGAGGCCACGCCCTACAGCTGCACTGTCCTCTCCATCCACCCCAATGGGGGGAAAGGCCACCCAGGGGAATTCTGCACACACACAAAGGTGCCTGAGTCAACAGATTACTGCTTCACCCTGGATCAACCCCAGACTCTGGCACTGTCTCACCTTAGAAATCATGGGGTGCCGGCCCTGACAGTAGGCACGGCTCCTCCCTCTGAGAGCAGGCAGCATTTCCACCCTGCCCCTGAAGCCCCACCTACCATGAAAAGGCAGAGCCCGCTAAGGCTAGGTCTACACTGCAATGTTAAATCGGAAAAAGGAGCACAAATTGCGGTATGCAAATTGCATATCTTTTTCCGATTTACTTTCTAAAGAGGCTCTTTCAAAATTTGGCGCATCTATACGGCACCAAATGTCAAAAGAAATGCTCTTTCTACACATCCCTTATTCCTCGTGGAGCGAGGTTTCCAGGGATGGCGAAAGAGCATGTTCACTTTTTCAAAAAAATTTTCAAAAAGTGGACGCATTCCTTGGACCTACGGTACCCTGAGAAAGCAGTGTACTCTAGACGTATCCGAAGAGGGCAAGTCACAGTAAACCCAGGTGAGCTCCACCCTGAGCTGGCTGCCAGGAGGGACCTGAGATGGCACCTCCCCCTGTAGTCCAGCTTTCACTCTCAGGGCCGGGCTTTGCTAACAGAAGCTCCCAGCCATGCTGCACCAGGGACATTGGTGATTTTGTTATCAGTACGCATGTGGACTCTTTTTATTATATAAAGGTACCATAGCTCAGTGACGCTACCTCCCCTTACAGTGTGGTGTAGTCGACTAAGAATTAAACTAGGCCTTGGGAGACTTGGGTTCTGTTCCTAGCTCTACCATTGGGTGAACGTGAGCAAGACACTGTGGGCTGCGTCTAGACTGGCATGATTTTGCGGAAATACTTTTAACGGAAAAGTTTTTCCGTTAAAAGTATTTCCGCAAAAGCACGTCTAGATTGGCATGGATGCTTTTGCGCAAAAAGTGCTTTTGCGCAAAAGCATCCGTGGCCAGTCTAGACGCGATTTTGCGCAAGAAAGCCCCGATCGCCATTTTCACCATCGGGCCTTTTTTGCACAAAACAGTCCTTCCTGTCTACACTGGCCCTCTTGCGCAAGTATTCTTGCGCAAGAGGGCTTTCCCAAGCAGGGCGTGAAAGTATTTGCGCAAGAAGCACTGATTTTGTACATTACAAAGTCAGTGCTCTTGCGCAAATTCAAGCGGCCAGTGTAGACAGCTGGCAAGTTTTTGCGCAAAAGCAGGCGCTTTTGCACAAAAATCTTGCCAGTCTAGACGCACCCTATGTCTTCTTGTGCCTCAGTTCCCCCTTCTGTAAAATGGGGATGATGATAGTGCTCTCCTTTGTAAAGCACTGGGTGAACTTCTGATGAAAAGTGCTTGATCAGAGCTGGGCAGGTGGTACTAGAAGCATTCTTATAACTGCATCACACCAGGTAGATAGCCTGTACTGCTTTAACTACTGTAGCCAAAATGGTGCAACTTTTGCATGTCAACAAAGACATGGGCTGTGTCTAGACTGGCAAGTTTTTGCGCAAAAACTTGCCAGCTGTCTGCACTGGCCGCTTGAATTTACGCAAGAGCACTGACTTTGTAATGTACAAAATCAGTGCTTCTTGCGCATACAATGACGCTTCTGTTCAGGGCAAAAAGCCCTCTTGCGCAAATGTATTTGCACAAGAGGGCCAGTGTAGACAGCTAAAAAGTGTTTTTGCGCAAAAAGCCCGATGGCGAAAATGGCGATCGGGCTTTCTTGCATAAAATCGCGTCTAGATTAACGACGCTTTTCCGCAAAAAGTGCTTTTGCGCAAAAGCGTCCGTGCCAATCTAGACGCTCTTTTCCGCAAATGCTTTTAACGGAAAAACTTTTCCGTTAAAAGCATTTGCGGAAAATCATGCCAGTCTAGACGTAGCCATGCTGTTTATAAATGGGGTGAGGAGGGGGAGAGGTGTGTGTGAATCATATTGCTATTGATAGCAGAACTGACCAAATTGTTTCCACTACAATATTTTCAGTGAGAAGTGAGTGGCTTTTGGAAATATGCAAACAATTTTTATGGACATTTTATTGTGCGTGGTTCCAAATTTGTTAATCTTTCATTGATTTGTTGTTTGTTTCCTCTCCCTCTCATTCTCTCTGTGCCTTCCCCAGCTCCCATTTCCTTCCGTTTACAGGGGAGAACAGAGTAGGAAGAACACTAGAATATAAATAGCCAGACTGGGTGAGATCAAAGGTCCATCTAGCTCACCAGTATCCTGTCTTATGACAGTGGCCAATGCCAAGTGCCCAGAGGGATGAACAGTAAATATGTGTTTCCATGCAAACATCCAATGTTTCCACAAAATAAGCTGAAACAAACTGAAAAAAAGTTTCATTTCCTTCTGGTTCTCTAGCAGGAAATGCTCAGCGATTGGGGAGGAGTTCTAGAACACAGCAAGGGTTTCTTTTCTATAAATGGAGTTTCTATGCAGTCAATTTCCACCCATCTCGCAAGCCAGAGGCCTCATCCGTGTATAAAATGCCCCCATAGGGGAGCGATGCGAAAGGGATTAAAAGAGAAATGTTATTGCAGCATCTTTGCAGGGGTCTTGTCCCCATGGTGGTACCAGAGTAGGAGAGGGACCAAGTGGCTGAGCGGCTGCAGGGGGAGAGCTCGATGGGGGAAGGGTGTTAGGCCGTGCCTCGGTTTCCCCCGTTTCGGACAGGGGCGGGCTGGCACTGGCGGGAGCTGCACGCGCAGGGGGCCCCGGGACACGCGCCGAGCGGCTGCAGGGACCCGAGAGCAGGCGCCCCCACCGCTCCGGCGGGGCGCGGGTCCAGCAGCTAGGGGCGGGGCTTGTTCGAATACCCTGCTCCGCTCGCGGCGGACAATGGGAGGGCGGAGCGTGGCGTCGCGCGTGCGCACTGAGCGCCGCGGGCTCCAGGAAGAGCGGCGGCCGGGAGCGGGGCGCGGCGCCTCCTTCTGGTCAGTCTCCCTTGGGCGGGGCGCTCCCCCCGTGCGGCCCCAGGCCATGACCGCCCCCGTGCGGCCCCCAGGCCACGAGCCCCGTGCGGCCCCGGGCCACGAGCCCCGTGCGGCCCCGGGCCACGAGCCCCGTGCGGCTCCCGGGCCACGAGCCCCCACCCCGTGCGGCCCCCAGGCCACCCAGGCCACGAGCGTGCGGCCCCGGGCCACGAGCCCCCCGTGCGGCCCCCGGGCCTCTCCGCAGCCGCTCTGCCCAGTCCCGCCGCGGCTCCCCCTTCCCCCGTCCGGGCGTTTCTCGGTCTCCAGGCGGCCGCACGTGGGGGTTGCAATAAGGGTGTTAAGGGCTCTCCGATTCCCCCCATCAGACTGAGGCAGCAGAGGGGGCTACTTAAAAGCGGCAGCGAGGCACCAAGCCGGTACGCGGGCTCCGTGTGGCGCTGCCCCGTTGAAACGCTGCGGCGGCATTGGCGTGGAGCCCGGGGTCAGGTGGGGAGTCTCCAGCTGACCCGGGCTCTGCGTGGCATTTCAAATCGGCAGTGCAGCATGGAGCCCAGGGTCAGCGGGGGACACTGAGGCCCCTGCTGACCCCGGGCTCCATGAGGGCACTTCTGCTTTGAAAGGCACAAGAGCCCCTGCTGGGGACTTTTGTACATTTCAAAGCTGGCACCTGCGTGCCACCCGGAGTCAGCAGGACTTCTTGCTGCATTCCTCAGCGAGGGTGCAGGGAGCCCTTGAACCAAGCGGCAAACCCTATCTCGGATGGATAGCACCTCATGCCAGGAGCTGCCTTTCCACCCCGAGCAGCCTCAGGTCCAGCCTGTGGGTACCATTCATGGGGTGCAGAGAGAACAGGTCCCCTGAAGAGACTGAACAGGGGCCTTTCCACCCAGTCACCCCAAATCACCTGACTAGTTTGTTTTGGGGCCCCACAGGTCAGCCCTTTGGGGGGCTCCAGGGTGAGGTACCAGGATGGCGATGTGCGAGCAGCTGCTGCACATCCTGGATGAGCTGAATGATGAGGAGTTCAAGAAGTTCATGTTTTGCCTGTCCCGCTTGGACACGGATCCCCACATACCATGTGGGAAGCTGGACGGTGCCTCCCGTATTCAGGTGGCTGAGCTGCTGGAGAAGAAGTACCCCAGGGAAGCACTAGATCTCACCAACCAGGTGCTGCGCAAGATCCCCAGGCGGGACTTGATCCAGGGCAGCCGGCTCCAGGCAGGAGAAGCTGGGAACAGCGGCGATGATGCCAGTTGCAGTGAAGCTGTGAATAGTGGTGCTGGAGCCAGGGAGCTGCGGGCACAAGGTAAGGAGCACGGCCACAGAGCAGTTCAGTGACGGGAGTGGAGAGCTCCCCGCTACTCTGTACCTAGCTTTCCCAGCAGGGGGCACTGTAGGAGAAGGGCAGCAACGAGTTCTCCAGAGATGGGGAAAGGAGGTGGCCAAGTAAGAGCTAAGGGGGCAGTGAGAGAGCCCCTAAAAGGAGTAAGGGCCCCAGTCCCCTCCACAGACCCCATAACTTGAGCACTGGTAGGAGCACTCGCTGTGGGTGACACAGCCAGCTGCTCCATGACTGGCCTCTCCTGGCAAGGGGCAATATACAAAGCGGGGCAGAAGCTGTGGCTGTCAGGGAAGCTCCTGGTTGCTCCAGTCTCAGTCTCACTCACCAAGATGCTGTAGAGAGCAGGGCAGGAGCACTGGCCATGGGGAGCTCCCAGTTACATCAAGCCCAGGCTGTCCCAACAGGGGGTGCTGTGGGGGAGAATGAGGCAGGCGCACTGGCAGCAGTAATGGAGGTTCCCACGTGGTTGGGTAGCCAGTCTCCGGGCTGACTCTTCCCCCCTCTTCCCCAGAGAAGCAGCGTCTGGTGTCAGAGCAGCAGCTGATGATGCTGGCAAGGAAAATGGGCAAGACCTGGCAGCAGATCGGCATTGAGCGCCTGGGGCTGAAGAAGCACTGTCTGGAGCAGATCGAGGAGAACAACCCCGGCAACGCCACACTGCGAGCTTTCGACATGCTCATGGAGTGGAGGAAACAAGCAGGGCAGGGGGCCAGCGCCAGCGCCCTTCACTCCCTCCTCTGCCAGGTGCTCCAGCCTGAGGCCCTTGAGTGCCTCCTGGACGCAGGCAGCACCTAAGGAAATCTGGGAGGCATAAGGGGGGGGTTAGTCCAGGGGCTGGGGTTCTCAACTAGGGGCCTGAGAACCCTGGGAGGCTGTAAGCAGGGCAAGTGTTAGACCCTCTGGAGCCCAAGGCAGAAAGTTAAAGCCCTGCTGTGCAGGGCTGAAGCCTGGGGCCCTGAGTCCCGCCTCTGGGGCTGATACCTGAGCAATATAGAATCATAGAATCCTAGAACTAGAAGGGACCTTGAGTGGCAGGACCCAGCGCCATCTAGACCATCCCTGACAGGTGTCTGTCTAATGGTACCTGTTCTTAAATATCTTCAACAATAGAGATTTCACAACCCCCCTAGGCAATTTATCCCAGTGTTTAACCACCCTGACAGTTAGAAAGTTTTTCCTAATGTCCAACCGAAACCTCCCTTGCTGCAATTTAAGCCCATTGCTTCTTGTCATAGGTTGGCGGAGACCCCTCTGGCGTGGGGCACCGGGAGTTGCCCTGCTTGCTACCTTCTAATGAACAGAAAAAGAGCTGTGGCACTGGTGGGCCATGGAGTTTCCATAGCATGGTGGGAGGAGAGGAGGGCTCAGAAAAGGACTGAGAACTCCTGGTCCAAGGGGTGGAGTGCCCTTATAGGTAAGGAATTGGCATGGTTCTCTGGGGCCCTTGAGTCAGTTGTCAGTGGTGCTTTAGTTTTGAGGTGTCTGCCTGGCTTGCAGTGAGGACAAGCACCCACTGCTCCTGTTCATTTCAGCCAGAGTGGAGGGCGCTTGGAAACCAGGCCATGGGTGGTGCTCAGGAATCAATGGCCACTCTGGAAAATGCTGGTTGCCATCCTTCTCTGTGCCTCCTTTCCCCCATTGCAGAGGAGGGAAAACTGTCTGGATTCTCTAAGAGCTCAGGGTATGTCTACACTTCATTCCTCTCTCTCTCTCTCTCTCTCTCTCAGAATGCAAATACAGACACCCGAAATTGCAAATGAAGCAGGGATTTAAATATCCTGCTCTTCATTTGCGTAATCACGTTATGGCACTATTGCGGAATAGTGCTATTTCAAGAGAAACAAATGGGGTTATTTCAAGATAAAATCCTTCCCTCGAAATAACCCTTACTCCTCAAAAACGGTCCTTGCAGGGGAGGGGAGAAGCTCGGGGGCTAGATGTACTTCCTTAAAGTCATTTTGCTGCCAGCAGCTTCAGTTGCCACTTAGGCAGGCTCCAGATCTGTGTCTGGCTGCTTCCCCTATCCAGCCTGTCATCAAGTGTTAGCTGGAATGGGTGAGCTCTAGCAGGGGTCCTGGGATGGCCCAGGGAAGGGACCAAGGAGTGGGAGGAATGGATAGAAGCCGGTGGAGGAGGGGGATACCTGTGATTGGAGGCAGCAATAAAATGGCAGCGCAAAGCACACTTTTTTAAATAAGGATTTTAATGCTTAAATTTAAGTGAGGGATAGAAAGATTTGATGTCTCTTAGGAGTTGACACAGCATTGACACAGTTAAAGTAACTTTTTTACATGTTTTAAGCAAGATTTGTTTTATACTTTTATCTGAATTACATTTTATATATTAACCGACTGTAGTTTTTTATTAGTAGCCTGGAGGAGTCTGTCTGTCTTGCAGGATTTGTGGGATCTATGGCTTTTGCACAGGAGTGGGCAAATGGACCTCCACGGGCCGGATCTGGTAGGTTAGAGGCCCTGCCATGCCCCAGGCCTGAAGCACACGAAGTTTCCTCTGCCTTGCCAGTAGCATGCGGCGATTCTAAGTGCCACACGCTCCTTGCAGGGCAGGGGCAGGGCGGAGGAGACTTTACACGCTCCCCAACCCCCAGGCCAATCAGGGCCTGGGGGTAGGGAGAAGTGCGCAAAGTTTCCTCCCACCCCAGGGGCATGAGCATGTAGGGAGAACCTCTGGGAGGGGCAAAGACTTTACACGCTCCCCCACCGCCAGACCAATCATGGTCTGTGGGTGAGGAAGCAGGGAAGTATCATGGCCTCACCCCTTCTGCTTGAGGCCCCGCCCCTTCCAGTGTGGCCCGGGGCCACATCAAAATTTTCTGAAGTGGCCCATGGCAAAAAAATATTGCCCATCCCTGCTTTTGCAGGTGGGAGCAGGATAAAATGCAGGAGTGGCTGGGAGTGGGTATTGTGGGTCAGGATGGGAGCAGGCTTAAAAAAGTAGTCCCGAGCAAAGCTTTGCTTTGGGGGCCACACGCCGCTGGGTACCTGAGGGGCCTTGAGGCAACTAGCATATAGGCAGGGGACCCGGCTACTCCAGCCACACCACCTCCCACTATCAGGACAGCCCCCTGCCTGTGCTGACATGCCCATCATGAGGTTGGGGAGCAGTGCCAGCTCTGTGCCTAGGGTGGGGGCACTGTGCTGCTGGCATTCCAGGTGAGTCCTGGTGTACAGCCAGCTTGCACAAGCATTGACACAGCAAAGTAGCTTCATCGCCAGTCCGCGCCAGGCTGGGTCTTGTGCTGGGGAGTGGTGTGGGTCCCTTCCCAGCCCCTGCCAGTCTCAACGCAGGCAGGCCCAGTGGCCTGGTCTGAACTGGGTCCCGGGGGCAGAGTGAATGCTGGCTCTCAGCATGCTCTAAAAAGGCTCAGTGGAGAGGAGGCCTCAAGCCAAGTTAAAGCTCTGGCTCCCCACCTCAACCCACATGTTGAATTGCCAGTGTGAAAACACTGGCTCTGAGTTGAGCCCAGGCACCAGCCAGTAGGGGGCTCTATCCTCCCGGCCCTCAGCCTGGTGCATAGGCACACATGGGCAGGCTACCAGAGAGCAGAAAGGGGGAGGCAGAAGACTGGCTGTGGGGGGCAGGGCAGGTCATGGTGCCCAGGAGTTGGGACAAGGGCCAAAAGGGTAACGGGCCCAAAAAGAATGGGAAGTTCCTGGAAGACGTCCATCAATGGCATTAGCCAAGACGGACAGGGATGCAACTCCATGCTCTGGTATCCCCAACTCCTGATGGCATGAGCTGGGACTGGATCCCTCAAATGCCCTGTCTTGTTCATTTTGTCTGGGGCACCTGGCATTGGCTGCTGTCAGAAGACAGGCTCCTGAGCAGACAGACCATTGGTCTCACCCCGTGTGGCCATTTTTACCCGCTCTCAGACAAAGGTCTCAAAGCAGGTCGGTATCATTTTCCTCCTTCCACAGACAAGGAAACAGGCTCAGGGAGGGGAAGTGACTTCAGAGCCATGGAGAGAGAGAGGAGGAGGGAGCTGGGTGCAGAACCCAGGGCTCTTGATTCCCAGGGCGGTTTTTACCATTAGGCCATGCTGCCTCCTGCTGTAAGTTGCATTACCGATTCTCTGGAGCAGTGGGCAAGGTTGCAAGCTTTCTGGAGCATGAGCTTCCAAGCCCACCACCAGAACAAAAGTCTCCTTAACACCAGCTTGCAAACTTCCACCCGCTCGGAGTGACTTTCCCTAGCAGGCACGTGCAATATGATATGGGGGAGCAGAATTCACACCTGGACTGTGATGGTGATTTAACAAACACGTGGTTTGATGTAAAAGCAAACGCCAACATTCACTGCCACGCTGCTTATGAAATGCGGGGGTGTGGGGGCAGTTACCAGGCACACTGACATCAAGTGCTTAGACCAAGCATGAATGCTTCCAGCAGAGCAATGCAGAAGGCAGCATGAGGAACAGTAAAGGAGCAGCACAATCGCTTGGGAGCAGCTCGTGAAGTGGTGTTTGGCAGATCTGTTTGACAGCAGATGGCTCTTTGGAGGCAACCCCAGTCAAACCAGGCGGAGCTCTACACCAGTTCCACAGAGCTCAGGGCATCTCCACACTACGTCTGGATTGTCCTGCAATGGCCGTTCGTCTGTGTGGTCAGCTGAGTGTTGGACATACGTGTCAGCCCCTGGCATGTTGCACCACAGGGTGATGTTCTACTTGCCTGCAGGGTGGCGCTGAAATGTTCACCTCTGGTATCCAAGCACCCTCTTCCAGCTTGTCCCACGGAGCCTTAATGGAGCTGTCTCTGGGCATCGCCAAATGTGCTAGCTGATGTTCTCAAGAAGGCTGCTACCATCTTCAGTCCCCTCAGGTGCTACTCTCTTCTGGGCCTTCTCAATGTCCCTTCTCTCCCAAGGACCGAGGGGAGGCAGACAGGGAGTTGCTGAGTTCCCCTCTGGTGGAATGTGTATGGAGACATGGGAGAGGCTGGTAACTGACTGTACTAGGGGTTTAACCCCCCTGAGTCCGGTGACCTGTGTTGTCACAGCAGTAATTGCTGGAGGCTGTGGAGAAGGATACTGTGGGCAAGAGTGGATGTGATGTCCTACTATTACTATGCAGGAGGCAGGATCCCTACAAGTCTTTGCCCAGTCTCTCGATCTCATCCAGGAAGAAGTCCAGGTCCTGCTTGGTCACCATGGGATTTGTGACAACCTGGCGGAAGAAGTTGACCCTGCTGCCAAGGGGTTGGTAACCCACCATCATGGACCCTTTCTTCATCATCCGCTCCTTGATAGCAGGGGCCACCTAGTCAGAGCAGTACATGTAATACTCAGCATCATACTCAGCCTGTGGCTACCCAGCTGTGCTACGAACCTGTAACCCTTCTCCTAGGCTATCAAATAGACCCCTCCACTGGCCAAGCCAAGCCCTCTAGCTAGCTCAGGGTTTTAGGCCTGGGTGGTGACTGGCCCCTTTAAAAAGGAGCAGGGTCCAGTGTACCAGTGATATCAGCTAACTCCCAGTTTGGCTGAGGAGCCCCAGAGGAAAGAGGAGCAGTGATGTGTGGGCAGGAGTCGCTGGGGGGGAAGAGTTTCAGGAGACTAAGTTGGGGGGGAGCTGCCTCTGAAGCTGGGGACCCCGATGGGTGGAAGACCTGGCAGGTAGCCCCAAGGCAAAGCAGGTCTAGTTCGGCCTGGAGGAAAAAGAAGGTGGATTCCTCTGAGCAGGGATGGGACTCCCAGGCAGGGAGCCCTGAGAGGTGGGAGCTCTTTGGGCAAAGCCCTCAGGGAAGGACGGTGGGGGGAGTAGTCACTCCTGGGCAGGTGCCAAAGGAAATGGGAGCCCAGTGCTGCTACTGACGAGTCAGTTAGGCCCAGGGCTGGGGAGAGGAAAATGACTCTGTGCATGTGGTCACTGTGGGAGCTAGAGAACGGTGTTACCGCGCAGGGGAATCGCAGCACTGGTGTAAGGCAGGTTTCGGAGCAGACCCTGACGGGTTACATTTCTTTCCTAAAAAAGGGATGCTCAGGTTGGGTACATCTGTTGTGCTGGGGGCTGATGGTGGAAGGTGCCCCACCTTGGATTTTCAAACGTGTGGATGGAATTTGGGTGCCTGACTCCCTGGGTCCTGCATGCTTTGAAAGGCCCTGTCGTGGATAATGCCTGGCTCCATGGTGGCCAGTGTGATACAAATCTAGGCCCTTGGATACAAAGAAACAGTGAGGTCTCAGTATACAGTGAGCTAGAGAAGCAGCCTACAGCCTTGCCTGGCTAGCAGAGATGGCTGGGGTGGGCGGAGGACAGACAGACACTCACTTCGCCAGTTCAGGTGGATGTTTACTGTTCTGTGGAGTTTGCTGCCACCCAGCAATGCTGTATCTATCCATCAGAAACAAGCTCCACCCCAGCTCCCCTTCCCCCCTGCTCACCTTTCCCAGTCTCTCCCAGTAATCGGCACAGCCCTGCTTGTCCCGAAGGCTGGCTGGCACAAACCAGAAACACAGATTGATGAACTCAGGCTGGGGAAGGGAAAGGAGAAGGGGTCACTGTAAGGAAACAACCTGAGCCCCGTCCCTACAGCTGGGCTGCCCAGAGGGTCCAGAACTGTCCCCTGAAACCTCGGCAGTGGAGGAGCAGCCTGTGGATCCTGGGAGGGCCCAACCCTGCTTCCCCCTTGATCGTGCATAGCGATTGGATTTCATTGCTAGCAAACTCGTAACAGTGAAAGCAGCAGCCCACCCATCCCAGAGGCAGCTGCAAGTCAGCAGAAGATGGCAAGGACTCCTGAAGAGAAAGCACTGGGCATCCTGGGCCTGGCCATCGTTGCCTGCTTTAGAGGTACCAATGGCTGAAGCCTGGTGGTGAATTAAGGCTGTTTCGAAGGGGGAAGCTGAGGCTGGCCAACGTCACAGAGCAAGTCAGCGGCAGGGCTAGGAATGGAACTCAGATCTGATTCCCACCCTCCAGGACTACCCCACCTCACCAGGTAGAGTGCACTGACACCCCCCGCTCGTAGTCATTGGGGGCAGTAATGTGACCATCCTGGCAGGTGCATAAAAGGAAGGGGACACCCATCAGCAAGGGTTTGGGGAATGTCCGGGAACTTCTCCCTGATTCCTTGGAAAAGGGCATGTTCCCAACGAGCCGCGGTGTAGCAACGGCTTCAGGTGGGCCATACCTCTGTCACCAGCAGGAACCCTTCCCTTCCCTTCATCGCATCAGCCAGGTACCTAGAGAGGACGAAGAGATCATTGCTCTGAGTGAAATCAATCGGTGTTGGGGGAGAGGGGATAAAACAATGGCTGAGCCCCAGACACCATCCCTGTGTGAGGATCAGGCGGCATTGCTCCCGGGCCAGGCAGGGTACGCAGGTCTCCCCCATTCTTTACCTCGTGAACTCAAAGGCCCTGTCCACTCGCTTCTCCAGCCCCTCGGTCCCATTGGCCTTCCACATGAGCCACAGCTTGAGGCAGTCCACCTTGCGGCCGCACTGAACAGTCTTGTCTCCCGTGTCGTAGGCCATGTCGTAGAACTTGTCGGTCTGGAAGAGGTAGGTGGCATTGGCGCAGTGGCATCTCTGCAGCAAGCCCTGCAATGGGAGGGGAGCAGCACGTTACCATCAGGGCCCCATGGAAGGCAGGGACAAAGCAGGTGCTATGGAGACCAGGTGGAGCCTGGCTGGAGCTGGATTGGATCTAGATGGTCACAAAAACGCCACCGCCCAGTGTTCAGCAGGGAGTGGGGCAGGCTGCGGAGAGAGCTCCGGGCTACTCCAGTCCCAGCCTCTCCCAGCAGGGGGGGCTGTAGGGAGTGGGGCAAGACTACTGGCTGTGGGGGGAGCTTACACTACTGCAGTCCTGGGCTCTCCCTGTAGGAGGTGCTTCAGGGAGTGGTACAGGACAACTGGCTGTGGGGGGAGCTCTCTGCTACTTCATTCCCAGCCTCTTTCAGCAGGAGGCAACAGCATATAAGCGGCATTCATCACAGCAGGGGAGGGAGAGGTGGCAAAGACCTGGCGACCTACAGAGCTATCTCGGAGCAGGAAGGCGGAGCACTGCAAACCCGTCATCAGCATCTTGTGCGGGTTCCAAGCCACCGAATCCACCCTGCAATGGAGAGAGATGCGGTGAGACACCCAGAGCCGCTGGGCCAGGCCCAGGGCAAGTGAGCTGGGGAGCGCAAGGAAGGCTGTGGGTGCACTGGGTTGGTGGTGGTGGGCAGCTACCAGAGGTGTAAGGAAGGGGCTTTTCGCTGCACACACAAATACCGACACCACGGTGTGCTAATTTCAGAGCCTCATAGGCACAAGCTACTGTGCTGCAGGGAGGATCAACCCCATTACCGCTCTCATTGTGCTTGACATTTGTCACCCTGATCAAAGGCCTGTGTAGGCAGCCCCTCGCCTGGGCTCACGGTGAGTCACGGGCTCTGCCTTCCACCACTCCCGTGAAGCTGGGAGTGTGACATTTAATCCCCTTCCCCCCGCCACCGTTTGGGGACAAGACCCACCTCTCTATCCCGTCCAGGAGATGTCGGTGTTTTCTGGACAGGAGAGCGCTCCCACCCCAGGCAGCCTGCCAAGGAGGAGCAAGGAGAGACAGCAGCACTTTAGCCAGTGGGGAGTGAAACCCCCTGAGCCTGGGCCTGTGTCACCCTCAGCCAAAGGGAACCCTGTCTCACGATGGCCCCTCTAGCCCAGCCTAGGGCCTCTTCTTTTGCTGTGAGATCTACAATCCCCTGCCTTGGTGGAGAGCCTGACCCTCCGGCCTGGGTTCTGCATGAGGCCCAGTGCACGTGGAGAGAAACGCAGCCCTTGGTTCCGGCACCAAACTGGCTTATAGGAACTGGCAGGTGACCCCCAGTCTGGGCACGTGGGACCAGAGAGATGTCATGAACAAACTGATGTCCAAGTGCCCGGGGTGGGGGACGCACTGGAGGCATAGCAGCTCTTGAGCGTTGCATTGCGGACCAGCTGTGCTCACGTCAACCTCAGCCTGTGCCCTAGTGGTGTTACTAGCGTTGCAGAACATGAGCAAGGCTTTGTGTGCTTGGACAGGGGAGAGCTCCCAGGATCCTTCCCACTCCAGCAGCAGTGAATTCTGCAGTGGAGACAAGCCATGCAGGTTAGGAATACAGCAATGCTTACCAGCAATGCTGGGTCTATTCAGCCAGGCTGTGGTAACCAAAGGTTCCCAGGGTCTCCTCTATCTGCTCTCTAGCCCCATCTCTCCTTCCCTGATGCTGTCTGTGCCAATGTTGTGTGTGCCCAGGGACAGAGCCCTCCCTAACTCTCTAGTTCCCTGGGCACATTTCCCTGCTCGGCCCTTGGGGGACTCACATCCACGTGAAGCCAAGCCCCGTGGCGCTTGCACACGTCCGCCACGTCCACCAGCGGGTCGAAGGCTCCCAGCACAGTGGTGCCACAGGTGGCGTTGATGAAGAAAGGACATGCGCCCTGGAAGGGAATGGAGCAGTGGGTGGGCTGTGGTTTTACCAGGTGGAGAGGAGGTCCTAGCAGGCTGCTCCCTGCTCCACAGACCAGACCCCTGCCCCAAACTCACCTCCGATTTTGCCTTGTTGATCTGTCTCTCCAGATCTGCAGGTATCATTTTTCCCCTGAGGATGAGAGCACAAATGACTCCACGCAAGGGCAGAGAGGGAATCTTCTCCCAAGTCCATGCAGGTGGCCAAAGGGAAGTGTCGGGAGCAGCTCTTAGCCCCTCTGCTCCCCTCTTAGCCCAGCAAGTCACTGACGGGACTCGCATAGGAGTGATGGCTTTTGGGAGCTCCCAGCCACTGCTGTCCCAGCCTCCTCCAGAGACAGAGCCTGAAGGAAAAGGGGGGGTTGTCCTTGGTGGTGGGGAGCATTCAGCTACCCCAGGAGGGGCTGCTGTAGGCAGCAGGGCAGGAGCACGGATTGCTGGGGTGTCCAGCGCCTGTAGCACCAGCTTCAGCCAGGAGGGGGTGCAAGAGGCATGCTCAGGCCCATGGCACCAGTGCCAAGTCACAAGCATTCCCAGGAAAGCGCTCACCTCTCATCCACGCTGACCAGGTAGATGTTGTCGGTGCCAATGCCCAGGAAAGCTGCCCCCTTCTGGACAGAGTAGTGGCACTGCGGGAGAAGGCGGAAGGGAGGGATCAGCACAGACTCCTGCCAAGGTCCAGCCCCAACCAAACTGCAGGGCATGGGCCACGCGGCTACGTCATCCAAATGCTATGAAAGTGCCAATCATCCAGGCCTATGGGACAGGCCCAGATGCTGCCCTGAACAAGCAACAGCTAATTATCATTATGAAGAAACCAAACAGGGAGCAGCTGCAAGACATTCAGCCTTGCTCATTCCTCCCCTGCCAATGTCACCCTCCTTTTGATAGTTAGGCCAGCTCGTCTGCGGAGGGGAGCCAGTCATTTGGTGAAGGGCAAGGGCATCGAGAGTCCTGTGTTCTTTTCTGAGCTCTGGAAGGGGAGTGGGGTCTAGGGGTTAGAGGAGTGGATGCTGGGGCAGCAGGGTCCTAGGTTCTTTCCCTGGCGGTAGGAGGAAGTGTAATTGAGAGGTGAGAGCTGCAGGCTCCCTGGGGTCAGGGCGGCAGAAAGTGAGTGCACCATTTTGTCCTGGATTGTGTGTTCTGTGATATGTCAGCCCTGCAGCGTTGTTCCCCCAGGGTCCCTGCACAGGCGGCCTGGAGACCTGATGCAGCGGATTCCTGGCACGCTGGTAAGAGGCCCGTTCGAAGGGCTTTGACAAGTAACAACAATTATGGGCTTTTTGGTCTTGTCCAAATTAGCAGAAAAATGTTACAGCAAGAAGCCCTGGGTTGATGTTCCCCGAGCTGCACTGTCCATCCGGATCCTCTCCTCTTCCCACACCTCTCCGGCATTTACCACTGACAGAATCCAGGCCCGGGGCATCCTTCGCAAGGTGGACAGTGACCCTCAGGCATTGCAACCCATAGCCCTCTGGTTTCCTGACTGGGCCTCTCTCCATCCCACAATGCAATGCTTCCTGCTTGATAAGGGCCTCAAAAGCCCCTGCTCCCTCTGCTGAGCTATGTGCTATTATGGCAGGCTGGCCAAATGGGGGAGAGGGACTGCACATGGCACGGGACAAGCCAAGTGGCTGAGGGCAGAAGTGGGCCATGCTCTGGGCTCTGAGGAGGGGACACTGCAGCACCCCATCGTGCAGGGGAGACAAACCCAGCCCCCCTCTTCTTGTGCTCCTGTCGTGGCAAGTGAAGGGGACACCTCAGCCTGCACCTCTTGTGAAGTAAACACTGCCAGCCTCGGCAGCGCCCAGATCCCCGTCCGCTTGCTGTCCGGGAAGCGCTGGTACCGCGCCACGTTCATGGCATAGATGTTGGAGAGGGAGCCTCCTGCAGGGAAACAAACCCACGGAGATCAGTGCAACCCTGTCGCCCACTCCCCATGTGCTGCAGGGCAGGCGGGGGCAGGAACAAGGACAGCAGTGGGGGGAGGGAGGAAGCTTCCCTGATCTGGGTTCAAGGACTTCATGAGAAGCTCATCTGGCTGGAGTCCTGGCTACCACCAGGGGGAGCTCCTGGGTGGTACTTTCACATGGAGAAAGGCCCAGATGGCACTGATGCAGCACCATCAGGGCAACAGGCTCTAGGACTCTGCATGAGAAGGCAGAGCTCTTTTGCCAGGTGCCAGAACCCCCCGGGGAGAGACTGAGGTATTTCTGCTGCCTCCTTTGGCAAGGGAGGTCCTGTTGGGTCTAACCCAGGACATGAAAAAGGTTGGAGGGTCTCTGAGGCAGAGGGAACTAACGCTACAGATTGGCGGAGTTCTACAGAGAAACAGCCTCCAAAAAGCAAAGCTCAAGAGAAAGCTTTGGCCACAGGTCAGGTTCTGTTGTTGCTGTTTAAGTGAGCCGCAAAGGCAAACTGTGGGGAGGGCTCAGTCAGGCTCCAGCCCTGTATGTGTGTGCCATGGGCTAAATGTGCCCCCTATGTCAGCTACTGTTAGAATACAGCTAGCCAGGCCTGTCTGCAAAGGCCTCTACGTTATGGATTTAGCTGTGTTCTTATCACTCAGCTAGTTGCAGGGGTACAAAAGGAATCAAAATCCCAAGTTTGCCTGTGGATAGGCCTTCTCTCACTGTGGTGGTCTGAGGCCTTGTTCTTTGGCTAAGCAGCAATCCTGCAAAGCCTCCAGTCACATCCTCACATCCCAAACCTGTCACAGGAGGTATGTGACAGGGCAGGTTGGGGGGGAGGCAGCTCTAAAAAGCAGAAAGGGTCCTAGCTAATGAGGAGAGGGTTACTTCAAGGCAGCAAGGGGCAGCTGACCCAGCCTTATCACAGGTGGAGTGGAAGCAGATGAGAGGGGGCTGCTGTAAATCAATTAGGGCCAGCTGATCTCATTTCAGGCTGCCTGGGCCTTTTAAAAAGCTTTCTCTGGTGGGGGAAGAGTGTAAGAACAGGCTGGAGAGAAACCTTAAGGCTGTGTCTAGACTGGCAGTTTTTCCTCAAAAGCAGCTGCTTTTGCGGAAAAACTTGCCAGCTGTCTACACTGGCTGCTTGAATTTCCGCAAGAACACTGACTTCCTACTGTCTGAAATCAGTGCTTCTTGCTGAAATACTATGCTGCTCCCGTTCGGGCAAAAGTCCCTTTTGCGCAAAACTTTTGCGCAAAAGGGCCAGTGTAGACAGCTCAGTTTTGTTTTCTTAAAAAGCCCCAATCGCGAAAATGGCGATTGGGGCTTTTTTATGCTGCGTCTAGATTGGCATGGGACGCTTTTTTAGCAAAAAGTGCTTTTGCGGAAAAGCGTCCGTGCCAATCTAGACGCTCTTTTCTGAAAATGCTTTTAACGGAAAACTTTTCCGTTAAAAGCATTTCTGGAAAATCATGCCAGTGTAGACACAGCCTAACAGATAAGGAGAGAATGGAAAAGCTGCTAAAGAGAAGTCAGCATTGCCAGAGACAGTGAGGATGGTGAGGGGCTCTGACAGGAAGTGTTTGGGCTCCTTTCCCCAAGTAGCCGGACTGGTTACCCAGACAAGGAGGCACCTACCCCACAGCCCTTCTAGCTGAGGAACAGAAATTCAAACCCAGCAAAGGCAAGAGGGGCCTGTGCCACAGCACCTCAGCTGTCAACAAAATTGTGAAGGAACAGGGGCCTGGGGCCACCCGTAATAGGCGAATCCAATCTAACCACTCCAGATAAAGGAAAGAGCTGAGAATGTTTGCTGGAAACTAACTAGGGATGTGATAGTGTAGACATGGGCTCATAGGTTAACCTACATGCAGGCCCCTCCCCCCCCCCGTACTGCTGGCTCTATATCAGAGCAGCAGTGCAGGAGGGAGCTGGTGCGTGGGGGGAGCTAGCTTTTAAACCAGCTCCCTGCACACACTGACTCCTCCGGAGCTGCCTCCCCTGCCACCCACCCCCATGCTGCTGCCTCTGTATCAGAGGCAGCCGGGGGCAGGCGGCTCTGTGGGAGCTATTGCTCCCTGTATATAAACATGTAACTGCTGAAATTTTCAGCAGTTACACATTTACCTGAATGCACACATTTTAACATCCCCAAAAAGATAGTATTGTCTGCACTTTAAACTTCTGGTCTTTTTCTCTGTATGAGTGACAAGACCGAGGGAGGAGAGGCTGAAGGGAAAGCCCCCTAGCACTAACTGCTCACACACTTTGTTCAGGGATCTCCTTGCCCTGCAGGACTCTGGCAGTTCTGAGCTGTATGGTTTATGGGTCAGATCCTGGGAAAACTGGTGCAGCTCAATCTTATCAACGGAGCTACCTCAACTGACCTCAGTGAGGAGTCTGGCCCTGCACCTTCACTTTGGATCTGTGCGGGGGACATAAACCAGACCGGCAATGGGACCTAGCTCCCCAATCCCAACAGGAAACCCAGTTCATGAAAAGGGCCTGGATGCCCCTGGTTTAACCCTTCCTCTGGCAGTATACCAGCCTCACGCACCTGGACAGAATATCCCGTCTCCACTGCCCCAGCCAATCAGCTCCCGTAGCTTCTTAAGCACCACTTCCTCCATCAGCACGAACACAGGAGCAATCTCATAGGTGTACCTGGAACACACAGGCTATGTCTACACTGTGGCACTATTTCGGGATACTGGAAGTATCCCGAAATAGCAATTCTGTGTCTTTTGAGCGTGTCCATTATTTTGAAATAGATTTTTAAGTAACAAATGTGCTATTCCGGCATCCCTGTAACCTAAGGCTATGTCTACACTGCCCAGTCTTGCGCAAGAACATATGCAAATGAGGCCTGGTGATGAATATCGCCGGGCCTCATTTGCATACTTAATGAGCTGCCATTTTGCGCAAGAGGGCTTTTGCGCAAGAAGGAGCAGTCTACACTGTTCCTTCTTGCACAAAACCCCCCTATTGCGCAAGAGCCATTCTGCTGCTTATTTTCAGGCAGAACGGCTCTTGTGCAAAAGCCTCTTGGGCAAAAATGGCGGCTCATTAAATATGCAAATGAGGCATGGCGATATTCTTTGCCGTGCCTCATTTGCATATGTTCTTGCACAAGACTGGGCAGTGTAGACGTAGCCTCCGAGTTAAGGGATGTTTGGGAATAGTGCTTTATTTCAAAATTACCTTAAAATAAGCTTTACAATTTGCAGCTTATTTTGAGGTAAGTGTGCAGTGTAGACAAACCCACACAGACACGCGTCAGCGAGACACGCAGCCAGGGGGAAGAGAGTGTGCATGGGATTTCATGGGAGGGGATGCTGGTCCATACTGCAGAGGGCTGACCAGCCGAAAGCCCTGATCCAAGAACACCTGGGAATGGAATAGCAGAGTGGGCTGTGGGTTGGGATTGAGGGGCACCAGCAGAGCTGTGGGGAGCATAGGGCAGGAATAGTGGGGGGCTGTGGGTTGGGATTGAGGGGCACCAGCAGAGCCGGGTGGAGCATAGGGTGGGAACAGAGGGGGCGGCAAGAAAAGCTGAAGGTGCACTGGCAGGGTGTATGGGGGAACCCACACAGTTCCTGTGCCCGCACTGTACCAGCTTTGGTGGGGATATTAGCCTTTTCCTTTCAGGAGAGCCAAACCCACAACATCCAAGGAGAGATACTGCAGCCTCCGGGTCCTTGGGGCTAAAATGAGGGCCCAGAACTTTCCTCCCTCCTTGTGAATTTCACCTAATTCCTGTATTTTAGCAGCAAACAGCCCCTGCATTCTCGCTGCACTGTATCATTAAGTGTCGTGGTTGCCCACCCCCTGAGATGTGCTGCCTCTGGACAGCTCCGGGCACTCAGACAGGGAGCAGGCAAGGACATACTGGCTAGTGTTGAGCGTCTCGGTGATCATGCGTCCCGCCAGGGCATGAGGATCCAGCCCTGAAAACAGCTGGTTAAAGAAACGCGGATGACCTGGGTGGGGATAGAGATTAACACAGGACAAGAGCAGGAAACAGAGCTTGTGTCTTCACTAGACCTGGGCTAGATCGGATGGAACATCAGCAGACACCTGGCACCAGCTCAGCCCTACACTGGGCGGCCTCCGGCCATGTGTCTATAAATACAGCCCCTGCCACTGGAGCCAGGGGAGAATCTCTGTGAGCTGTGGCAGTTTTAGGGCTGTTACCCTCTTTGGGCTGCAGCCTGTACACTTGGCTAGAGTCCAGTGACACATACAGCTGAGCTTGTACGGCACAGCTGCGCGGCTGTCCCTTATGGCTGTAGTTTTGGCCTCACATTTGGGCCCTGTGAGCCTTGTTCTCCCTCTGACACACCCACAAGCAACAGGAGGTGGGGGGCACCAGGACAAGCCGTTAAAATCTCATCACCTACATGTTTTCACGCTGTAGCGGATGATGTCCCGACAGTGGTCCAGCATCGTCTGCTGGGGAGCCCCATTGCTCCTCAGCTCCAGGTCCAGGATTCGCTGCAGGTCATGGGGCTCCCTCCACTCACAGACCTGAAGGGACAGAGACAACCCGTCAGCAGTCTGCTCTGGCCCTGCTGCACCAGGAGAACAGCCCTTCCCTGGGTGCTCCCTGCTCTGGGGGGCATGGAGCAAGCAGGGCCCTCCCCAGCAGGGAGTCCCCTGCAGGTCAGCTGGGGGCGAGGCTGGTAGAATCCTCGAATCCTAGAACTGGAAGGGACCTTGAGAGATCATCGAGTCCAGTCCCCTGCCCTCACGGCAGCACTAAGCACTGTCTAGACTATCCCTGGCAGGCGTCTGTCCAACCTGCTCTTAAATATCTCCAGGGATGGAGATTCCACAACCCCCCTAGGCAATTTATTCCAGTGTTTCACCACCCGGACAGGCAGGAAGTTTTTCCTAATGTCCAACCTAAACCTCCCTTGCCGCAGTTTAAGCCCATTGCTTCTTGTCCTATCCTCAAGAGGCCAAGGAGAGCAATTTTTCTCCTTCCTCCTTGTGGCACCATTTTAGTTACTTGAAAACTGCTATATGCTCCCCACACACACACACACTTCTCTTTTCTAAACTAAACAAGCCCAGTTATTTCAGTCTTCCTTCATAGCTCATGTTTTCTAGACCTTTAATCATTTTTCTTGCTCTTCTCTGGACCATCTCCAATTTCTCCACATCTTTCTTGAAATGTGGTGCCCAGAACTGGACATAATACTCCAATTGAGGCCTAATCAGCACAGAGTAGAGTGGAAGAATGACCTCTCGTGTCTTGCTCACAACACTCCTGTTAATGCATCCCAGAATCATATTTGCTTTTTTGCAACAGTGTCACACTGTTGACTCATATTTAGCTTGTGGGCCACTATGACCCCTAGATCCCTTTCTGCAGTACTCCTTCCTAGACAATCACTTCCCATTCTGGATGTGTGAAACTGATTGTTCCTTCCTAAGTGGCGTACTTTGCATTTGTCCTTATTAAATTTAATTCTAGTCAGACCATTTCTCCAGTTTGTCCAGTTCATTTTGAATTATGACCCTATCCTCCAAAGCACTTGCAACCCCTTCCAGCTTGCTATCATCTGCAAACTTAATAAGCGTCCTCGCTAAGCCAATATCTAAATGGTTGATGAAGATATTGAACAGAACCAGTCCAAACAGACCCCTGCGGAACCCCACTTGTTATGCCCTTCCAGCATGATTGTGAATCATTAATAACTACTCTTTGAGCACGGTTATCCAGCCAGTTATGCACTCACCTTATAGTAGCCCCATCTAGGTTGTATTTCCCTAGTTTATTGCTAAGAAAGTCATGTGAGACCGTGTCAAATGCCTTACTAAAGTCAAGGTATACTTAGAACAGCTTCAGGGGGTAGCCGAGTTAGTTTGTACAGGATAAACTTAAAAAACAACAAATGCACTGGTAGCACTTTAGTGCACTGGTAGCACTTTAAAGACTAACAAAACATGTTGATGGTATCATGAGCTTTCGTGGGCACAGCCCACTTCTTCAGATGACCGGAGTGTTGGATGTCCAGAACCAAAACTTAGAACAGTGGTTCCCAACCTGTGGCCTGCGGACCCCTGGTGGTCCATGACGGTACTGCAGGGGGTCCATGGAAAGTTTACGGTGGGCCTGATCCTTACTTTTCTTTTTTCGCTTTTCTTTTTCTTTTTCTTTTTTTCCCCCAGGGCCGGGGGTCTGTGAAATTGTAATAGACTGAAAAGGGGTCCGAATGCTCAAAGAGGTTGGGAGCCACTGCTTTAGAGACACCCAGGTATCTCCAGCCCCTGTGCCTGTGTGAGGGGAGTTCCTCTGGGGGCCGGGGGGGCAGAAGGAATTGGGTCTTGTCTAAGGGGCAGCAGAGGACAAGCATCTCATTTCTATGCACTCTCCTCTGCACTTAGCTCTGGTACTTCCCCTCTGGCACCGTCCTTGGGCAATGCAGGAGTCTAGAATGGTCCCCTGGCTCTGGAGCAGCCCTGCAGCCTTGGCTCAGTGCCAGGCCTGCACAGGTCGGGGGGGAGTGGGATCCGAGCAGCACATCAGAGAGAGGCTCTCCTTACAGCCGCCATCCCTCCTGCAGCTCCTGAGTCAACCCTGAGTGGGAGGATGCCTGCGTGCCTCCCAGAGTGAGGCCTCCAGGCTCTGTGCCCCAGTGTGCCCACAGCTCTGCCAGACCCTCCCCTGGAAGAGGGGACAGCAGAGCAATGTGCCAGTCACAGTGAGGGGAATAGACCACTCACACTGAACACTCACCTCTCCACTTGCAATCTAAGACCTGAGTGGGTGCAGGATTCATGGACGGGCACTGGCACGCAGCCTCTGGCTGCTCTCCTCTCTAAGGCACTGGTGCAGTCCATCTAGACATACTAGGCTCAACATCCTCTCTATTTTTTCCATCCATGTGCAGAATATATTTTATATGCACCAAGGCATATGCAGATGTGCAGTACCAATAGAAGCATGTGCTGCCAGCTATGTGGTCTGGGCGTACCTCTGTAGGGGGGTGACCATGCAATCTGTGCCAGGGCAGCCTGTGCCCAAGTAGCAGCATGGGGGGGGAGCAGTCTGTGCCGGGACTGCAGGGGGTGGCACTGGGAGAAGGCCCGCTGAACTGCTTCTCTATGTTCCTGCTAAGGGACTGGAAAAGCCATTAATCAGCACTGCTCTGGGCAAAGGGCACCTGGAGAGAGGCCAGTGATCACCACTGGCAGCATCTCGGCTTAGAAACAGCAGCCCTTTGCCACATGCCTGTGTGCGAAGAGGGAAAATCCCTCCCCAGCCCATACAGAAGATGGACCAGCCACAGGCTACCCTATGGAACAAGTTGGGGCTACACTCCAGCCTCCTGGGCTGCCCAGCCCCCCTGGACTCAGGACCCCACCTTTTCTGTCACATCTGTGCCTTTCCTGATAGCTTCTTCCAGGATGATCTGAAAAGCTTCCTGCAGGAACTCCTCGCCAGCTGCCTGATCCAGGGCAGGGTGGCACAGGGGATCTTCAGCCATTGTCAGCCCTTCCCCCAAGCATGCCCCTGTACATCAAAACACACAAGAGACCTGTGAATCTATGTGCTGGCAGCAGGGAGAGACATACACTTTCCTGGGAGAGAAGCATGAAGCCCAGGGGTCACAGGAGCTCTGGACACCCCTCCTGCAGTACAAGAGCCTTCCTATTCACAGCCTCCTTTAGCCTGTCGGGCACCTTTGCTAGGGCAGTGGGAATCACAGACAACCTACCTGAATCCACAGAGAGGTGGGTGGTATGGACCCGTCTAGAATGACCACTCCTTCCTGTAGGACTTGGTTATCCCATCACTGTGGTTTGGTCTGTGGAGGAATGTCCTCCCCATGGCTAGGTCTACACTAGCACCATTTTTCGGAAAAAGCTACACAAATTGCACTCTGCAATTTATGTAGCTTTTTCCGATTGCTTTTCTGGAAGAGGCTTTCCCCACCATCTAGGTGGGGCCAAATGGCGGAAAAGCCTCCTCTTTCGGCGGAGCCCTTATTCCTTGTAGAATGAGGTATACAGGGCTCCAAGAAAGAGCGCGTTTGCTCTTCCGCAAAAAAAAGCAGAACCCAGCACTGACCATTCATGTCCAGGCAACATGGACAGCCCAGATGCCAGGCATGTCACCCAAAGGTACGGCTGCAGCTTTCCTCTTCACATGGGCTACATCTAGACTGGTGGGTTTTTCCGGGATACCGGAAAACTGCTGTGTCTAGGGAACGCGTTTGTTCTTCTGCTTTTTTTTGCAAATTTGAACTGTGGCAGTATCTAGGAGCCCCAGTCATGGCCCAAACCCCACCGCGCTCAGTGCTGTGCAAACAGTAACATGACAACCCCTGGCCCAAAGAGCTCCTGATCTGAGTAGAAGACACAAAGCAACAGGCGGATACAGACAGACAGACAGAGGAGTGCCAGGAGACAATGCAACACTAATGGTCAGTCTGGCAGGCTGTGATCTCAGCACCCCAGTGGTCTATCTCGGACATGATCTCCTTCCTTTCTATGCCACACAACCCCCAGCTTGACTGTGAAACCCCTTCTTCCATGAGTGCTCTTCTGTGATAATTCGATAACCTCCTCTGAACCATAGAGTCATCCCTCTGTGTCTCTGTGGCACTGTCCCAATCTGATCCAATGGTCAGTCCTCGGGCCACAGTCCAATTCTTCCTTGCAGCCTCATGCGGTGCTGAGAAAAAACCCTTCCCACCACAAACAACTGTGCTGAGCTCTCCTGCATCGGAATCCATTCAGCCCCCAAACAACCACTCTGGGGAAAAGCCACTCAGTGTCCTCTTACCTCTCCAGTCCTGAGAGATCTGTGTCCAGATCACAGGGCCAAAGTACAATGGAAAATGGGCTGCTGACAAATCACTCCACACAGCAGCTCTTAAAGGCACCCCTGGCTGCTTCCAGGAGGTTTTCTCTTTGCCAGGCACTAACAGAGCTGAATTCATCTAGCCCCCTGCTGGGCTCAGTCCAAAGAGGGTGGCTCTGAGATACCTCTCTGCTAAATGCTATTTGCCAGGGACAACCCAGGCCAGAGCAATGCTGAGACATTTACAAACTAAACTCCTTTGGCAAAATTGATCATAATGGCTCCCCCGAGGGGACAGGGTGCCCAGCCACAGAGGAGAACTTTATTTTCTAAGAACCTTTCTTCTTTCCCTCCCAGCTCCCCCCACCCGCCCCCATTCCTCCTTCCTGTAGTTCAGGCGCAGTGGAGAGGCAGCAGCTCCTTACCTGCCAGATACTGGAGGTGAAATGAACTAGGCAGCTGTGGCCAAAGTGCACTCTACTGGCCACAGTGCAGTGCACAAAGCCCTGCCCTCATATTGTCTGCAGAGGTGCAGCTAGCAAGAACTGCAAGTCCCAGGGTGCGGCATCCCAGCTCGCTGCCAGGAGGTACAACAAGAGGCAACTACGAGCCCCCACATGCAATGCACCAGCTTGAGTCACAAGGATGTGCCAAGAGTGGAGGCTGCTTACAAGAGAATGGATGGACAATACAAGCATCACTTGTATGCAGCAGGAAAAGCAAGTAACCAAGGATGCAAGAGGGAGCACCCCTCCCCCAGACATTAACATATGACCTCCATAGGCAAGAGAAAGGCTGCCCTTGGGTTTAAGAGACTGACCTGGGATTTAGGAGAGCTGACTAATTCTTGGTGCTATCACAGATGCCCTGGGTGAGTGGGGGCAAATTACACAAATCTCTGTGGGCCTCAATTTCCCATCTGTAAAATGAGGGTGATAAAGTTTCCTTTCTCCAACCCTTGCCTATTTAGACAGTATGCTCTTTGGATAGGGACAATCAATTACCATGTGTTTATACTAAGAAATGTCTTCCCTGGCGTAGCTGCAGCAGCTAATAATTCTCCACTAAACACTTGCTCAGTGCAAATTACACTAACTCACTGCACCAATTTTTCTTACCCCAAAGTAATAGGATTGCTATGCTGACATCTTTGGATTCCTGTCTTTTTCCTGTTCTGTGCATCCTGCAGCCAAAGCAAACCTTGCAACTCCCAATGCAGACATGGAATAAAACAGACCTTGCCGAGGATTTGCCAGCCTGGATTCAAATGACTGGTTCATCTAGTCTGGCCTCAGGAATCCTGCCAACAGCGTCAACTTCAAAGCACAGTTAATATACCCCCATCATGCGCTGGGCTGATTGTGCAAGGATGTGCCTAGGTGGTAACAAAAAATGATGCCCCAATCCCAAGCAGGCCATCGGCTTACGCTGCAGCATGAGAGGTACTTACTCTTATCTGAGCCTGAGGAGCTATAAACGTTATTACTGGACATAAAAACCACCCTCGCCTCCTTCAGATCTAGGTACAGCCATTCTCCCTGGGAAGTACACAGACGGGCTAAACTCCTTAAAGACCTATTTCCATTTACTGTGGCTTTAAATTTAGCAGCCGTTCATTTCAGGAATGGAAAATCCAGTAATTTTTAGGTGATTCCTAGTGTAATGAATACAAAACTCAGAGCAAGAGCAGCATAAGGCCTTCTTCCCTCATTGATTCTCAACCTTTCCCATGCTGAGCCCCCAGGTTACAACAGGCAGAGGAGTCAAGCCTGCTCGCCCATCTAGCCATAAAGATAGGGAAAATGGTCATGCCCCCCAAATCCTCTTTGTATACCCCAGGAACTAAGGTCCATGGACCTGAAAACCACATGCAGGGTTGCTGAAATCTGGCTCATTCAATCTGATCAATTTGGCTTAGTCCAGTATTTGGCTCAATCAAATTTCAGAACAGAAGGGGGATAAGGGGGGGAGGTTAATGTCTGTGAGCTAACGATATTAGAGGTGATAATTGGGGAAGCTATCTTTGTAATGGGTTAGCTCACAGACATTAACCTCCCCCCTCATGCCCCTTCTGTTCTGAACTTTGATTTGTCCTTTTTATACGTGTTCACTTTTTTTGATTGTATCCCTTTGGTATCTATGGTCGTGCCAATTTTCTTCCACAATTTGATCTGAGGAAGTGGGTCTGGCCCATGAAAGCTCATCACCTAATAAACCATCTTGTTAGTCTTTAAAGTGCTGCACAGTCCTGTCTTTTGTTAAAACATGTCGATGGGATCATGAGCTTTCGTGGGCACAGCCCACTTCTTCAGATAACCGGAGTGATGAGTTTGGGATATGAAAACTCAAAATAAATAGGGGGAAGGGAGGGGAGGGAAGGGGAGGGAGAAAGAAAAAAGGGAAGGGGTGGAGACAGAGCATCATTAAGTAGCTGGAGAATGGGTACTTAACCCTAAGCAGATAAAAATCAAAGTCAATAGCTAGATTGCTAAGACAGGAAGGGTACCACTCAGAGAGCTGTCAGCACCTTCAGTGGTTATTAAGTAGGTGTGTGAGAAAATCGTGAGAGTTGGGCAGCACTTCTAATTTGTTGAGGGGGATAGTTTCAAAAGTAGCTAAGGAATTTCAGGGCACAAGTCCCAGTCATTTTCTATGCCACTTGGGCTCCTGAGGCCCTGGGAATATCTCCTTCATTTGTTAAAATAAACGCTACTCTGGTTTATGATTAGGGCTGAGAATGATAAAGAGCGTGAAAACTACAAGTTCTGAACAGAGCATGTTAATCACAATCCTCAGGTAAGATAAGGCCTTGCACTGTAAATCATTAAATCTTCACCTTTCGAACCCACGCTTATTATGCCACAGCAATCTCATATACCTGTGAGAATGAACACCACCCTTTTACAGACCTTCTCTGCTCAGGGAAACCATCCCCAATTCATGCAAATCCACCTACATTGGAAATGTGCTTTGCCCTGCCGTATGTTATCTGCTTTCTGCATGTGTATCCCCTCAAGGAGGGGAGGGTGAACAGGGCAAAGGAACAGGATCAATTCCTGCACCCTGGCCTACAGATCCAACTGGGAAATTAATTACATGTGTTACTCCACATGGTATCACCCCGGGACAGGCCAGCACCAACAGGGACAGCTCCCTGCCAGAGTTCTAGGGAGCACAGATTGGGATTTCAACATGGCACACATGACTGTAGCAGCCATGAAGGCTGCAGTTGCCACGCTCTGTGGCTAAGGGTCCCCTTTGCTTTTGAAACAGCTGTCAGTGATGTGGGGCTGTGTACACTTATTACAAGGGGTGGGAGTCATAGTCCTTGTAGGCCCCTGTTCTTTGGGAACTCTGAGTCCCTGACCTGCCACCTCCCAGCCCTAATGTGGGGGAGATTTTTTAACGCATATGGAATGTTATGCAAAAATTCCTTTGAGAGGCATGTTCCTTTAAAACTGTAGCACAAAGACAGATTTTGTTCTGGGTTTGTACTAGGGATGTAATAGTGTAGTTGATTACTGATTAACCAATAAGCAAAAGCTTATAGGTTAATGCTATAGACCACACATTTCTTCCCCCCCTCCCCCGCCAGTAGGCTGGCCAGCAGCCCAGCTCAGTCCTGACTTGCAACAGATCCGGGTCCTCCCCCTGCTGTGGCTCTGTATTTAAAGTGTATTAGGAGCCGAGCAGTTAGACAGCCCAGCTCAGTTCCAGCTCCTGCCAGGTCTGAGAGCTCAGACATACACACACATACCCCGACAGGGGCTGCTGCCACCCTGCGGTGCTGCCTCTTTATCAGAGGCATCAGCACAGGGTGACAGGCAGCTGGTCCGTGAGGGGAGCTGGTTTTTAAACTGGCTTCCCTCATAGACCAGCTTCTACCTGGCACCCTGTACTGCTGCCTGTGATACAGAGGCAGCAACACAGAGTGGTAGGGGCTCCTTGGGAGTGGGGCAAACTGGCTGCTGGCCCCACCTCCAGGGACTATAGAAGAGTCGACTAACCGATAAGAATTCATGAGGTTACTCAACTATTCAATTAACCGATATTTAACATCCCTAGTTTGTACAGCAGTAGAGCAATGGGATGCTGCACCATGACTAGGGCTTCTGGGTCCCACCACAATACACATATTCAATAAGAAGAAGAAGAACATAAGAACAGCCACACTGGGTCAGACCAAAGGTCCATCCAGCCCAGTACCCTGTCTGCCGACAGTGGCCAATGCGAGGTGTCCCAGAGGGAATGAATTGAACAGGTAATGATCAAGTGATCTCTCTCCTGCCATCCATCTCCATCCTCTGACAAACAGAGGCTAGGGACACCATTCCTTACCCATACTGGCTAATAGCCATTGATGGACTTAACCTCCATGAATTTATTTAGTTCTCTTTTAAACCGTGTTATAGTCCTAGACTTCACAACCTCCTCAGGCAAGGAGTTCCACAGATTGACAATGCGCTGTGTGAAGAAGAACTTCCTTTTATTTGTTTTAAACCTGCTGCCCATTAGTTTCATTCGGTGGCCCCTAGTTCTTATATAATGGGAACAAGTAAATAACTTTTCCTTATTCACTTTCCCCACACCACTCATGATTTTATATAACTCTATCATATCCCCCCTTAGTCTCCTCTTTTCCAAGCTGAAAAGTCCCAGTCTCTTTAATCTCTCCTCATATGGGACCCGTTTCAAACCCCTCATCATTTTAGTTGCCCTTCTCTGAACCTTTTCTAATGCCAGTATATCTTTTTTGAGATGAGGAGACCACATCTGTATGCAGTATTCAAGATGTGGGAGTACCATGGTTTTATATAGAGACAATAAGATATTCTCCGTCTTATTCTCTATCCCTTTTTTAATGATTCCTAACATCTTGTTTGCTTTTTTGACTGCCGCTGCACACTGCGTGGACATCTTCAGAGAACTATCCACAATGACTCCAAGATCTCTTTCCTGATTAGTTGTAGCTAAATTAGCCCCCATCATATTATATGTATCCTTGGGGTTATTTTTTCCAGTGTGCATTACTTTACATTTATCCACATTAAATTTCATTTGCCATTTTGTTGCCCAGTCACTTAGTTTGGTGAGATCTTTTTGAAGTTCTTCACAGTCTGCTTTGGTCTTAACTACCTTGAGCAGTTTAGTATCGTCTGCAAACTTTGCCACCTCACTGTTTACCCCTTTTGCCAGATCATTTATGAATAAGTTGAATAGGATTGGTCCTAGGACTGACCCTTGGGGAACATGACTAGTTACCCTTCTCCATTCTGAAAATTTACCATTTATTCCTACACTTTGTTTCCTGTCTTTTAACCAGTTCTCAGTCCATGAAAGGATCTTCCCTCTTACCCCATGACAACTTAATTTATGTAAAAGCTTTTGGTGAGGGACCTTGTCAAAGGCTTTCTGGAAATCTAAGTACACTATATCTACTGGATCCCCTTGTCCGCATGTTTGTTGACCCCTTCAAAGAACTCATAGGGTATGTCTACACTTGCCCCCTACTTCGAAGTAGGGAGGCAAATGAAGCATACCAAAGTTGCAAATCAAGCCCGGGATTTAAATATCCCACGCTTGATTTGCATGTTCCCGGCCGGTCGCCATTTTAGAAATTCACTAGCCCGGAGTAACTGCCCACGTCTACACGCGGCAGTGAACCAGGAGTCCGATTTAAAGCCCTAACTCGAATTAGCTGGTATTCCTCCTGCAATGAGGTGGAAAGTACCAGCTTGACATGTCCAGCAGGACAGCAGGGGCAGCTGCAGGGTGTGATGGCTTCAGCCCACTGCCCTCTGCTCAGGTGTGCCCCACGCTGTGACTAGGACTGGGATGGGCCCACCCACTGCTTCGTCCCGCAACTAGTTACTCTGTGTGTGCTCAGTACCTAGCACAGCCAAGAGCTGCCACTGGCCGGCTTGCAAGCCAGTCCCTTGCTTTGTGCCTCAATTTCTCCGTCTGCACATGGGGCTGATGAGCTGACCAGTTTAGACAGGAAGGGCTTGATCAACCCCAAGGATTATTTCCTTCGCCTAAGACAGCATTTCTTAAACTGTTTCGCGCAGCACACCAGTGTGCCGCGAGGCAGTCAGAGGTATGCCGCAGAGAGAACAGAAAAAATTCTGCTCCCCCACCCCCTGCAGAGCCCGTAGACAGCTCCCGTTGCAGCTGCCCCCCTTCCCCTCCAGCCCGCAGGACGGTCCCTGGCCCATGGGGCCTCCGCTGCTGCGCAGCCTCCTCCTCCTCCATGTATGCAGGCGGCCGCTTTTACAGCGGCCGCTGCTGCTGGGAAGGGGAGGGGTGGCCACAGCTGAGGAGCCGCTTCCGGACCTCGGCGTTTTAAAACTGCCGCCTGCAGGGAACCCGGCTCAGGGGCGCACTCGGGCTCTGCTGCCCCCCCCCCTCGGGACACGCTTGGGCTCTGCTGCCCCCCATGTGCTACTGCTCTCTCTCCTCTGTGCCCCTCCCCAGCCTGCTGGGGAAGTGGCAGAGTTTAATCTGGTGGGGATGGTCGGGGTTTCTACTCTCCCCCCCGACCCTGCCCTGCCAGCAGGAAGCCTGGCCGGGGGCCGCAGGTGCGCTGGGTTCCCCACAGCATGGGCGGGGTGGTGGTGGACCTGAGCTCTCCCCCCCGCCACCAAGGAACAAGGGCATGCTCCCTGGAGGCTTTCCCTGCCACAGCAGGGTGCCAAGCCAAGTAAGCGTCCCCCGCTCATGCCCAGACCCCGCACCCAAACCTCCCTCACTTTCTTCCCCCCTGTCAAGACCCTGCATTCCCAGCTTCCTCTGACACTGTGCCCCAAGTCCACCCTCCTGGCCAGACAGCCTGCCCCAAGTCCCCTCCTGCACCCGCCTTCCTGGCCGGACACCCTGTCCCAAGTCCCCTCCTGCACCCGCCTTCCTGGCCAGACACCGTGCCCCCTGCACCCGCCTTTCTGACCAGACACCCCGCCCCAAGTCCGCTCCTGCACCCGCCTTCCTGGCCAGACACCCTGCCCCAAGTCCCCTCCTGCACCCTCCTTCCTGGCCAGACACCCTGCCCCAAGTCCCCTCCTGCACCCGCCCTCCTGGCCAGACACCCTGCCCCAAGTCCCCTCCTGCACACTCCTTCCTGGCCAGACACCCTGCCCCAAGTCCCCTCCTGCACCCGCCTTCCTGGCCAGACACCGTGCCCCCTGCACCCGCCTTTCTGACCAGACACCCTGCCCCAAGTCCCCTCCTGCACCCGCCTTCCTGGCCAGACACCCTGCCCCAAGTCCCCTCCTGCACCCTCCTTCCTGGCCAGACACCCTGCCCCAAGTCCCCTCCTGCACCCGCCCTCCTGTCCAGACACCCTGCCCCAAGTTCCCTCCTGCACCCTCCTTCCTGGCCAGACACCCTCCCCCAAGTCCCCTCCCGCACCCTCCTTCCTCGCCAGACACCCTGCCCCAAGTCCCCGCCTGTACCCTCCCTCCTGGCCAAACACCCTGCCCCAAGTCCTCTCCTGCACCCACCTTCCTGGGCAGACACCCTGCCCCAAGTCCCCTCCTGCACCCTCCTTCCTGGCCAGACACCCTGCCCCAAGTCCCCTCTTGCACCCTCCTTCCTCGCCAGACACCCTGCCCCAAGTCCCCTCCTGCACCCACCCTCCTGGCCAGACACCCTGCCCCAAGTCCCCTCCTGCACCCGCCCTCCTGGCCAGACACCCTGCCCCAAGTCCCCTCCTGCACCCGCCTTCCTGGCCAGACACCCTGCCCCAAGTCCCCTCCTACATGCTCCTTCCTGGCCAGACACCCTGCCCCAAGTCCCCTTCTGCACCCGCCCTCCTGGCCAGACACCCTGCCCCAAGTCCCCTCCTGCACCCTCCCTCCTGGCCAAACACCCAGCCCCAAGTCCTCTCCTGCACCCTCCTTCCTGGCCAGACACCCTGCCCCGAGTCCCCTGCTGCACCCGCCTTTCTGGCCAGACACCCATCCTCGAGTCCCCTCCTGCACCCGCCTTTCTGTCCAGACACCTGCCCCAAGTCCCCTCCTGCACCCGCCTTTCTGGCCAGACACCCTGCCCCAAGTCCCCTCCTACACCCGCCCTTCTGGCCAAACACCCTGCCCCAAGTCCCCTCCTGCACCCTCCTTCCTGGCCAGACACCCTCCCCCAAGTCCCCTCCTGCACCCTCCTTCCTCGCCAGACACCCTGCCCCAAGTCCCCGCCTGCACCCTCCTTCCTGGCCAGACACCCTGCCCCAAGTCCTCTCCTGCACCCACCTTCCTGGGCAGACACCCTGCCCCAAGTCCCCTCCTGCACCCGCCTTCCTGGCCAGACACCCTGCCCCAAGTCCCCTCTTGCACCCTCCTCCTGGGCAGACACCCTGCCCCATGTCCCCTCCTGCACCCTCCTTTCTGGCCAGACACCAATCCCGAGTCCCCTCCTGCACCCGCTTCCTGGGCAGACACCCTGCCCCAAGTCCCCTCCTGCACCCTCCTTCCTGGCCAGACACCCTGCCCCAAGTCCCCTCCTGCACCCGCCTTCCTGGCCAGACACCCTGCCTCAAGTCCCCTCCTGCACCCTCCTTCTGGCCAAACACCCTGCCCCAAGTCCCCTCCTGCACCCTCCTTCCTGGCCAGAAACCCTGCCCCAAGTCCCTTCCTGCACCCGCCTTTCGGGCCAGACACCCTGCCCCAAGTCCCCTCCTGCACCCGCCTTTCTGGCCAGACACCCTGCCCCAAGTCCCCTCCTGCACCTCCTTCCTGGCCAGACACCCTGCCCCAAGTCCCCTCCTGCACCCTCCCTCCTGGCCAAACACCCAGCCCCAAGTCCTCTCCTGCACCCAGCTTCCTGGGCAGACACCCTGCCCCAAGTCCCCTCCTGCACCCTCCTTCCTGGCCAGACACCCTGCCCCAAGTCCCCTCCTGCACCCGCCTTCGTGGCCAGACACCCTGCCCCAAGTCCCCTCCTGCACCCTCCTTCCTCGCCAGACACCCTGCCCCAAGTCCCTCCTGCACCTCCTTCCTGGCCAGACACCTGCCCCAAGTCTCCTCCTGCACCCTCCTGGCCAGACACCCTGCCCCAAGTCCCTCCTGCACCCGCCTCTGGCCAGACACCCTGCCCCAAGTCCTCCTGCACCCGCCCTCCTGGCCAGACATCCTGCCCCAAGTCCCCTCCTGCACCCGCCTTCCTGGCCAGACACCCTGCCCCAAGTCCCCTCCTGCACCCTCCCTCCTGGCCAAACACCCAGCCCCAAGTCCTCTCCTGCACCCACCCTCCTGGCCAGACACCCTGCCCCAAGTCCCCTCCTGCACCCGCCCTCCTGGCCAGACACCCTGCCCAAAGTCCCCTCCTGCACCCTCCTTCCTGGCCAGACACCCTGCCCCAAGTCCCCTCCTGCACCCGCCTTCCTGGCCAGACACCCTGCCTCAAGTCCCCTCCTGCACGCTCCTTCCTGGCCAAACACCCTGCCCCAAGTCCCTCCTGCACCCTCCTTCCTGGCCAGACACACCCTGCCCCAAGTCCCCTCCTGCACCGCCTTCTGGCCAGACACCCTGCCCCAAGTCCCCTCCTGCACCCTGGCCAGACACCCTGCCCCAAGTCCCCTCCTGCACCCACCCTTCCTGGCCAGACACCCTGCCCCAAGTCCCCTCCTGCACCCGCCTTCGTGGCCAGACACCCTGCCCCAAGTCCCCTCCTGCACCCCTCCTTCCTCGCCAGACACCCTGCCCCAAGTCCCCTCCTGCACCCTCCTTCCTGGCCAGACACCCTGCCTCAAGTCCCCTCCTGCACCCTTCTGGCCAGACACCCTGCCCCAAGTCCCTCCTGCACCCTCCTTCTGGCCAGACACCCTGCCCCAAGTCCCTCCTGCACCCGCCTCCTTCTGGCCAGACACCCTGCCCCAAGTCCCCTCCTGCACCCGCCTTCTGGCCAGACACCCTGCCCCAAGTCCTCCTGCACCCTCCTTCTGGCCAGACACCCTGCCCCAAGTCCCTCCTGCACCCTCCTCCTGGCCAGACACCCTGCCCCAAGTCCCTCCTGCACCCGCCTTCCTGGCCAGACACCCTGCCCCAAGTCCCCTCCTGCACCCGCCTTCCTGGCCAGACACCCTGCCCCAAGTCCCCTCCTGCACCCTCCTTCCTGGCCAGACACCCTGCCCCAAGTCCCCTCCTGCACCCTCCTTCCTGGCCAGACACCCTGCCCCAAGTCCCCTCCTGCACCCACCCTCCTGGCCAAACACCCAGCCCCAAGTCCTCTCCTGCACCCTCCTTCCTGGCCAGACACCCTGCCCCAAGTCCCCTCCTGCACCCGCCTTTCTGGCCAGACACCCATCCCCGAGTCCCCTCCTGCACCCGCCTTTCTGTCCAGACACCCTGCCCCAAGTCCCCTCCTGCACCCGCCCTTCTGGCCAGACACCCTGCCCCAAGTCCCCTCCTGCACCCTCCTTCCTGGCCAGACACCCTGCCCCAAGTCCCCTCCTGCACCCTCCTCCTGGCCAGACACCCTGCCCCAAGTCCCTCCTGCACCCGCCTTCTGGCCAGACACCCTGCCCCAAGTCCCCTCCTACATGCTCCTTCTGGCCAGACACCCTGCCCCAAGTCCCCTCCTGCACCCTCCCTCCTGGCCAAACACCCTGCCCCAAGTCTCTCCTGCACCTCCTTCCTGGCCAGACACACCCTGCCCCAAGTCCCCTCCTGCACCCGCCTTCTGGCCAGACACCCATCCCAGAGTCCCCTCCTGCACCCGCCTTTCTGGCCAGACACCCTGCCCCAAGTCCCCTCCTGCACCCGCCCTTCTGGCCAAACACCCTGCCCCAAGTCCCCTCCTGCACCCTCCTTCCTGGCCAGACACCCTGCCCCGAGTCTCCTCCTGCACCCGCCTTTCTGGCCAGACACCCTGCCCCGAGTCCCCTCCTGCACCCACCTTTCTGGCCAGACACCAATCCCCGAGTCCCCTCCTGCACCCGCCTTTCTGTCCAGACACCCTGCCCCAAGTCCCCTCCTGCACCCGCCTTTCTGGCCAGACACCCTGCCCCAAGTCCCCTCCTGCACCCGCCCTTCTGGCCAAACACCCTGCCCCAAGTCCCCTCCTGCACCCTCCTTCCTGGCCAGACACCCTGCCCCAAGTCCTCCTGCACCTTCCTTCCTGGCCAGACACCCTGCCCCAAGTCCTCCTGCACCCTCCCTCCTGGCAGACACCTGCCCCAAGTCCTCTCCTGCACCACCTTCCTGGGCAGACACCCTGCCCCAAGTCCCCTCCTGCACCCACCCTCCTGGCCAGACACCCTGCCCCAAGTCCCCTCCTGCACCCGCCCTCCTGGCCAGACACCCTGCCCCAAGTCCCCTCCTGCACCCTCCTTCCTGGCCAGACACCCTGCCCCAAGTCCTCTCCTGCACCCGGCTTCCTGGGCAGACACCCTGCCCCAAGTCCCCTCCTGCACCCACCCTCCTGGCCAGACACCCTGCCCCAAGTCCCCTCCTGCACCCGCCCTCCTGGCCAGACACCCTGCCCCAAGTCCTCTCCTGCACCCGGCTTCCTGGGCAGACACCCTGCCCCAAGTCCCCTCCTGCACCCACCCTCCTGGCCAGACACCCTGCCCCAAGTCCCTCCTGCACCCGCCTTCCTGGCCAGACACCCTGCCCCAAGTCCCCTCCTGCACCCGCCTTTCTGGCCAGACACCCATCCCCGAGTCCCCTCCTGCACCCGCCTTTCTGGCCAGACACCCTGCCCCAAGTCCCCTCCTGCACCTGCCCTTCTGGCCAAACACCCTGCCCCAAGTCCCCTCCTGCACCCGCCTTCCTGGCCAGACACCCTGCCCCAAGTCCCCTCCTGCAACTGCCCTCCTGCCCAGACACCCTGCCCCGAGACACCCCCTGCACCCTCCCTCCTGGTCGGGTGTTTGTTTTTTTGTTTCCCTGGTGGCTGGGGTTTTTTTCCTCAGTGTTCCCCGGAAAAAAATTATTGTTTGGTGTTCCCCAGTCCTTAAAAGTGTAAGAAACACCAGCCTAAGAGAAGCTCTGGGACCCAGCCACATCAGACCACGCTGGAGACACTGCGGTGGGGCCAGAGAGAGCCCCGCCCACTCGGGGGCTGTGTCTAGACTGGCCAGTTTTTCCGGAAAATCAGCCGCTTTTCCGGAAAAACTTGCCAGCTGTCTACACTGGCCGCTTGAATTTCCGCAAAAGCACTGACTTCCTACTGTAAGAAATCAGTGCTTTTTGGAAATACTATGCTGCTCCCGTTGGGCAAAAGTCCCTTTGCGCAAAACTTTTGCGCCAAAGGGCCAGTGTAGACAGCTGAGATTTGTTTTCATAAAAAGCCCGATCGCGAAAATGGCAGTCGGGGCTGTTTTATGTAAAGCTGCCAGATTGGCACGACGCTTTTCCGCAAAAAGTGCTTTTCCATTAAAAGCATTTCCGGAAAATCATGCCAGTCTAGACGTAGCCGGGGTGAATACCGGCGTGGGGCCAGGGAGAGCCCCGCCCACTTGCGGTAAATACCGGGGTGAGGGTCAGGGCGAGCCAGGTCCAACAGGCCTCAAGCTCTCGCTCCTCCCAATCCTCGCGGTTACCTTGGTAACGTTGCCCTCCCGCTCACGTACCGGCACCAAGATGGCGGCGGGGTTAGCCTCAGGTGCAGCCGTGCGCATGCGCCATCCCGGCCGGGGCGGAACGGAAGTGACCCCTTTGTCGGGCGCTTCCGGTTCCGGGACAGCGGCGGCCGAGAGGGCTCGGGCCGCTGTTTGTAAACTTGTCTCCCGGGGGAGGGCGCGGAGGCGACGGCGTAGCCCGCAGCCCGCGGCCGCCGAGCCAGGTACGGATCCCCCAGCCGTCGGGCAGCGGGCGCCGGGGACCAATGGGCCCCCCCTCTGGGGGCCGGCATGGCCGTGCCCCCCCCCCGTGCCTCGGCCTGGCGCGCATGCGCTTGCACGCTCGTGCCGGGCCTTGCACGCTCGGGGGTGCAACTTGCACCCTTGTTGTTCGGGTTACTCACCCTCCCCCCCGCGTGCTCGTGTGCACGCTCGTGCCCCGGCCTTGCACGCTCAGACACATGCACATGCTGCAGCGTTGCACTCTTAGGTCACGGCCTTGGACAGAGCCGCGTACTTGCGGTTTTGCACACTTGTGCACAGGTTGAGACTGCAGCCCCGTGGGCTGTTGCACGTGAGCGTGGTGCAGAGGCTCTTGAATTTAGCTATGCTCCCTTGCACCAGCATGAGTGCTTGTGCACACTTACCCTTTGCAGGCTCTGGGATGCTACACTGAGCACCTGTTGTGGTGCCTGATTCCTCAGTGTGTTTGCACTCACAGTGATTCATGCCAGTGATGATGTTCCTGCAAGTCACAAACTTGCTTGTTCCCCTTGTGCATGTGTGGACAGGAATGGCAATCCACAGTTATGCTCCTTTCTGCTTGCTCATTCTCACTTCACTATCTCACTTCACCTCCACGGAACATCACGAAACAGACAGCTGGCAGTACACAGTGTCCGTTTTTTATGCTGCTTGTTTCTAATAAAAAGTTCAAGACCTTTTCTTCTGACTTCAAGACTCTTTCTTCTGAACTGCACACTAATACTGTGGGAGAGCACCCAGGGCAGTCTTTCTGTACGTGTTGGTATTTGAAAAATGAAGAGAGGTGTTTGAACGCAAGGTGGCTGTCAGGATTCCCAGATTCTCTTCCCAGCTTTAGGCTGGAGCATGGCCAAGAGGTTAGGGCAGATCACACTGAGAGTCAGAACTCTTGGATCCTACTTTAAGTTCTGAATGTGTGACTTGGGGCCAATCACTTGATCTGTCTGCTAGTCTCCCCATCTGCAAAATGATGTTCACAAGGCTTAGAGAAGCTTGTAAACAGTGGAAAGAGAGAGAGAATTATGTGTCTCTTCTTTCCTCTGCCAATGTTAAACAATGAATTTTGCCTGGTTTCTCTTTGAATGATGATGTTTTGACACACCAATAAGTTTCTTTAGCTGTCCCTCATCAACTTGTTTAGTTATACATTTTTTTTTTTTTTTTACTTGCAGGCTCAGACTAAACCAGAGAAGTGTCTGCAGTGATATCGTGGCACAGACATCAACTCACTATATCCAGAATCCACCAAGAAGCAGGACTAGGGTTGGGATGACTCATCTGTAAAAGCGGTGCAGTCATTTACCTTCCTGTCTAGCTTCTCCAGCTCTCGACAGTTCTGGGGGAAGACGCCCTTAGAACGCCACATTCAATTCCAATTCCCAGCTCTCAGAATCCAGAAAGATGTCAGCAAAGTGGAGGGTACTGGACAAGACCAGCAAAAAAATGATTAACTGAAAAAAAAATCTTTCTAATCGTAAAATTCTTTCCTGGGAGAGAATTAAGGCTAAAGAATTGTTACAATCCGTTTGTTGAGGACAGACAGACAAGATGGCTCAGGTAATGAGCCCCAATTTTCCCATCTGTAACAGGGATGCAGCGTCACAGGGAGGTGACTGTCAAGTTGAATGGGCTGCAGAGCCCTTGGTGACCCACAGTGACAGTGGGTAGAAGTTGATGCTTAATTCAAACAATGTAATTCTGATCAAACAAGGTAACGGTTGAATTAAACAGGCAGCTAAGCACATGCAGCCAACATGGTTGCACACACAGCTCCACAAAACTTGAACTCTTTCTCCCAAAGCACTGCTCTTTAAGCTCAAGGGATCTCACCTCTTAGCTACCAGTTTTAAATTAAAGCTCCTCTTTGGAGACCTCCAGCCACCAGAGGGTGGTGTAGTTGCACATTTGGCTGGCTGTGTGTGCTTCATTCTGTTAGAGGGCACCGGCATGTTTGGGCAGTGGCTGGTTTAGCTTATGGCTGGCTGGCTGGCTGGCTGAGCTCAGCTCAACCCTGCATCTTTCATGGTGGTTTATCTCATCTCCTAGGCAAGTCTCCTGGCCTGTGAGGGCCTCTCTGGGGTGTGCCTCGTGCCAACTGTTGCCAGCAAGAAGATGATGCCAAAACAGAGCTCCAAGCAGACAGAGAATGGAGAGAGAGGCACCAGCCCAAATGTGCTGGTATGGAAGGAACCATTATCTTTGCCCTGATCTTGCCCCATTACCATACCCACTATCATTGCTGTGTCTAGAAAGGAGTACCTATGTGTATTGGCTCGGGGTATCTCCAGAGGGTTCTGGGGGTAAGGGGCTCTGGAGGTGCACATGTGGAAGAATTGATTCCTGTTTTCTTTCCTTAAGGGTCACCGCCAAGAGAGCGAGAAGTCTCGCAGCCGTAAAGAGGAAGAGCCGGCAGAAGCATCGCAACCAAAAAAGACTATTAAAAAGGCAGGTAATCGTCCATGTTGTGCTCAGGAAGGAGCAGGGCAGATGGGGCTGCCTTGTGAAGTCTTGCCGTGCTCAAGACCAGCCTTTCCTCCTGAGGGAGCTGTTGGTATTGCTGCCTGTTTCTCAGACAGTGGGACATTTCAGGTGTTTGATTCCAAGCAGTCTCTCAACTCAGGCATCTGGCCCCTAGCGATTGCACTGTTCGGCCTTGAGGGCCCAGCACCTTGCAGCTGAGAAATTGATTCATAGGTTCCAAGAGTGACAGTGGAGGAAAAATGGTGAGGGGGGAACACGATACCCTAAATCAAAATAAGGAGATGTACCTTGTGGTGGAGATTAGCTCTCCCTGCAATGCTGAGCTCATCTCACCTGCAAGAAGGATCTCGGCTAAAATGGGAGGGATGGTCTTAAGAGTAAAGCAGTGGGACTTGGAATCAGAACTCCTGAATTCTGTCCATGGGCCTCCCACTGGCTTGCTGCCCGGCCACAGACATAGCCTTTGCCCTCGCTGTGTCTTCATCTGCCTTCTTAAAAATGGAGGATGATACTAGCCTTCCTTTTAGGAAGATTGGGAGGCTCAGCTATTTATATTGTAGTTTCAGTAATGATACCTATCTCATAGGTAGCACTTTTCAAAGTGCTTCACAATCTGTAATGCAGTGGCCAGAGGTCTGGGCATTTTGTTGTGCTAGGTGCTGTCCAGACACATGACAGAAATGGTCCCTTCCCTGAAGAGTTCACGAGAGGTCACAAGATGGGTGGGGAAAGAGGGGGTGAATAGCTTGGCAGCACCTGACCATCGAGCAGTGTTATGTGCTTGCTGTGCCATGCGCTGGAAGGGTGAGGTTCGGTCTGTCTGCGTTGCAGGTTATGGTGATCGAACAGAACGGCTCCTTCCAGCTGAGAATCCCCAAGAACTTTATTTGTGAGCACTGCTACGGAGCCTTTCGCAGTAGCTACCATCTCAAGAGACACATCCTCATCCATACCGGTAAAGAGTCAGGAGGGCGAGGGCCTTGCTCGGCCGATGGCTGCCGTGGGCCTTCTGGGTCAGAAACAGAAGAGGGAGTGAAGTATCGTGAGGCTGATCCAGCTGGGCCTGTAACTGGAGCTGTGCTCCAGTGGGGCCGGGGTTCTCCTCATCAAACAGCCCAGCTCTTTCAGCAGAAAGCTTGCAAGAGGGTGTGAGGGCCCTAGCTAGGTTTAATCAGAAAGTGTGGCTGCCAGGGTGTGAGGGCTGGGGTGCAGAGTGTGTGAATGCTGCCTGCAGAGGTGGTAAGCTAATGGCATTGTGTTCTAGCTCCTGCCATGGATCTGACCAGGAGGGAGCCACTGCTGCCCTCTGCTGCTCTTTGTTGAATGCCTGGATAACGATAGTAGAAGAGGCCAGCTTTTCTGTCCCTCTCTTTGCTTTTCTGCCACTTCATCCGAACAGCCCAGCTCGCAGAGAGAGCTGTGAGTTGTAGCATAGGGCAGGGCTGTAACAGCAGAGAAAAGAGGGTGACCAAACAGGCTGTGCAGAGAGGATGATGTGCAGGGTTACAGACTAAATTAGACCCATCCCTGCCCTCGTGAGTTTTCCAGGGAAACTCAAATGTGACACAGCGCCAGAGTGGGCACTAGATATGGGCACTTAGGGGAGGAGAAGGGCCAGGTTCAGATGGCACTGTTTGATCAGTTAATGCAGACCAGCCTGGTGAATGATCTTTCCACCTGGGGGCAGTGCTGAATGGGCAGAAGGCAGTGGCTTTGCAAATGGGTTAAGAGGCTGCCTGCATGTTGGGGGCAGCACAGGATGGCGCAAGACAAGGAGATGAAGAGAAGAGTTTCACAGTGGCGTCATTGGTAGGGCAAGTGGGGCCGCAGCAGGAGATGAGGGCAGATGTGCAAGCCAGGCAGATGAGCATAGGGCTTCTAAGGCACGGCTGGGTTGTGCAGGCAAGTGGGGATTTGGAGCTAGGTGGTGGCTAGAGCGAGTGGGTGGTGCCAGGGGAGCAGTACAAGCCTCCCTTTCACAGACCCTTCTGCTCCTCCCCAGGTGAGAAGCCATTTGAGTGTGATGTGTGTGACATGCGCTTCATCCAGAAGTACCACCTGGAGCGTCACAAACGCGTGCACAGTGGTGAAAAGCCCTACCAGTGCGAGCGCTGCATGCAGGTAACCCCTGACTCCAGCCAGGCATGCCACAGGGTGATGGCTAAGGTCACTTTGCTGCAGACACTCCCCCCATCCATGGTCTGTGAGGGTAGCCTCTGCAGCAGCTGGGCACGAGAAGGTGCTCCCCCTTCCTGTGACCTGGCATCAGCCGGCGCCCTGTGCCTGGAAGGACCTGGTCTCGCCCTGCCCCAGGCTCAGTGGCTTCCTGGAGCAGGACAGCAGGATTATACCAGGGAGCTAGCACATGCCGATCTGTGCATGCACAGCGAGGGAAGCTGCTTCCTCCCTGTAGGAACTGCTGTCCCCCTACAAACAGCCTGGTGAAGGGCTCGCTGGGAATTCAGTCCTGGTTTGATCTGGCCCAGTCACATGTGCCTGGTGTGATCTGTGCTTAGCAGTGCAGGTCTCTACCTGGCACTCACAGAATACTACAGAGACACGAGCAAATCCTCCCACAGACATCAGGCCTAACACAACCCAGGAAGGCTCCCCCAAAACAGAGGTTCCCCAGTCAATGGCCATCCACGGCAAACATTGGTCCATCTGTTTTGCAGAGTTGGTGTCTGAGCTAGGTTAGACTCCAGGCTTCCACCCAGCAGAGCAGCCAGTTGCTCAGTCACATGGCACTGCGTCTTCTCGAGAGAGACCGACTGGGTCAGCTGAGGAGTGTGGCTGGGCGCTGGGCCAGGTTCTCGGTTACAATCCGGCCTCTTGTGCCACTCAAGACGAGAGGGGTTGGATTTTGGCTGAAAACAGCCTGTGGGAATTCCCATGACAGAAGGTAGGGCCCACCCATTGGGCATTAAAAGCTGGCACAGCTGTCCAAGCAGGTGTGGGGGAGGACGGGACATGGCTGTGCCAATCCTCTGCTGCTGAAGTGACCCTAGTTGTGTGAGCAAGAGCAACTCTCAGACAACTATAACGAGCTGAGCGCCCTGAATGTAGGGGAGCTGGGCCTGGCTGCAGCTCCCAAGCTGAACAGACTGCAGCCCTGTCTTGCTGCCCTAGAGTCTCTCCTAGCTCCAAAGATGGAGTCTGCCATTCTCATGATAGGCCCCAGCAGTGCAGACTGGCCTATTATGGGGCTTTACTTATTGGCTGGATTTGATGTTGCAATAACAGCCTCTCTCTCCTCCATCTCTCGCAGAGCTTCTCCAGGACAGACCGGCTGCTGAGACACAAACGAATGTGCCAGGGCTGCCAGACCAAAACCCCTGACTCGCAGCTGCTGCTTTAGGAGCCAGGGAGACGTGTTGGAAAAGCTAGGAAGTGGACAGGATTTTCAGTTTTCTGTGTCTGGTTTTTCCTGCTCCAGCTCCCTCAGCCAAAGGGGGCAGAACTGGGGACAGGGACTCTCCTAGACTCTCAGATGAGGTCCTGACACTGTAAATAAGCTGAGGATGATCTGGAATCTCTACCCAACCAGCAGACGCCACAGGCAGCTGTGTATAAACCTTCTCTTTCCATTGGTTTGTTTTTGAAGCATCACCATTTGCCTCTCAGGAAAGGTTTCTGGGGACGACAGAGCAAAGCTAGCTCCGCTCACCTCAAACTCTTAACCCTTCCAGGCACCCGCTTGCACCGCTCACGCTCAGGGAGAGTTCACAGGTATGAAATCTAGTGGGGTGGAAATCAACCGTGTTGTTCTTTTGGCTTTTTGCTTTTAACCAGTCTCCCCGGAAGAGACCAACAAAGCAGTGGATTATCAGAGGCAGTTGTGGAGGATTTTGGTTCCGGCGTAAAATGCAGGAATTCATCTCAGCTGGGAGCTTGACAATGAGGTCTGCGAAGCTTTTGTTTCTAGAGTGTCTGGTTTTGTAACCAAGTTTCCTCCTGCTCTTTCCACCTTCAAGAACTGAGGGGGGATGTTGGAGGGGGAGGGAAAGCGGGGGAGGGTAGCAGTTGCAAGGACATAGTTGAAACTCTTGTCACACCCAGCAGCTCATGGGCCTGTGTGATCAGTGTCGTGCAGAGCAGTGTTGCTTGGGTGGCTGCCGCATGCGTGGCCGAGGTGAACCCTCGTGGCATTGTCTGAACGTGTCTCTTAGCAACATCCGAACCCTGGGTGACAGGCAGGGCTTGGGAGTATGAAACCCATGGCTGTGGAGAAGCTGCTTGGCCTCCTTCCTTGGCCTAGGGTATGTGAGGATGCTTGGGGTGATCACTTACCACACGTCCCTGTTCCCCATGGGGGGGCCTTTGGAATTCAGATCCTCGTCTGCTTGCAACAGCCTGTACTCTGGCTTTCTCAGAAAGGCTCTTGCCTCACATGCTGCAGGGATTGGGTCTCACTCAGGAAGGATTTCAGGTGCTTTGTAATTTGGGATAAGCCCCACCCTTTTGTGTTTGAGCCTGAGGACTAGCCGGGAATGGATCTTTGCTGTGTCTCTTATGGAGTTGGAGGGAATGTAATCCACTCTCGGATTTCACTGCCATTAAATTGATGCTCTGTCCACTGAGAGAATGTGGGGGGGACACCATGTAAGTAAACTGGTATCTTCCCCCACTGCAACTCTCCAGGGGCCCAGGAGCAGCCGCACAGCTCAGAGGGAGCTAGAACAGCTGAAGGAAACTGTAGGGAAAGGCAGTTACACTTTCTCCTGCTGAAGAAACAAACAGTGGGCAGGAAGGAGGAGAAGACTCCCCAGCCACTCTCTGGAGCCCTGATTGTTGCAGGACAGGAGAACAAGCCCCATTACCAAAGCATCAGCGCTGCCCCCGCAACCTTCCTCCCAGTTCCCAACGCACGTTCGTGCCCTGAAAACTCTGATCTGTAGCTGACGCAAACTGAATCAGGCCTTTCCTGGACAGTATCAGTTGCGTGGAGAAGGGAGAGGCTGTTTGTGTCTCTGCGTTGGGTCCCATTCTCTAGTGACAGCCGTATTGGATACTCCCCACTCAGCATTCTGCATTGAGAGCCCCACCCAGATGTCCCTGTATGCGTAGCCCAGGTCTCAATAAGCATGGTCTGTGTGCACAGCAGCTGGCGTCGCTGCAGCCCTAGCATGCGACTCGGTGCCCTAGTAATTGTTCTGGGGGAAGGGGAAAACAGGCGTGAGGGAAGGTTACACAGCACAGCAAGAATCACCAATCAGCTTTTTGAGTATCAGTGTCACTGGAGCAAAACGCCCCTGGGAAACAACCCAAGAGTTCTTCAAAATGTCGGTGGCTCTGTCACTTCTAAGTTCACATCCCTTAGCCCTGTGCTGAGCTAGTGATGTGCCGAAATAAAATCTTTTTGTAGCAGCTTCTCCTAGCATCAGAACAAACCTCCAGGGAACGTAGGTGCTGCCTAAGTTTCTGCCCCCACCCCACAAGTAAGGCAATGGACTAGAAGTCAGAAGGGTGTGGGTTCTAGTCCCTTTTCTTTCCCCCACTGATCCTGGGCAAAGTACTGCTAGGCCAGCAGGGATGCTGCTAAAGGTAGCAAGCTGATCTGTCTCTTCATCTTGCTGTTACATTCCTTTGAGTCTCCAGGTCCCTTCAGCCTCCTTCCCCCACAGCTACTTCTCATCCTCATCTCCCACCCCCAAAAGAAATAGGAATGGGTTTCTAATCTTGGAGGTATTTTTTTCCTTCAGCCCCACATTTATCAGACACACATTCTGCCAGGGGAGATTTTCAGTGCTCCTGCTGCCCAATCCCTGTCTCTCAAAGATGGGACTGAAAGCCAATTTACAAAGAGAATGGAGTTCGGTGTAGGGATGTAAGCGACAAGTCGACTATCCAGTAAGCATAAGCTTATCGGAGAGTCAAGTAGTGACTCAACTAGTCGCTTCCCCCCTTACTGCCTCTATCAGAGGCAGCAAGGTGGGGGAGAAGGAGCCAGTGCTGGAGGAGCTGGCTTAAAAGCTGGTCTCCCGCCCCCCAGTACCATCTCTGCGGGGGGCAGGGGAGACAGGTGTAGTGGAGGACTGGGCAAGAGCCGGGAATTAGCTAATGCCCAGTCCCAGACACCACGCATCTGGTTTTTAAACTCATTAAGAGCCTGCCAGCTAACCCCACTGTGGCTCCACAGTTTCCCCCCGCTTATTGACTAATCCACTAGTCAGTGGACATTCCATCGACTAGTTGATTAAATGCAATTTAACATCCCTAGTTCTGTGTCCCGGCCACCAACACAGAGCACCCTGGCTTGGCCTGAGGCTTGCTTGGTTGGGTCTCTGGTAAATCTCAACAGCAGTGTGCTCTCCGCACTCGCATGCGCAGTGCACCAGTATGGACACTGTACTTGAGGGTGCCCTTGGTCCAGCTCTCCCCCGTGGAGTACCGCAGCTTCATGCTTGATTGCAGTGTGGAACCTGAGTCACTCTCCCAGGTGCCAAATGCTTGCACTGAGCCCCTCTGGAGCTGAGAGTGTAGACACCTGAAAGAATTGGGACAGTAGATTTGGTGCTTGAAATTCTCAGATCCTGAAGTCGCAATGGTCCAATTTCCTGCTTGCATCCAGCATCCTTTGTTGTCGTCGAGAGTTGGATTCTCTGCATCTTGGCCTGCCTGTGTGGTCAGACAAAGGCAGGCTCTGCTTGTAACCACACAGGATGGAAGACAGGCTGTTTCTGCCCAGGCCGTAGATCAGTTAGGGTTGCCAGGTGTCCGGTATTGGCGGCCTCTGTCTGGTAAAAAAAAGTCCCAGAAAATACCGGACATGTAAAATGTCCGGTATTTACTGTATTTCTCGGATGGAAGGCCACTTGGGACATTCTTCGCCTTCTGTGTTTGGGGGGAGCATGGGGATTTAAAGGCACAGTGACTCTTTTTTTTTTTTTAATGAGCCGGGGCACAAGTTTGGTCTTTTTTTCTCAACCAATTTTTTCCCTGCCATGTTCGGTATTTTTTGCAAAAGTATCTGGCAACTCTAAGACCAGTCCACTTGCAGAGTTGCCACACAACGTGATCAAGGCCAAGCCGCCTCTTTGAGACCATTTCCGAATGGTTCATTTTCGGTGCCAGTTGCGTGATTCTCTGCCAGGCCTCTGCAGCCTGTACCTGGGAATTGATGCTTTTCAGTCTCCCTCTGCAAGAGAGATGACAGCCTGTCGCACGTTGAGCTTCTGGGTGTTGGCTGGAACCAGAGCATAGGCTGTTTTCTCCAGCTGGCTCTAGAGAGTGCTGTTAGGCTGTGGCAGTCTCCCCAAGGAAGCGCTGAAAGTCTTGTTACTCCGTCACTCCAAATAAGACAAGGCAAAATGCTTGCTGGGGAGCAGTGGGGCGGGGAGTGTGGCTGGCTGGGAGCGCCATGTTGCCAGCCGCCAGCGTGGCATATAGGGAAGGAGAAGTTCAGCCTCCTCACTGGCTTGTGGCCCAAGCTGACCGGGACAGGAGTTAGTGGCTGTTTGAGCCGAGCTGTGCCTTGCAATCTGGCTGAGGCGTGTAAGGTCGAGGGACTGTTGAATGGAAGAGCTTCCAGGCCAGCCATTGATGATTACCGTTCTGTCTTGCCCAGTCAGGTCAGAGCTGACTGAGAAGGAAAGACAAGTCACTCTTGCATGGGTCTTTCTCTTTCAGCAAGGCTGGAATTTATAGGAGCTCTCTGCTTTTCCTGTCCCACTGCGAGGCTAAGACTCTTTCCAGCCTTTTACCCTCTTCATTTGATAAAAGAAGGTTCCCTGCCTCCTGTGCCCCAATGGAAATCGTTAGACACACTGAGCTGTGCCTAGTACCGTATCACATTAAAATATCTGCCTCACTGATCAGCACCTCCGCTGTGGGAGGGTTGGCATGTCGCCTCCAGAAATCAGGGCTTTTGAAAAGGTCCCGCATTGACTGTGTCTGTCGAACTTCCGGCCTGATCTCTCCAGTAGGCAATGAGTTGGTTTTCCTGGGTGGGGTCAGGAAGTGGCACCTCTTTTAATGTGAAGTATCCGTCTGCAGAAAGCCACCAGAAAAGCCTTTAATCCTAGATTTAAGATTCTTTTCTGAACAAGAATAATCTGCGGTTCAGACCTGGCTCCGTGGGCTGAAATGGGACGTCCTGCTGCATTGGATGTCATAATGTATTCTCCTGTCCTCGCCCAGTGAATAAGGCAATGGACTGAAGGTCAGAAGGTGGTGGGTTCTAATCCCAGCTCTGGCACCGACTTTGGGCAAAGTACCGCTCAGTGTCCGTGTTCTCTGTGTGCTCGTTGTACTGACTCACTATTGAAGTGTGAAGTCTTGACGTCTGACTGTTGGAACACAAATCTTCTGTGTACAGCAGCCCATGGAAGCTCATTGTGGGGGTTGGCTGTGACAGCATCATGGGTTGCAATCTAGCAGTACATCTGCCCAGCACAAGGGGGCAGTACGAGTTATCCCGTATTGTTGCTGAGCGAACAGTTAGTTCAGTTAAACCAGATCCTCATTTGGAGGACAAACTTAACTCACCCTTGGTTCTGAATTTTCATGGAAATCTTTGGGGCAGAGATCCTAAATTAGGGGGAACTGTTGGGTGGGAACCTTGTTTCTCAAACCTTCTGAAGGCTTGAAGCTGCCTGTGTTCAGTGTAGCAGAGTTGGATGCACTGCAGCTGGGGGGAGGGTTCTCAAAAGCCGATTTTTAACCTGATGTGAGAAGCTACTGCAGAGCTACTGGTATCACTGCTGCTACAGACTGTCCTTTTCCTCAAGTAGCTGATGCATGCACACGGTGTGCTGTCGGGAAGGTTCATCTGTCTAGCTGACATTGCAGGTTGCCAGTGCAGCAGAAAAGCTGCAGCTTTTTTAAAGCCTGAGGTCAAATTGTTTACTGTGCGGGCTGCCTTTTTATAAACCATATCTGCAGAGGCATCTTGAGTCCCAGGACAAAATGCAAGTCTGGGGCTGAGAGGCTCACTGGATTCACATAGAGCTTGTGTCCTGCAAAGCCCTCAGCTGATGCATGGAAAAAGCGTTCAATTTTAGAGCTATAAAATAGTGACTTACAATGATTTGGACATGATTTGTTTTTTTACTTTTAAATGTTCTTAAAAATAATCTGTCATGACATTCCAAAGTGAATCAAGATAAATCAAGACCACTGGAATTCTGAGTAAGAGCATCCACATGGGTTTAATGCAGTTTAACTAATTCACTAGAATGCACACCTTTAATTAATTAGGATTAATTTTCCTGAGTGCCCCCTTATAGACAAACCCTTAAAAGCTATGCCCAGGGATAAAGAGTAATATCGTTAGAGATGTTTTATAACTCTTACGGATTTAGATGTTTCTTCCTAACTGGTTTGCAACGGAAATAGCATGAGAAAGGTGGGGGCAGTGACACTGACGAGGAACACAAGTGAAACTGACTAGAATCAAGTTTCCCTGTCTGAGGTGGGTGCAAAAGGGCAGTCAGGCTAGCACGGATATTCCAAAATAAATCAACTGAAATTTTTTGTCAGTTCTAATAACACACATGAGGCGCGGATGTTTAAAATTGGCTTGACTGTAGCAAAGAGCCGTGTGAACGCTGCGTCTGTGCTGAGGATAATTATACCCATGGAGTTGAAACAATTTGGGGATTCCCCTGCTTTCCAGCTAGGGTGAACTGTACTCTTGCAAGCCCCGTACTGTGGCAGCATAGTACAGTTGCGCTGGTGCAGATACAGCAATGCGACTGTCCCCAGTCTCTCCATGGCTGGAAAGCCAGTGAATTGCAGAGCCATGGGGGTCAGGCTGGCTGGCTCTCTGCAATGGAGTGCAAATGGGCACTTCCCCTCATGAACCATGGAAAGCTTGTGTTCCCCTGTGGCATCTGTAGCTACACGAGCCCCTGTCTAGTGGCAGGCTGTGGGGGGGAGGGGGGCCCACGTGTCTAACTGGGGCCCTGCTCTGGAGTGTGCCTGTGTGACAAGCTCACTAGACTCTGGTCTCATTTGTGTTCATCTATCTTCTCAAGTGAAACCTGTATGTGGACCAGCCCAGGGGAAGAGGCTAGTTGAAGAACAATATTCATTTTCCCATCTCCAGCCAGCATGGTTTCCTTCCCTACTTCAGAAGCATTAAAAACCACCCAGACATCAAACCACATGCCCTGCTGCAGTGAGGGGTGTTTCCTGGCATGAGCAGGGATTGGAAACCATGAGAGATTTCCCCCACACACATGCATGCAGCCCCAGCCTGCCCGTGAGTCAGGGAGTGTGTGAACAGAAGGGGATGGCTGCCCTGATGCCCTTCGTAGGCAGAATGAATGGTGTCACGCTAGCCATGCTGTGGCGTGACACCAGTCTCTGAAGGCAGGCAGGATGTCATCTCCCCCCTTCCCCCCTGTTGTTCCAGAACTACTGTTTTGACAGATGGACCAAGAACTCTCCTGTGTTAATAAATCTGAGCTGAGTGATATCTGGAAAGTCCCATGGCTTACTACTTTGTCTTTTTTTAAATATACTTATTTTGCAAGGGGCGGGGCAGGGGCGTGTGTTACTGATGAAATAAATGAGAATCACTTTTAAGCTGTAGTTTTTATAAGATGTTATAAACTTGTATCTTTTTACCATTAGTGTGATGTCTGTTCCTTTGTGACCTATTTAGAGTATTTAAATAAAACTTGTGGTTTTTCTTTTCTAAACTCTACTCTGCTTCTTATCTCGGTTCCCCTCTAGATGCTTGGATCCTGGTCTGACCAGCAGTGCAGAAAAATTGCCCATGTAGCCAATATTTCCTCTAATCTTTTCCATCCATGTGCGGAATATGTGTGCGTGCGCGCGCGCACCCAAGGCATGTGCGAGTGGGCACCACCAGTAGAAACAGAAAACCTAGCTGTAGGAGCTCTGCTCTTTGGCTGGGCGGCATTGGAGTTGCTCCGGAGTGGCCACACACATGCCCAGCTTACAGGGAACGCTGCCTGTAGCAGGCAGTCAGGTTTATGAGAAAGGAAATAGCAATCTTTGGGAACCTGGCCGTGAGGCACTGGAGAGGACCCCTGCTTTCACAGAGCAAGCATTCAGGATGTCAGGCCCATTGAAAGGGTCAGGTTCGGGTACCTGCAGTCGCTAGTCAGAAAATGGAGCGGGATGGGCTCCTGGGGGTTCCCATAATACAGCTAACAGATACAGTCTGGGCCTCGAAGCTTCAGCAAGCCCAGAGCTGCTTTCAAATAGCTGCAGGGTCAAAAATCTGCTGTCACCATGGTAACTGTGAATTTTAATTAACCCTCAGAACTTGGTGTCAAAAGAGGAGAGGGAGGTTTTTTCTCTTTTGGGGCAGGCCTTAGTGGTGGTTACAGTAGCTAGGCTGGCTGGTAGTGCATGCCAGCCCTCCTTGCGTGTGAGTGCTGAGTGGGTTGGGGTTAGAAGACGCTTTCTGGTGGTTTGGTGTGTCATTGCTTAGTTATTGGCATGGCCTCCTCGGCATAATTGCTGTCATGGGGCTGGGTTAGGGGGAGCACTGATCTAGAGCACTGTCCAGATCTCGGTGTTTCCTCTTTACCCTGGATTTGCAAGCAGTGTAACAGGATGTGGCCATCAGTGCTGTACCTAGGACTGTGGTATTCTCTGACTGCCAGCTCTGCAAGGGGAAAGCTTTGCTCCCTGCCTTCCAACACTGCAGCCTCTGTCCTGTGGGGCCCATCCTGCCCTCTCTGCTGCTGGGGTTTCTGCTGCCCCCAGGCCTGGCTCTCCTGCTGTGTTACCCCAACCCCTGCTGGACTCGTGGGAGCTTGCACTTGTTGAGTCAGGAAAGCAGCCCTGGTGGCAACGAGGTTCCGCTTTTGAGCATGGGAAGCTGCCGAAATGAGGAAATGCACAGAACCTCCTCCCTGACTTTCTTATCACCAAACCCCACATGGCTCCCACTCCCCCGCCCCTGTCTTGGCTTCTCCGGGGCTGGGAACAATCCCACGCCCGTTAATTTCAACCCTAGGGTCCCATTAGCAACACCCAGGTACCAGGAGTTTGAGAGGTTGGTCTGCTACTATCCTTGAGCCAGCGGGCTACAGCCTTGAGCTTCCAGCGTGAAGGCTCCTGTTCCTAGAGCTACCAGGGCTGAGCTCGAGGCAAGGGGGTGCTCACAGCAGGGGCAGGAGCAGTTGAGTAACCCCAAGCTTCCTCCCCTGAAAGCACAGAAGGTGAACATAGTGCAGAGGCCTGCTGCTTGCCTTGTTCCCATGGGTGCGAGCGGCTGAGCTGATTTTTTTTTCCGTTCCAGCTCATCTGCGGAAGTGGGTTTTGCCCACGAAAGCTCATGCTGCTATGTGTATTTATAGACAGTGCTAGTCCCTACGGTGCCACAGGACTGCTGGTAAAGTTACAAGCTAACTCGGCTTCCTCTCCGAGACTGGTCTCTAGTGAGAGCCACGCCTCCTTCGGCCCATTCACAGATAATTAGCGAGAGGCCTGGGCAGGGGGGGGATCACTAAAGACTTGGGGTTTGAATGTGTTTTTATGGTGCAATTTCATGGAAAAGCTCTCCACCAAAATGTGGGGAGGAGTCCTGATTCCTCAGGTTACTTCCCTTCTTTTCTGGGGGGCAAGAAGGGAAAGCTAAAGTAGAAGAGCGTTTTACTTACACACACGCACACACACACACTCTCTCTCACTCACACTCTCACTCCACACATATTGATCTGAGGAAGTGGGTCTGGCCCACGAAAGCTCATCACCTAATAAACCATCTTGTTAGTCTTTAAAGTGCTGCATAGTCTGGTGTAGCTAAAACAAAAGACAGAACTAACGGCTGCATCGCTATCACTCTCACTCACACTCTTACTCACTGCCTTTTTGTGTGGGAAAACATGAGCTTTGGTGGAAAGGGCTTAGTGGTGTAGGAGGGAGAGGCTTGGTCTACTCCAGGCCTAGGCCAAACGCCTCCCAGTAAATTTCCCCCCAGCCTGTCTGTATTTCACCCCCTTCATTGTGTCTTCCTGGCCCCTGTGTTTGCCAGGAGACTGTCCAGCGGCGCACAACACAACAGCGCAAGAGGCGAGCTGGCTGTTGCCCAAGCCCTTTATTCCTCTCTGAATTCACCCAGCAAAGCAGCAAGTGGGTCCTGCACCTAGGGGCAGTTCCCTTCCTGGAGGCCCACAAGGTGGGGGATTATCTGAGAGCTCTGGGTGCTGGAGGAGACGAGAACCGCTGACCCAACAGAAGGCTCCATAGGTTAATTCTGGCTCCCAGCAGTTGTCAGGCTCCTGATTCACAGTGGGGTTTTACTAGCTTGGTGCCTCTGACCCTGGCAGGTGGGAGGGACTGTACCTGCTGCTTTTCTGGTGCTGGAGAGCTCAGATCCCATGACCGCCCACAACTCCATGTCTCGGATTGGCCCTGATCTTGGGCCACGTTTCCCTTGCCTCTGCTCTGCCCCCGTTGTGTCTTGGAGCAACGAGAAGCCCCCAAGAGCAGGGCTTTGGCCCTCCCTGCTGGGCACTGTCCCAGAGCTCTTCCTGCGGGCAGCGGGGGACAGAAGCAGCAGGCCCTGGGCAGGGCATTTGCCTCCCTGGGGATGGTGTGCGGAGGAGGGAGGGAGGGGGGCTACTCAAGCACGAAGGCCTCAGGCTCAGAAGAGTCCCAGAGACAAGTGGGGGGCTCCCAGCCAGCAGCTCAATCACACTCATCCTGGGCCTCTGGCAGCGAGTGGTGAGAGTCCTTCAAGCAACGGGCCCTCTGCCTGCACCTTCCTGGCCACAGGAGGCCCTGCCAGGGGCTGCTCCACAGGAGGTGGTTCCCAGCCAAGCTCGGCGTTTGGGGGCTTGTGCTGCTGGACTGGGGCTGGCACTGGAGCAGCCATCCACAGCGGCTCAGTTCTCGTTGTACGTGGGGTTGACGACCGTGGTGGTGGCACTCTGGTACAGAGGATTGTTGACCTGCGAGGGCAGAGAGGTTTGCAATCAAAGAGCAGGCTGGGGGAGCAGGCTCTGTTCCTGCTGACCTAGGCCGAGTCCCTGCCCTGCTTTGCACTGGGGCTGAAGAGCTGGATCCTGCTGGGGCCCTGGCCTGGAGAGGAGACTGGCCCGTGCCAGCAGGGGCTCAGCCAGCATCCAACTGGGCCGGGTACTGGGCAGGCAGCAGAGGGAATATGGGCTGCAGGAGGCAGGGAGCCTTCTGGGCCAGGGAACCGTCCAGTGCAGCCTGGGAGCGGGGACTGGATGGCTGCAGCATGAGCGAGTTCGCTGGCTCCGATCCAGCCCCGGGCCTCAGCCCACTTGCCCGGACAGGCCCCGTCTCAGTGACTGGCAGGGGCTGAATGGGCCAGGCAAGGGGGTGGGACTGACCTCGTTCCCCTTGGCCCTCTCCCGCTCCTTCTCGAAGCGCAGGTACTCCCGCCGGTCCAGGAGCTCCACGGAGACGCGGTAGGCAATGATGAGCAGCAGCCCGAGGACCACGATGCCCAGCACCACGCCCAGCACGATCATCAAGGTCTGGTCAGCCCCGGCTGCAGGAGGGGAGGGAGGGCACAGGCCTGAATGAAGCCCCGCAAGTGGCTGTGTGTACATCCGTTTCTCCCCCCGCCCCCGGCTGGGGACATGTCTCAGGGTTCTGGGGCGATCCAGCAACAACCGCTGAAGGGGTAACTCCCCCTCCCTGCTTGCACAGCCCTCCCCCCCAGCCCCAGCTGGGGCTCCCCATCCCTGGCTCCCCACTTGTACTCACCGTCCTTGGCTTTCACCATCAGTTTGATGATGTCCCCCTCCGTGCTCTCAATCTGGAAGATCAGGATCCGCCCATCCTCAGTCTTCTCCTTGCACCAGTGCTGGTCCACGGTGGAGGCGGGCAGCACTGTCACCGCTGTGTTGTTGCAGGCGGCGCTGCAGTTATGGCTCAATGGGCCCGTCTTGAAGGCCTGGCAGTCGGCACAGTCCCTGCGGGGCTCCCAGAGAGGGGGCTGCACTCAGCTGGTCCCTGGGGTTCCCCCCTTCCAGCCCTGCCCTGTCCACCCTGTGACGGTGCGTTGGGGTTCCCCCGTCTCCTGCACCCCCGTAGTGGCACGAACAGACTCCGCCAGCCAGTAGGATCGAGGGAGTTTATTGCTTCTCCAAGATACAGCACAGATGTAATCCGGTTACAGGAACTGGGGCCAGGAGGCCTCAGGCCCCCCCCCCTTGAGATGGGGGGTGGCTGGGCCCTGCAATCCCAGCCCCTTCCCTAGCCTCTTCTCCCGTGCTTCCCCGACTGCCTCCCTTCCAGGTCTGCCCCCAGCCAGGAGCTGCACTCCGCCTTCCTCCCTTTGTCTCTCTCCCTGGGAGGCAACTGGTCAGACAGGTTGGGAGCCCCTTGCCTACACTACTCATCCACTATCCTGCTGGGCCATGCTGCAAATAGCCACCAGTGGAGGTCACCCACAGCCCACTGCCCAGCATAGCAACCAGCAAGGTACCACCACCACACCACACTGGCTTACAGAGCAGACAGCCCCTCCCACTACGCCACCCCCCCCCCCAGCTGGCACCATCCACTGCCCATCCGCCCCATGTGCACACTGTCCTGAGCTGCGTCGGCTGCCACCAGCCCCCGCCACCGCTCGCTACCGCCTGCCCCCCCCCGCCACCTGGTGCGGGCACAGGCAGGCTCCCATCCCGGCCGCTGCCCACACTCACCGGTGCTCCTCACAGGGCGTGCGGCAGCCTGGGCACCGGCTGCAGAGGCTGTCGAAGTAGCCTGGCTCGCACTGGCACTTGTTGCAGACACAGCGCCCGTGCTCACTGCACATCATGCCGCCCTGCAGGCAGGCGCTGGTCTCCAGGCTGCAGTCGCAGGAGCTGCCCGTGTAGCCCTCCTCACACTGGCATGTCCCGCAGTGACATTGGCCCCGGCCTGGGGGGACAGGGTGTCATCAGCCTGGGTGAGCGCCCTTCCCCTGCTCGCTTCCCCCCCCCCATTGTCCTCACTGGGCGAGGCTCCGGCCTTTGGCCGCATGGCCCTCACCTCCGCAGAGCCGCCCGTCATGCCGCTCGCAGCTGGCGTCGTCACACTCGCAGTGCAACCCTCGCACGTTGCTGTTGCACTGGCACTGCCCGCACACGCACTGCCCCTTCCCGCTGCACACGGGGCCCGTGCCGTTCCGGCCCCGGCACCCCGCCTCCAGGTCTGTGGCCTCCGTCTGCTCACACTCACACAGCTTGCCCACGCGTCCAGGGCTGCAGCTGCAACGGGGCAGGGAGGTCAGGGCATGGGGGACTTCTTACCCTCCCCCCAGCCACGGGGCCAAGCTGCCCACACGCCCACAGTCCCCTCCTCCCAGATGCCCCCAAAGGCCCCTCCCCACTCAGCTGGGGGGCTCCAACTCCCTGAAGCTCAGCCCCCCACTAGGCAAAGCTGCCCCCCAAACCCCTGCCCTGGTCTGCCTCCCTTCCTACTGCCCCGCAGCTCTCTGTTCCCCCCGTCCCTCTGCCCCAGTCTGCCTCCCTTCCTACTGCCCCCACCTCTCTGCCCCACTCTGCCTCCCTTCCTACTGTCCCCACCTCTCTGCCCCTCGACCTCTGCCGCACTCTGCCTCCTTCCTACTGCCCCCACCACTCTGCCCCGTCCTCTGCCCCACTCTGCCTCCATTCCTACTGCCCCCCACTCTGCCCCCATCCCTCTATCCCAGTCTGCCTCCCTTCCTACTGCCCGCAGCTCTCTGTTCCCCCGTCCCTCTGCCCCAGTCTGCCTCCTTCCTACTGCCCCCACCTCTCTGCCCCACTCTGCCTCCTTCCTACTGTCCCCCACCTCTGCCCCCGACCCTCTGCCGCACTCTGCCTCCTTCCTACTGCCCCCACCACTCTGTCCCCGTCCCTCTGCCCCACTCTGCCTCCTTCCTACTGCCCCCACCACTCTGTCCCCCCGTCCCTCTGCCCCAGTCTGCCTCCCTTCCTACTGCCCCCACTCTCTGTCCCCGTCCCTCTGCCCCAGTCTGCCTCCCTTCCTACTGCCCCCACCTCTGTCCTCCGTCCCTCTACCCTAGTCTGCCTCCTTCCTACTGCCCCCCCACCTCTCTGCCCGCCGTCCTCTGCCCCAGTCTGTCTCCCTTCCTACTGCCCCCACCACTCTGCCCCGTCCCTCTGCCCCAGTCTGCCTCCCTTCCTACTGCCCCCCCACCTCTCTGTCCCCTGTCCCTCTGCCCAGTCTGCCTCCTTCCTACTGCCCCACCACTCTGCCCCCATCCCTCTGCCCCAGTCTACCTCCCTTCCTACTGCCCCCACCTCTGTCCCCCGTCCTCTACCCCAGTCTGCCCACTGGCCTGCCTCCCCCAGTGTCTGGGCAGGGCTTTACTTGCAGACCCCGCAGGTGAGGTTGCCGTGGCCCCCGCTGCAGTGAGGGGCGTGAGGCTCGGGCGGGCTGCAGGGGCAGTCACACAGCGTCCGCAGCTCCACCTGCACCACCTCGCTGAAGCCCAGCACCCGCAGGGTGAAGTTGTGCTGGCCCTCTAGGCAGGCATCGGCCCTCACCCTCACCGTGAAATTCACCTGGGGAGATGGGCACAGGCAGGGGGTGACACCAGCTCCCCCTCCGCTCCGGCCACGTGTCCCAGAGCAAAGCAAGGACCCTGCCCCATGCACCGCAGAGCCGGCCGCTCCTTCCCCTCACCAGGTTCCCCGGCCCCCCCCAACCCTCCTCCCCTCCCCTCACCAGGCTCCCCAGCTCCCCAGCCAGCCCGCCCACCACCACTCACCGCTCCCAGCCCTCCCCATGGAGCCGGCCTCTCCCTCCTCACCAGGCTCCCCAGCCCCCAACCCTCCTCCCCTCCCTCCCAGGCTCCCCAGCCCCCCAGCCACCCTCCCCACTTCTCACCAGGCTCCCCAGACCTTCCCACGGAGCCAGTCTCTCCCTCCTCTCACTGGGCTCCTTCCCCTCACAGGGATCCACAGCCCTGCCCCCCCACCAGCCACCTTCCACCCCTTACTGGGATACCCTCCCCACACTGAGCTAGCCTTCCCCTCCCCCCACCTTGCCAGCCTCTCCCTCTCTTGACCAGGCCCCCCAGCCCTCCCCACTGAGCAGCCCTCCCCCTCCCCTCACTGGACTCCGAAGGCCCCAGCCCTGAGCTGGCCTGCTCCTTCCCCCATGCTGCCATCTGTCTAATACTGCCCAGAACCAGCCCAAGGACAGACTAGCTGGGTTGCCCTCCCAACCCCCGGGGTGGGGCCAGGCTGTGGGGGCTCGGCAGGGGATCCCCAGATCCCACAGGGCTTGGTGTATGCTGTAGGGGGGGGCCTCACCAGCTGGTTGATGCGGACGCCGGAACAGCCCCCGGCTTGGCCCCCGAGGGGGCGGGAGGCACCCCCACAGTGCGACTCGTAGGCCACGCTCACGCCGGGTGGCAGCTGGGAGTGCTCCAGGTTCACGGTGGAGGACAGGCTCTGCGGGAGAGGGGCACAGGGACCCTCCTTCACTCACCCGCCTGCCTCTCCAGCTCCAGCAACCGCAGGCCCACTCCTGCCACCCCCCCAGCCTTTCCAGGCCCTCAGCCAGCCGGAAAGCCAGCCCTCCACCCGCCCTGGCTCCCAGGCCCTCTGCTCCCACCCAGCCCCACCACGAGTGCCATGGAGCCCATACACGGGGGGCCCAGGCCAGAAGGGAGCCCTGCAGGGATGTGCTGGGTGGGGGGAAACCTGCAAGGATCCCTGGAAAACCAAAGCCACCCCCTCATCACACACACCCCCACACACCCCTAACGCTCACACCCCCATCACATTCCCACACCCCTATCACACACCCCGTCGCTCACACCCCCATCACACACACACTCATCACATCCCCAACACACACCCATCGCTCACACCCCATCACATCCCCACATCCCTATCACACACCCCGTCGCTCACACCCCATCACACACACACACACTCATCACATCCCCAACACACACCCATCGCTCACACCCCCATCACAGCCCCCACACCCCTATCATACACACCGTCGCTCACATTCCCATCATACACACCTCCATCACATTCCTATCACACACCCATCGCTCACATTCCCATCATACACACCTCCATCACACACACACACACCCTCACATCCCCTATCACACACACACACACCCGTCGCTCACACGCCCATCTCACACACCCCATCACATCCCCACACCCCATCTCACACACACACCCATCACACACACACCCATCTCATCCCCACACACACCCGTTGCTCACACCCCCATCACATCCCCACACACACCGTCGCTCACACCCCTGTCACACACCCCATCACATCCCCTATCACACACATCCCTGTCGCTCACACCCCCGTCACACACATCCCCATCACATCCCCACACACACACACACACACACACGTCACTCACACCCCCATCTCACACACACACCCATCACATCCCCATCACATGCACCCCTGTCACACACACCCCCGTTGCTCACATTGTAGGCATCAGAGATGAGCTGCACCACATTGCTGGAATCCTCCTTCAGCTCCCCCACCACCGACTTGGGGATCAGCTTGCTCAGCTCCTGCCCGGGGCAGAGGTTGGGTCAGCGAGTGAACAAACCCTCCCACACCCAGCTCTGCCCACCCCTCCCGTGCTCACCTGATACACGGGCAGTGTGGAGCCGGTGACGGCAAAGATGGGCTGGATGTTAGAGGCTGAGAGCACCTGGGCCAGGTGCCCCACCGAGGGGTAATCCTGCAAAGAGAGGCCGCACCCGCCTGTCACTGCACAGGGTGGTGTCCAAGCAGGAGTCGAACCCAGGAGTCCGGGCTCTGTCCCCTCCCTCCCAGCACCTATAACAGAACCCAGGGTCGGGCAGCCCGAGGAACTAGCTGACATACCCTCAGAAGTCCTAGCAATTAGCTCTGGGGGGTTGTGGAGGTCTGCTGAGGCCCCAGCAGGTTGGAGAAGAATAAATGTATCAGGGATGCTGTCTGTGATGTAGCTTGGCTTTCATATGGCTTCTCACCCCATCTCACGTGCAGGGCCGGATTAAGGGGGGGGGGCAGCTGGGCAGCTGCCCGGGGCGCCAACCTATGGGGGGCGCATGATGGCAGCTGTAAGGGGTGCCACGCCGTGCCCCTTAGAGCTGCCATCAGGTGCCGCACGCCCGGGGCCGCCCCTTAGAGCTGCAATCAGGCGCCGCGCGCCCGATTGCAGCTTTAAGGTGCTCAGCGTGCTGGGGGGAGGGGCCGCGCATGTGTCGCACGCCCACTGCCTGGGGCGCAGGAATGGCTCGAGCCGGCACTGTTCACGTGAATTTCTCATAAGCAAAGCAGGAGCTGGCAACTTACATTAAATGACTATAGGGTCGGGGCACCGCTGGTTGAAAACCCAGCCTCAAAGAGTAGCTACAGATGGTTCACTTCAAACAAAGGGCAGAGCTAAGGGGGTCGTGCCAGGGTCAGTTCCTGGGTCCAGTATGTCACTATGTGCACTAATGCCTTGGATAGCGGAGCAGAAAGGCGGCATATAAGCCCCCCAAGCTTAGAGGGGTTGCAAGCGTGCTGGAGGGTAGGATATTAATTCAAAAGGACCTTGACACATTGGAGAACTGGTCTGAAATTGACACCATGGAAGTCAATGAGGAGAAGTGCAACGAGCAAGTAAAATCAAATCCCTGCCTACAAAAGGGGGAGTCCCTGGCAAGGCTGCGTACAGCTGAAAAGTCAGGTGTGGGTAGGAGGGAGCATGAGCAGCTGCCAAAAAGGCTAAGGTCACTCAGTAAGAGTCCTGGCGTGTGTAGGCCCCAGGAGGGACCGGTCCCGCTTCATTTGTCATGGGGGAGGCTGCAGCGGCAGACCTGGGGCCGGTTCTGGGTGCCTTCCCAGACCCAGGCAGGGAACCCTGGCATGCCAGCTGCACCCTCTCTTGGACAGGGCATATCCATCGCCCCAGGGGCAGAGTGGGCAGGGGCCATCCTGGGGCGGGGGCGTCAAGAGGGGGTGGGGGGACCTACGTAGAGGTGGCTTGTGCTGTAGAGGCCACTGCTATCGAGATGGCACTGGTTGTCATTGGGGAGGTAGATGCCACCCAGTTTGCCATCCCCTGCCGTGTGGAAGACGTCGTCCGACGTGAAGACCAGCAGGCGCGTCACTTTCCGCCAGCCAATCTGCTCCTGGGGAGGTGGGGGGGTGGGAGTGAGCAGGTACGTGGCTGCTCACCGGTCCCTGCACACACCCACTCATGCCCCTGCATTTACAGCCCCCTGGGCACATGTGTGTGCGTGTGCTCACATCCCCCCCCATAGCAATGCACATTCTTATGCACACGCACATGCATGCACCTGTCCCCGTGTGCACAGTCACATCACACACACAGCACCAATCACATGTGAGTGCTCACACCCATGTGCACACACCCCCTGGCATCAATGCACACGTGTACACCCATGTACATGCACACACACACCTTTGCACACTTGTGCACTCAAACAGCTGTGCACAAACTAGGAGCTAATGAAAAGACAGGAAATGCCCAAACTCCCCTGCCCCAGCACATGCCTCCCACCTGCACCCCCCCCAGCTCACCTCACACACGGCCGCCTGCATGATGGCATCAAAGCCGCCCTCGGGTGAGTCCAGGTTGCCCGAGATGCGCACGCGGCTCACGCGGCTCTCGAATTCGCTGGCGTTGTCGGTGAGCCGCAGCACGTGGCGGAAGCTGACGGGCGAGTCACACTGCTCGTAGCGGTCAGGGCAGGGGTTCCGCAGCTTGGCAGGCACCGTGCTGACGTACGGCAGGACCATCTTGTCCACGAAGGAGCCAAAACCTGACAGGTCAGAGGCAGCAATGGAGTCAAGGGCTGCCCCACAGATCGACTCCTATGCCCCCCAAGCCCTCATCCTCATCTCCTCCTGGGGTAAGATACAGAACCCAGGAGCCCTCATCCCAGTGCCCTCTGCTCTGACCACTAAACCCTCCATCCCCCCACCCTGAACCACCTGCCCCACCTTCACCCACTGCTTGCTCCAGCCCCACGGGGCTCTGGCTGTGGGGCCAGGTTCCACAGCTTGTGGCTTCCATCCACTCTCCATGGGGGAGCAAAGAGTGAGAAGGGGAGAGCATCACCCCATAAGGTGTGGGGCAGCAGAGCATGTGGAGAGTAGAGGGGTCTCACCCCATGTGGGGGAAACATGAGGCGAACGGGGAGGCATCGCCCTACGGCGGGCACTGCTTCATACCAATCTTCACAGACTTGGTGACGTTCCTGAGTGCGGCCAGCAGGTCACTGCCGAGCTTCTTGATGTTCTCCAGATCGTCCTTCATGGAGTAGGACAGGTCCATGAGGTAGTACAGGTCCACAGGGTAGCCCTCAGCCCGTTTGAACCGCACCGAGAAGCTACTCTGCTCTCCTGTGGGGGGAGCCAAGGACCCGGATCAGCAAGGGAACAGGCTGCAAGGCTGGGATCTTGGGGGGAGACCCTTCATCCAGCCTCCATCCAGCCCCCACCCCTGCCTCCATCTACATGCCCATCCCCCACTGTTCCCCCTCCATCTACCTACCAACCCCATTGCTCCATCCATCCCCCACCTCCCCATCCATCCACCACCTCTCCTCCTGCCCCCCAGCACCCCTCGTCCATCGCCCACCTCTTCCCTCTACCTACCTACCCATTCCCCACTTCTCCATCCATCCGCCACCCCTGCAGCCAACTACCTGCCCATCCCCACCTCCCCATCCATCCTCCACCTCTCCTCCCCTCCCTACCAGCCCTCTTCCATCTCCCACCCCCAACTCCCACCTCTTCCCCTCTACCTACCTACCCATCCCTCACTTCTCCATCCATCCCCACCCCTGCATCCACCCACCTACCCAGCCCACTTCCCCACCCACTTCCTGGTAGCTCATCCAGTCCCCTGCCCCCCTCCACACAACCCCCGTCTCTCCGCTATCTCCCCAGCACTTGTATTTCCAGGCACGCCCATGTCCCTCGGCAGCACCTCGTGGCCTGGGAGCATAAAGCCCGTGGGCCCCACAGGCTGCAGCTGAGGGGCTCTGCATCTGACCAGCATCTTGCCAGTGCCCGGGCCTGAGCACCAGCTAACCTGTGAGTCCACGTGGGCTGGGACACGAGACTGGCATGTCGGGTCCGGTGGGCCAGGCACTGGCAGCCCAGGCAGAGGATTCAGGAGGCAGGAGAAGACGGAGCTTCCCAGGGGGTTCCCAGCACTACACTGAGGCCTAGCCCGGCATGGGGCCTGGTGCCCCACCACCAGCTTCCTACCGCCAAGTCCAAGCCCCAGCGGGACCCACCGGGTCGGAGCCACAGGGCAATCCTCTGTGGAGCCAGCTGGGTCACCGTCTCCTGCTCAGCACTGTCGCTCAGGGGCGCATCCTCCAGGACCTGCTGCTGGCTCTGGGGTGTGACCACGTCCCCCAGGGCACAGCCCCGACGGGCCAGCTCGTCTGGCGTGGAGCAGCGCGTGGCATCCGACTCGCCCGCCTTGGTGAAGTTCTGCAGAGGGACGAGAGGAGCCTGGGCAGCTGGGGGCACCTCCCCCAGTCTGCCCCCCAAGTCCCCCGCAGACCTCGTCCCGCCCTACTGGCGGACATCACCCATTGCAAACGCTGGGTACGCCCAACCCCCTCGCCCACCTGCTCTGGGGCCACTGGCGGAGCTGCGGGCGGCAGCCGCAGGCCCCTTTTGCCCAGAAGAGGGCGCCCTCCAGGTTCCAAGCCTCCCGGCTGGGGTGTAATCCGGCGGGACCCCCCCGCCTGCCGCCCCTCCCCCCGGGACGTGTGAGACGCGCTGCTGGTGGCGTTTATCTCGTCTGTTTGTCACTGATGGTTTCCTGTTGCTCCAGGTGACAAACCGCAATACGAGCAGCCGTCGGGTGGGGGCTGGGGGGCATTCACCATCGCCCCCTGCCCGAGCCCTTTGTGAATGGCCCCCCAGCGACAGTCGGGCTGACTCCCCCGCCCCCCCCCCCAACACATTCCGTAGGCTCCGGCCGGCGCTAAGGGAGCGCTCCCTCCGCCAGCACCGGGAGTAGGTCTTTTATCCGCTCTTGCCAAGAAGTTGCCCCAGTCCCCGGCTGGGAGGCACGGGTGTCGCGGGGAGCCGGGAGCCATTCCTGCCACCGCCACCCCAGGAAGGGGCCCCAGGGCTGGCAAGAAGGGAGACAGCGGGAGCTGCTCGGGGAGTCTCCTGTTCCAGTCCTCACCAGCAGCTGCTCCACTTGGGCCAGCCACGGCTGGAAGGGGGCAGGGGAGGGCAGGTCTGCTTGGCCCCGTGGCTGGGGCCCAGGGCTGTCTGCGCCAGGAGGCAGGGATCCCAGGTCGCTGTGAGAATGGGTCCGTGCTCCACCGGCACATCTCCCCAGCCTGCCCCGCGCCATCTGGCCAGACCCTGTGGCGGGAGCTACCAGAGGCAAAGCCGAGCCAGCCCAGGGGCTCCAGGACAAGCTCTAGCCCTGGCTCAAGGAGGGGAGGGAGAGGTCTAGTGGGTTAGCACAGAGCGGGCTGGGATCTGTTCCCAGTTCGGTCACTGACTTGCCGCCTCCTTGTGCCTCAGTTTCCCTCCATCCGCCGGGCTGCGCTGCCTGCGCTGCCCCTCAGCTGGGAGGGGCGAGAGAGGGGGCGGCACTGTTAAGTTATGCGACCCCCTCGCGCTCGGAGATTCCCCCGGCCCCCCGGCTTCCTGCCCTGCTGGGTAGCAGGATGTGGTGAGCTGCAGTCACCCGCCAGCTGGGACACCCCCCCCCCACTGGGATAAAGTACCCGAGAGGATTTCCGCCAGGGCAGGCTACCCATCGCACGGGGGGGGCTGGACCCAGACTGCGGAGCCCCCAGGGTCTGACCGGGCTGGGGGCCCTGTAAGAGGGACACTGGTCGGGTCCTGCCGAATTCATGGCCCGTGATGCCCAATGGCAGGGCCATAGGCCAATTGGTCAGTTTCGTGTCTTCAGCTGAAATGTCCCCATGCCGTAACCGCGGGGTCCTGCCCCCCCAGGAGAGGGGGTTAACCCGTTGAAGGGGGCGGGATGCTGGGCTCTGGAGGCAGCAGATGCAGAGCTTGCTGCACCGCCGGAGGCCCCAAGCGGTGGGGGTGAGTCTGAGCCCCCCCCTCCGCCCCCGCTGCTGGGAGCGCCCAGCCCGGGTTCCTCGCTGCGCGCCCTGACCAGCTTGGGAGGGACAAGGCCTGCTCTCCCTGCGCAGCTTCCGAAAGCTGCCTCCCCCACACACCCCAGTGCAGAAATGCCCCCGCCCCACACACCCAGCTGCAGGAACCTCGGCCTGCTGCCCGGTCCCAGACAGTGTCCTGCAGGGAGTCTGTCTGGTCTCTCCTCACTCCCCAGCTATGCAGGAGATGGACAAGTCCTGTCCTGCCACTGCCCCGTGGGAGCCAGGAAGCCCGTTTGCTGGGCGCTCCTAGGAACACATCTGGGACCTCAGATTTCCCAGGGAAGGGCCCGTGATGCGTTTCTCGCGGCCTCCATGGGGCGTTCAGATCCCGGACCCAAACCTCAGCGCTCAGTGGTGCCTGCTCCCACAGGAGCAGGGCTGGGCTGGGCCGGCAGGGCTGCGGGCCGGGAGCGAGGGGCACCGGGGAGGGGGGCCGGGCCGGCAGGGGCTGCGGGGCGGGAGTGAGGGGCACGGGGAGGACGGGGCAGCGCTGGGCCGGCAGGGGCTACAGGGCGGGAGTGCGGGGCACGGGGGAGGACGGGGGCAGCGCTGGGCCGGCAGGGGCTGTGGGGGCGGGAGTGCGGGGCACGGGGAAGGACGGGGCAGCGCTGGGGCCGGCAGGCTGTGGGCGGGAGGTGAGGGGCACTGGGGAGGACTGGGGGCAGCGCTGGAAGGCCGGCAGGGAGTGGGCAGGAGGTGTACGGGGCACGGGGAGAGGACGGGGCAGCGTTGGTCAGGCTGCAGGCCGTGCAGGGGGCTGCAGGGAGGGGGAGCCAGGTCGCGCGGGAGGGTCTGCTGTAAGCCCATTTGTTTTTCACAAGTCGTGGGCCAGAAGGTGAAGAGGTACGGGGAAAATGCCGAGGGTGCAGCGCTGGCCGGCAGGCACGGGAGAATTTTCGGGCTGGGAGTTCTCGCGGGCACTGGGGCGACTGGGCAGCGCTAGCCAGTGGCCAGGTGGGCAAATGGGGAAGACGGGGCAGAAGGGCTAAGCCGGGCGGGGGCTGCGGGCGGGAGGCTGGGCATGGGGAGGACGGGGGCAGCACCAATGCGGGTCTGCGGGGCGGGGAGGCCGGGGTGACGGGGTAGCGGGCCGGCGGGGCCGGGAGGTGTACGGGGAGCGCGACGGCCGGGCGCAGTGCCAGCCGGCGGGGCTGCGGAGGCTCCCCCCACGGGGAGTTACCAGGAGGCACGGAGGACGCAGGACGAGCGGGCAGCGGATGCTGGGCCGGCGGGGCTGCGGGGCGGGCAGTTCGGGGCACCGGAGGGGAGGACGGCCCAGCGTCGGGCCTGGCGGCCAGGGGCACGGCGGAGGCACTGGAACCCGTGGGACGGGGCAGAGCGCTCCCCCGGCGGTCCCCTGTGCGGGAGTGCGGGGCAGCGCTGCTGGCGGGGGCACGGCCGGCGGCCAGGGCGGAGTGAAGGCTAGGGGGCAGCCCCGACTGCAGCCGGCGGGGCTGCAGCGGCCGGCGGGCTGGCACGGGGCGTTGCCGGCGGGGTTGCGGGGCACGGGGTGCGGTATGCTGGGCTGGTGGGCCAAACGAGGTGGTTTACGGGGAGGAGACGGGGCAGTCCCCTGGACAGCAGGGGCTGTAAGGGAGGTGGGGCACCGGGAGTGCGGCACGGGGGAGAGGACGGGGGGCTGGCAGCGCTGCTTCGGCAGCGAGGCAGCACGCGGGCGGGAGGCACGGGAGACGGGGCAGCGCTGGGCCGGCAGGGGCTGCGGTGGGCGGGAGCTGGGTCCGGTTGTGGGGAAGACGGGGGCAGCGCTAATGGCAGGGTTGCTGGCTGAGGCAGGGGCACAGGGGGGGCCAGTACGGGGGCACTGACCAGCTGCACGTGACGGCAGGGGCTGGGGGGCGGGAGCGCTGCGCCGGCAGGGGCCACGGGGAACGGGAGTGTCTGGCACGGGGCAGTGCTTGGGATGGCAGCGCTGTCAGGCAGGCCGGAGACTGGGGGAGCAGGCACTGGGAGAGGACTGCGGCCGGCAGTGCTCGGGCGCAGGGGCTGGGGGAGGACTGGGGCAGCGTGTGGGGGCAAGTAGGACGGCTGGCAGCGCTGGCGGAGGCAGGGGGAGAGCATGGGGCAGCGCTGGGCACAGGCACTGGCTGGGCAGGGCAGAGGGCGGGAGGTGCACGGGGAGGACGGGGGCAGCGCTGGGACGGCAGGCCAGGCGGAGCAGGCACGGGGAGGGGGGCAGGGGCTGGGCAGGCTGCAGGGCGGAGCGCACGGGGAAGGATTTGGGGGCAGGCCTGGCTGGCAGGCTGCGGGTGGGAGGCACGGGGAAGACGGGGCAGGAGGCTGTCGGCGGGGTTGGTAACCCGGGATGAGTCTGCCTGACTCAGCTTGTTGTTTTCACAAGTCGCGCGAAGGAGGAAGAACAGGAAAGGGTCGAGGGTGAATCAGAGGCCACTGCCGGGACTGGAGTCATTTCGGGCTGGGCGGTTCTCGCGGCCCCGGGGGTAGTTGTGTCTGGATGGGGCGGGCCTGGGGTCAGAGGGGCTGACCGGGGGCTGGGGGCTGAGAGCAGAGGAGGGGGGCGCCCCAGAGTGGAGGTTCCTTGGGAGCCGGGGGGAGCAGGAGATTCCCCCCGCAGCCCAGCACATCCAGGGCCGCGGGGAAGGGGGGGGCTGCTCAATGAGCCGCCTCTTCTCTCGGCTCCCCCCACCCCCCGGCACTTACCAGCGACTTGCACCAGGCGCAGCCGGGCCGGGAGCGGATGCAGTCACGGCAGGAGGCGCGGGGCCGGCAGGAGCCTGCAGAGAATGGGGGAGATCGGCCAAGTTACCCTCCCTCACCTGCAGCGCAGCACCCCTCCCCCACAACTGAGACCCCCTCACCCCACAGCCGAGACCCTCTCCCCACAACCCCCTGTGCAATCCCCCCGACTGTACCACCCCACAACCGAGACCCCTCACCCCAACACCCCTGCACAGCCCCGACTGTACCACCCCACAGCCGAGACCCCCTCTCCCCACAACCCGCCTGACTGTACAGCTGTGCTGTGCTCCCCCAGGAGCAGTGGGTGGGTCCCCCAACCTCTCTGATGGGACCCCACGATGGACACAGGTCAGTGACACCTCCAGTCCCTGCCCCTGCACCCATGGGTGTTTCACCCTGCCCTCTCCCATGCTGCCCCCTCTCTCCTTACCTGCTTCCAGCGCTGTCTCTCCCTGTCCCAGGGCCAGCGCCAGCAGAAGGCCCAGCCCTGCCACCAGCCAGGTGCCCCTCATGGCCTGGCAGATAAAGGAGAGCTGGTCAGTTGTGGGGGGAAAGCTGGTCACCCCCCACACCCCTCAGGCCTGCTGCTGACCCTTCCCCCCTCCACAGGCTCAGGTGTCTCCTGCCCAGAAACAGGCACTGACCAGCTGCTCCCTCCTCCCCACCCCTCCCCCCCGCTAGGGGAGAAGTGAAAGTGCTGGGTGGGAGGGGAATGGCCCAGTCCCCCCAACCTTGGGACTTTCACTTCTCCCCACCTGTCTGGTTCCCTAGAACAGCTCACTGAGGCCAGGTAGCTCCAGGATGGGGCCCAACCCATGGAGGGACTCAGCTCTGGGCAGGCTGACAGCCCCCCCCAGCAGGGAACCCCAGAGACACCCCCCAGAATCTCTCACAACCCTGGGTTGGGGCAAATGAAGGGCAGGATGTGGGGTGCAGTATGGTAAACTGGCCTTGTCCCTCAGTATTCCCTCTGCCCCCCCCCTCGCCCAGGCAGTGGACTGCACATAAACACACGCACACACAGAGGCACACACACGTGTGCACAAACACACAGAGGCACACACGTGAATACACGCACACAGAGGCACACACATGCACAAACATGCATGCACACAGAGGCACACGCACACATACACATGCACAGAGGCACACACACGTGCACACACACACAAACAGGCACGCGCACACAGACATGCATGGGCGCACACAGAGGCACATGCACACACAAACAGGTGCACCCATAGGCACGCACACACACACAGAGGCACACACACACACACACACACACACACACACAGGCACACAGGCACACACACATATGCACATGCACACATAGGCACACACACACACAGGCACGCACACATGCACACAGACACACACACAGAGGCGCGCGCACACACACGCACACACAGAGGCACACACACAGAGGCACACATGCATACACACACGCAGGCAGGCACACATGCAGGCAGGCACACATGCACACGGACACACACACAGAAGTGCATACACACACATGCACGTGCACATAGAGGCTCACACAGAGGTACACACATGCACACAGAGGCACAGACACACACAGGCAAGCGCACACACACTCAGGCATGCACACACATGCACACAGAGGCACACACATGCACACAGACAAGCACACACTGGAGCACAGCCAGATATGTGGCTGAGGAGGGAGCTGTCCCAGTGCAGAGGGGGTCCAGGGGCTTTCCATGGAGCTGGGACCTGGGCTGACTCCCCACCCCAGATGGCTGCAGTGAAGACAGGCTCACCCCCCCACACACACATCCCCGTCCCGGCTCCATGCAGCCCTGGAAATTCCTGCCCGCCCCGTGCGATCCTCACATCAGCGCAGGCCTCCCCCTCCCAGGATTTGATGCTTCCTTCTCCCCGGAGGGGTGAGCAGAGGCAGCCCAGAGCGGGGCGCTGCCCGGTGCCGTCAGAGGCAGGAGCTGTGGGTAGTGCGCAGGTTTCGCCCAACACTCCCTCCATGCACGAGCGCTGCCGAGCGTAAAGCAGGTGGCCAGAGCACGACTGGACTCGGCACCTGGGTTCTGTTCCCGGCTCTGCCATTGACTCGCTGGGAGCAGTCCTGTGCCGTGCCTCAGTTTCCCCCTCTGCCCTGTGGAGTTGTGGCACTAGAGATAATGAACCTGGCCTCCCTCTCCCCCTAGGGACATGGGGGAGGGCAGGTGAGAACTCAGAACAGGAAAGCGACTGCTTCACAGCATGCCCAGCGGCCAAGCCAGGAGGAGAACCCAGGAGTCCTGGCCCTTGGCCCGGCCCGCTGCTGCTCTGACCACTAGATGCCACTCCCCTCACAGAGCTGAGAATAGAACCCAGGAGTCTGAGCACCCAACCCCCTGTTCTACCCTCCCAGCAAGGAAATTGCATCTCATTGCAACTGCAGCTGCTAGTGGCTACATCTTACAGATGCAGCGATTCCAGGGCTAACAGGCGGTTGTGCAACGTGAGCACTGCCCCCCACCCCCGTCACTCCCAGCCGATCTCAGAACAACACCCCCCACCTGGGTTAAGAAGGCGGCTGCCTGGGGCAGTGAGACCATCAGAACGACCAGACTGGGTCAGGCCAAAGGTCCCTGTGTCCTGCCTGCCCACAGTGGCCGATCAGAGGTGGAGAGAAGCCTCCAGCCATCTCAGCTCTCCCGGTTGGCTCAGCCCCACATCTACAGGCTGCTTTGCCAGGCCCGGCTCCCTGTGCAGTGTGGCTCCTGACAGGATGCCAGTGGCGGCAGCGCAAGCGTGTCCCTGCGTCCACCCACCACTCCGTGGTGCCCCTGGATGGCCGGACCCCTCTGCCAGGGCGTTGGGCTAGGGCAATTATCTACAATGGTCCTGAAATCCTCCGCGAGGGCCCGGCCTTCCCAGACACAGGTCTGTCCTGGAGCTATTCACCTGGCAGTTGCCTTGCAGTTGCCTTGCCTGGCTCCCTGGACAGCCAGCCCTGCCCCGCATCGACTCCCCACCCCCGCAAAGCTCCGCAGCCCTGTTTAGCGCCTTGCGAGTTCCTCTCCCGACACATTCGTGCAGCTGCTGGGTGGCACTTCCCCTTTACAACCTGCCAGGCCCTGGGACTGATCTTGCTGCTCAGGGACCAAGCTTTCTGGGGCAGGTCATGAAAGGGGAGCGGAGTCTAGTAGGAAGAGCTGGAGCCTGGGCGTGAGGCCCCCTGGTTTCTTTTCCAGCTTGTAGGGGAGGAGAGGGAGTTCGAGTTGGGAGTCAGGACTCTTGGGCCTCTTCCTAGCTTGGGGTGGGGGTGGAGCCCAATCGGTTAGAGGAGCGGGAGGGGGGGAGGTTGGGAGTGAGGGCTCCCGTGTGGGTGGACAAAAGCTCAGTGACAAACAACAGCCTCCATGCCTCAGCCACAGCAGGCGGCGAAGGCCAGCAACGCCCTGGGGAAGGGCCCTGGCTCAGGCATGGAGGGGGAGCTGATAGCACACTGCCGGGGGGGGACACGCAAACCACACCCTGGTGTGCAGCCCAGAGCCTGGTCACCTTGCCCAGACCTCTGCTTGACGCCCCCACAGGTATGCACCAGCGTGAGATGCCGCCACTTCAGAACGGCCAGGCTGGGGCAGGCCAAAGATCCACCCAGCCCAGTGTCCTGTCTGCCCACAGGAGCCAGTGCCCGGTGCCCCCAAGGGCGTGAACAGAGCAGGGAACCATCCAGTGAGCCCTCCCCTGTCGCCTGGATTTCTTCCATGAAAGACAGAGGTTTGAATTGATTTCCCCCCCACCCCACCACTGGGCTGATCCACACATGGCAAAGGGGCGAACTCCCAAAGACAAGTGTGGACCTGCTTTGAAATGACCCTGGACCAGCTTTTCCCGCGGGGCAGGGCTCTGAGTGGGAACAGGCTCCGCTGAGAGCCAAAGGCTGAGCGATAAAACACAGAACTTGAGGTTCATGGGTTGAAAAGACAGCGAAGGGTTTGAAACGGCCTGAATACAACCCACCCCTTCCACACACACCCCTCAGGCGCAGCCAGTGTCTGACCCCCATGACAAAAATTCAATATCCCACTCTCTGATGGACCCTCCCCAGAGCTTGTGCATTCACCACCACGCAGCTAAAAGCCTGTTGCCCAACGGCCTGGCAGTGCCGTGTGTGTATTGTGCGCTGCAGCTGGCTAAGACACAGCTGGGCACAGGTGTGCAAGGCCATGTGCAGATCCCACCCTGCACAAGTGCAACAGCTGCATGCAATGTTTGCCCTCGTGGGGCGAGGTGAATGGACAGAGCCTGGGGCTGGATTCAGGGCCGTTCTGGGCTCCTTTCCCCTAGTGGGGAACTAGCATCCCATGTCCTGGGGCAAACTGGGGAGGATGTATCGAGCACAGACCGAGGGGGCCCTGAGGCCAATTTTGGCCCAATCCTCAGCTCTTGCTCAGCCCCACGGCATGGGGGTGGGAGGCAGGGCTGTCTGGCTGGACATCCCAGGCTGGTCAATGTCAGCAGGCCCCTCTGGCCTTGGAATCATGACTCAGCCTTCAACCCAAGAAGATTCAACTCCCCAGCAGTCAGAGCCCATGGCGGCCACCCCAGCCTTGCTGCAGCTTCGCCACTCCCTGGGGCCAAGTGCAAGAGCCGAGTCCAGTCGTGGAGCACAGCGCTGGGCAGGAAACCCCACCCTGCAGATAGGCAAGTGCTGCGTCTCATACTCCAAGAGGTGGGGGCAGTTCTGGCCCCTCACACCTCCTCAGCCCAGCTGTGCATGCAAAGCAGCCCCGGGGATACCATCCCATACCAGAATCCTGGGTCCCCCCAGCTCAGGGCTCCATTAGACCCAATGGCTAGCCTCCCCTGAAGGGACACACTGCCTAGAGCCATGATTACTACCTGAACCCCCAGACCTCAACAGGCCCTTCTCCTGCCCTGTCCAAGGTGGGTTCTGAACCCCCAGCACATTCCATCCCACGCATGTCATGAATCAGGTTCCCTACTATGCTTTCTAGCCCGCTGAGCTCCTGGGTGCAGCCAGATCCCCTGGCAGGGAGTCCCACAGGCTCATCCCCCCACATGGTCAAAAATCCTCCCATTTGAAACATGCTGCCTGGTACATTTTTGTTGAAGGTTCAGAAATGGTAATGCACAGAAACCCGGAGGGAACATTTTAACCTGCCTGGGCACTCAGTCATGGATTTCAAAGTAGCCATTGTACAATGGAATTTCACTAGCCAATTACAGAGAGTGCAGAACTGGAATGCCGCTACCAGGTCCTACACAGGACCGTGAGCCTAAACAAAGACATTAACTGGTTGGCGCACTACAAAGCCAATTTCTCCTGCCTTTAACATCCACAATTTCACATCAAAAGCTACAAATGGGACACAGCCAGCCCACGTAATTAGCCTTATTAACACGGGTCCTACAATTGACAGGTACTTCTCCTGCTGTTATATAACTTGGTTTCTGTTGCTTCCACTCCAGCTCATCTGATGAAGCGGGTTTGCCCATGAAAACTTATGATTCTATTTATTTTTGTTAGTCTCTAATGTGTCTACACTATGGGATAAGGTTGAATTAAGCTATGCACCTTCAGCCACATTAACTTCATTGCTGAAGTCGAAGTAGCTTAACTTGACATTTGGCACTGTCCACACTGCAGGGAAAACACTCTTCGACGTCCCTTATTCCTTGTGGAAGCAGGCCTACCGGCAGCGACCAAAGCACCCTTCTCAGTTCAAATTAGCTGTCTTCACATTTGAACCCTGGAAGATCGACAGCGGCAGCTTCGATCTTCTCTGTAGTGTAGACATACCCTGAGGTGCCACAGGACCACTTGTTTTTAAAGTTACCGAATAACAGGGCTCCCTCTCTGTCACTTTTGTACTGTGAGAGGATGACTGGCAAATACCTGTTCTATAGCCTTACGGTCAGAGAACAACACTAGCTTTCTCTTTTTGTATCTTTTCTGAGCTACCCTTGTTTCCCTATCAATCCATCCCCATACTTTCTTTCTTTCTTTCTTTCCATCCCCCCTGAGCCAGACTGTCAGATCTGGGCCACCCGCCACAGATCAGCCTCACGTTGCTGCCCACCATCTGCCCCGCTGCCCCCCCCCTCCCCTGCCCAGCCCTGGGCAGCTGTTTGGTTCAATATTCACAGCTCTGAGCCCCTAGCCCTTGGTTCCAGCAGTGGGTAGCAATTAAGGGCACTGACCGACTTGACTGAAGCCCCTGGGAAGGGGGGTTTCCAGTGTCCTGGAGACTGACCGGCCCGGGGAACGGTGTCGCGTGCTGGCCCCGGTCCTTCCTCCTTTCGAGGCAGCTGTGCTCTGGCTGCAATTTGCATGAATCTTTTGTGATAGGAAACCAAAGCCACACCATGGAACTGCTGTGAGATGCAGGGAGGGGTGAGCAAGGGGGAGGGTGCAGTTTGGGGAGGGTGGGGCAGCACTGGGGGCTGGGGGAGAAAAAGAAAGATACACATGAAGATTGAAAGTTATGGGGGTAACTCTGGGGCAGGACAGAGGGGTGCTGGCGTGGCCAGGAGGGTGTGCAGTGGGGGTGCATGTTTCTGCAGTGGGGTGTGCGCATGTCCGGGGCTGTAAGAAGGACTGGGGGTGTAGTGGGGGTGTGTGCATGGGGGCAGTGAGGACTGGGGACAGTGGGGTACATGGGGGCTGCAAGGACTGAGGGTAGTGGGGGTGCATGGGAGACAGTAAGGACTGGTGGTAGTGGGGGTGTGCATGGGGGGGCTGCGAGAACTGGGGGTAGTGGGGGTGCCGTGTATGTTGCGGCTGCTCATGCTATGCCCCCCCCTTCCTGTTTGCATGATGGTTTCTGGTGTTTAGGAATCTTCCACCCCGGCCCCCTACCCCGAGTGGAGTGTTGCGGCTGTAACGGCCTCGCGCGGGCAGCTCCACCCCTGCGCTGCCAGGCCCCCCCCTCCTCCCTCCGGTGACACTGGGACCCACGCCCGCGCCGCGGTCCCAGGGCCTGCAATGGCGCCAGCTGGAGGGTGGAGCAGCAACCAGTATGTGGCGGGAGGGGCTCAGCACCCTGCCCCACTGGGCTGAGATCTGGGACCGCTCACACGCAAGGCAGGGGGCCGAGTCAGTACATGTGGGAACCTGCAGCGAAATCCCAGGGTGCAGGGAGGGTCCCAGCAGGGGGCGCTGGGCTGCGGGGTGGGGGTAGCCTTTACCTGCCCCCCACATGATTACAGGTGGCTGGAGGATGCCCCCGCTCTCCTCCCTGCCCCAGGGTCCCTTGGGCCAGTGCCCCCAGCCCCTTAATCCGTAGCACCCCCCAGGACGCATTTATCCCCTAGTGGCCCCCTCGAGCCGCCCCCTGCTGGCCCAGGCAGGTGGGAGCCTGGGGGCGTGAAGGAAAACCCCGGGGAACTCACACGGGGACTGGCGACCTCCTGTGGCCGGCACGGGGCACTACAGGCCCAGAAATAGCTGAGATCTGGCCTGGGCCAAGGAACCGTGTCAGCCGGGCCGCCTTTCTGGAGGGCTCCCCCTCCCCAGGCGCCTCTGGGTCAGCAGCGTTAGCGCCATGGGGTTTATTAGCTAGCAGAGCCGAGGCCTTATCACCAGCCCCATAGCCCGATCCAGCCTGACCCACTGCCAGCTAGAGATGGCACAGCCCGCGGGGGCTGGGCTGGCAGGGGCTGTGGGGTGGGAGTCAGGGGCACCTGCAGAGCAGGGGCTGGGATTAAGGGGCACTGGCAGAGCAAGCGGGGTTACGTACTGAGAGTGGGTGGGGGTTGCCAGTGCTTAGTGTTCTGAAAAGTGGGGGATGTCACCCCACATCTGGCCAAATCTATTCTGCCCCCCATTCAGTGCTACGCCCGTCTGCTCCTCCTCCATTGCCAAGTCCCCCCAGCCTGTGCCTGGACATGGGGTGCAGCAGAGCCCCCCCCCTTTCCAGGCTGAGTGTTGCATGGAGGACAGAGCTGACAGGCATCCAACTCCCCCTGCAACCCTCAAAGGGCCCTTGGGGCCAACCCAAACCAAGGGGCAATCTGCAGGAAGGCCTGGTGTATGGCTGGACCCAGCCCCTGCCAGGGGCTCTCCAGCATCGGGCTAGGCTAAGAGGCCTGACAGGTAGGTTGGGGGGGGGGTGTCTCCCCACACCTCAGGAGCCATTACTACATCCAGCAAAGCTGGGCACTGGTTCCTATCCTGCTCTGCCCTGGCACACGTCCTGTTCCATGCCTGTTTCCCCCACTCACTTTGCCTAAATGCCAAGCAGGGAGCAGAGTCTGGCAGGCCGGGACTCTTGAGTTCGTGCCTCTGCATCTTACCAACATGCTACTGGCCGCCTGCAGGCAGCACCAGGACCCCAAATGCTGGTGGGACCGGGGTAGCCCCCCAGCAGGCAAGATGTCAACACCAAGGAGGCCAGCCATAGGGGCCTTCTGTACGCTCACAGCATCCACAGGGCAAACAGGCAGGGCTCGGGCAGTGTTACATGTGGAATAGCTCACCCCAGAGGCAGCTGCATCATCTCCACCATCCTTCCACACAGTCCTGCAGGGCACAGAGACATTCCGGTGCCCCCCAACATGCTATGCCCAGCTGTAGTGTGAGGCACTGGGCCAGCGGAGCCCACGGAGGAGCAACTGCTGGCAGACTGGGACGGCCGGGGGGGGGGCTCCCCATGCACCAAAGCAGGAGGTGTTTGGGCTGACTTTCCATCACTTTATTTTGCAAAAATAGAAAAGTCCCCCCTGCGACAGAGCAGGGCGCCAAGGGGGCGGGTGATGGGGAAGGGGCTTTTCCTTTAAAATACCATGTAAAGCTTGGCTGTAAACATGACCGAGGGGTGGGGTGGGTGCAGGTCCCCCCTCCCAACTGCCCCCCAACAGGGTCCTTGCTTTAAGGTCTGGGGTATTTCTTTTTGGCAGCTCAACAGGATCAGGGAGCAGCAGGGATATGGTGGGGGAGAGTCTCACTCCAGGGTGGGTCCCCTGGGGCTCCCCCTGCCCCACACGCTGTGGGGGGGGGTCCTTTCCCTGGGTAAACACAGGCCAATAAATAGCATAGGGAAAGTGCTGCCTGATGGGGATGTAAAGGCCACACCGGCCTGCAGGGGGCAGCAATTGCTCCACTCACCCTTCCCCTGCAGCTCCCCCATAGGCATGGGACGCCCTCTCAGAGGTGGCGGTCTGGGCACCCCTGCGACCCTGCTTCTTTGCAGGCGGCAGCGCCCCCTGCGGCAGGAGTATGGAACTGCAGCCCCAGCACCAAAAGGGAGGCCAGAAGCATGCGATCCCCCCATCTTGTAGTGTAGCAGATCAGGGAACCTGCAGTGGGTGCTGCAGGGAGGGGGGCACCCAGAGGCTGTAAGCATTGTGGGGAGAGTGGATTCAACTGCCACCACTCCCCGACACTGTCCAGGGGGGATGGTGTTGGGGTCACAGGGTGACAATGTTGTCCCTAGGGAAGGATGGAAAGGGACATTTGGGGAAGACAATGCTGACTGTAGGGGAGATGTGGGGGGTGCCTGGGAGGTGCTTGCCTACTTTGGTCCATAGGGGTTGCTGTAGAGCAGCTGGGGGTCAATGGGGTCAGGCAGTGCCCAATGAGGAATCCCCCCCCAGGGGCAGTGTTCCAGGATGCTGTGCAAAGAGCAGTGCCCGACAGTGCCCATTTCCTGGGGCACTGGGGTGTGTGTGATGGGGTGGGGGATATTCCCCACGGATTCACCATGGAGCAGCCTGGGGGGCAGGGGGAATGAGTCCCCTATAAGGGGAAAGATGGGAGGATGGCAGCTGTCTTGGTCCCCCTGTGAACCCTGGACTCCTGCCCTCCAATCCCCATGCCCCCCATCTTTGGTCTCTAGTGTTGTGTGTTCCCAAAATCATCAGCCCCGAGGGGTGGGGTGGGGGGATTGTGGAGAACAACGTCAGGGAAGGGAATGAGCGGGAGTCACAGGTGCGGGGTTTGGAACTGGAGGTTCCAGGATGGGGGTGTGTCAAGAGTTGAAGACACCCCAAATACACCAAACCTGAACAGCACCAAAAGCACAACCAGATACAGCCCTGCAGCCTGGCCCCATACCTGTCTAGGGACCCCCCAACCCAGCACAGTCCCAGGGACCCCCTTGTCCCCCCCCCCACCATCAGCAAGTAATCCCAAACCATTAGCACTTTACACAACAAAATCATAAAATAAAATAAAGCTCCCAAACTTGGACCTCACCCTCCACCCCGAGATCTGCGTCCTCTGAAACCTGCAAGACACTGGGTGGGGGGCAGCATCCATCCTGGGACAAAGTCCCCTTCCCCCCCCACTCAGACATCTTTCCCACCACACCCAGGTGTCCTGTGCTTTCCATGGGGGGAGACTGCTCTGCCCCCTGCCTCTCCCCCAGCAACAGAGCACTGCGTCAACAGTTCCAGATGCCTGGGTGCCGCTGGGAACATCAGTTTATGAGGCAGGGTCTTGACGGATCTTGAATCGGCAACCTGGAGGCAGCATCGTTGGGGAAGGGGGGACACCCCAATATCCCAGCCCAGGCTCCCCTCACTGCCGAGTCTCTCTCTCTCTCTGGCTCCAGGGTGCCCCCACTGGACGGGCAATTGCACTGCTGAGGAAAAGTCGGGGGGGGGGGCCTCCACTGGACACCCCCAGGTCCATTTCCAGGAATCTGCCCCCACCTCCAGAAGGCGGCTCCCTGACCCAGCCTTGCCCCCTGATTTTTGGCTTGGAGTCAAACTTTGGCAAACAAAGAAGCTGGGGGGGCAGGTTTCCAGGCTGCCCCCACAGGGCTCCCAAAAGAAGGTTAAGGCAAGAGCTACATCTCTGAGGCAGCCCACAGACAATCTCCATTAGCTGCCCCCAGTCCAGCCCCCCCCCCAGCAATGGGGGGCAAAGTGAAGGCAGCTGTGGCTTGTTCAAACCAGCTGGGGGTTGGGCAGCGGGGGGTGGGGGTGCCTGAGGATGGGGCTACTCCCAGTGCCCACCCCACTCCCTGGCGTGCTAGGGGGTTTCCTTTGGGCTCTTGCTCTCGGCCGGGCTCTCCTCGGAGCTGGGGGGATCTGCAGATGGGGGTGGCTGCGACGAGTCGTCCTCAAACATTTCAGGGTTTTCCAGCATCTCCCGGATGAGGGGGGGCATGGGGCCAGGGATCTCCATCTTCAGGGTGATGGCTCGCTCCGCACCTGCGATGGGGGTGGGGAGAGGAATGGTGAGCCAGCACTGCCAGAGGCTGCGAGCTTCCTGCAGCACTGCCGTATGGAGTGCCAATGCAGTGAGCTACCCCGCAGCGGTGCCGTCAGTACCAGATGGGAGACAGGTGCTGTGAGCATCCCAGCAGCAGTGCCTTGAAGCACCAGCGCTGCAAGCTTCCCTGAGCAGTGCCCTGCTGACAGCATGCACGCACCTTTGGTGCTGATGCCTCGCAGGTCGGTGATTTTCATCAACATGCGGGGGAACATGTACGGTTTGTTGGGTCTGCGGCGGCGGGCATAGATTTTCAAAGCTTCCAGCAAGGGCTCCTGCAGCTTGTCCACCTTCTCTGGCTCCTCCAGGTCCATCCGATCTGGGGGGGACATGTGCTGGGTGGTACAGCTCTGAACTCATCCCCAGCACCCCCTGCTGGGAGAGGCTGGGGCTGGAGTAACCAGGAGCTCCCACCCCACAGTGCCCCCTGCTGGGAGAGGCTGGGCTGGAACAGCCTGGAGCTCCCCCACAGCCAGCGCTCCTCCCCTCAGCACCTGCTGCTGGAAGTGACTGGGCTGGCATAGCCCAGAGCTCCCCCCCACAGCACCCCCACTGGGAGAGGCCAGAGCTGGAGCAGCTGTGATGGAGCGGGTGTGGTGCAGCCCCCCTTCCTGGGTCCCCAGGGAGCCTGGCTGGTACCTCCGCAGATGAGGCAAATGGCGCTGAGCAGCCCAGTCTCTGTGTCGTCCATCTCCAGGGGCAGCAGTTGCCCGGCGAAGGCGAACACCAGGTCGGTGAGGGGCCCGAACCCGGCGTTGTGCATCTGGGTGCGGTTCAGGGTCAGCCCGTCCGAGAAGGTCATGGTGTCCTGCTCCGGCGTGTAGCGCGTGCAGATCCGCAGCATCTGTGGGGCGGGACGGGGAGTGAGCGCCAGGCAGGCCTGCTGGGCCACCCCTCCCCGCAGGCTGTGCCCCGGCCCCCCTAGCCTGGCCCAAGAAGGGTGCAGGCACAGCAGGATGAGAAGCAGCTCCCGGGAGCCCCCGGCAGCTCCTCACCAGGATGTCCAGGCAAGCGGCCTTGAGCAGGGTGATCTGGTCAGCGATGCTGAGGCTGGTGAAGCCGGGCAGGCGCTTGGCAAACTCCACGATCTTGATGATGCACTTGGTGGCCAGTTCGCTGAACTTGTCCCACAGCCCCAGGTCCAGCTGCACCCGGTGATCAGCGCTGGAGTTCTGGGGAGGGGGAGCGGTTAATGCTGCACCGTGGGGCCTGGGCAGAGATCGCTCCTACAGACGCTGACTGGGAGACAACCCACCTGGGGGGCCCGGATCCCCTCTGTCCATGGGGGCCCTCTCCCCACTTCACAGAACCCGGGCGCCCCTTCCCTATCCACCCACCGGGGCCAGGCATGGAACCCAAGAGCCCTGACCCCTCTGCCCACACTTTAAGAGGCACTGGTGCCACCTGGTGGCCAATGTGCAGAATCCCAGCTCCGCTCTCCCTGTGGGGATTGTGCAGTCAGAGGGCAGACAGCCTGGCTGAGAACAGCCTCACTTCGTGACAGAAGTGGGCGCCTGGCTCTATTAGTCTCAGGGGCTTGGGGTGCAGGGACCCAGAGGCCAGTACTGAGGCTGGTATGGAGGGCGCAAAAGGGAGTTCCAGGGGCGGCCCTGTGGGCAGGGTCTCACCGTGGTGTATTTGCCCAGCTGGCACAGCGAGGGGAAGGTCTCCTGGTGGGCCTTGCTGACTTTCTGGATCAGCTCCTCCAGCTCGGGCGTCATTTCGTAGCTGTCCACCACGGCCTCCTCCTTCACATCCTTCTTCTTCTTGTTGCGGTCGTTCCGCACGGCTGCCGGGAAGAGGCAGGTGAGGGCGGCACCGAGGAACCGGCCCAACCCCTGGCTGGGAGCACGTGTGGGACGCTGCAGTCGAGGGGGATTAGGCCCTGGAGATCTGACCCAGCCCAAACACCCTCACAGTTGGGAGGCTCCTCTTTACACCAGAGATCACCCTATCGGCCGGGTCGCTGGCTGGTGTAAATGGTGAGAGCCACTGACTTGAGCAGGGCGGGGACGATTTGTATCAGTCAGGGTCTGGCCCAGCTCACACCCGCTGGGAGCCTGGCCCCACTGGCTCCAGTGCAGCAACTCCCATTTACACCATCCAGGCATCCAGCCCCAGCGCCGCTCATTTACCTGGCTGGGGCCATGTGAATGTTGCTGTAACTTCTCAGACCACATGCTAGGGGCAGCCCCGTGTGGCTAGTGGGGGGCACAGCAGTTAGGGCTGCAGGAGCTCTGGGTTCTAGTCCTGCCTCTGCTGGGTGACTCACTGCTGACTGTGTGCCTCAGTTTCTCCATGCAACAATGCACTCTGTGTGAGATGGGGGTTGTGGGCCCTGTGTCTGGGCTGTCCCTCTAGGTGTATCTTGCATTGCCAGAGAGAGGGAAACTGTGGTGCACAACCCAGGCCCTGGGCAGGAAGGAGCAAATCCTGTCTCTCTAATGGGAATTCCCCCCTGCTCCAGGGCCTGTGGTGCTCTATTTCTGCCCTCCTTCCCTGCCCAGGTAAAACATGCAGACAGCAACGGTCCAGACTTTCACAACCAGAGGCTCTGGGTTTGAGCCCCACCCCCCACCCAGGGGATTCTGCCACATTAGTGCCAGAAACCACTTCCACCGGCAGAGCCAATGGCCCAGAGCAGAGTTATTCAGCAGAGCCAGCAGGGATGGTCCAGCAAGCTGCCAGCTCCCTGCCCTGCGACAGGTGCACATTACCACCTGTGGCCCTGGGTGCAGCCAGCAAGGGGGCAGCTTGCAAGGCAGAGGGGAGACAGAAGTGACCCAGAACCACCGAGATGAGGCTCTGGGTAGTGGGTTAGAGGCAGGAGGAGCCTCTACAAACCCTGGGGCCCAAAGCACGACCTCTGCCTGGGAGCTAGGGCCACCTCCTGGCCACCCACGCTAGGCCCACAGGACTGGGCTAGGGGAGCTGGTCTGGTCTGGATGTCATCTTCTCTGAGCCAGGCTGGTGTCCCCACCTCCCCGCAGGTTTTGCACCCACTGCCCATCCTGCTCCTCGGAGCTGGGCCCTGCCTGCTGCGGTTCCCAGCTGTCCTCCCAGCCGGGCCGAGCCTGCACTTGGGAATCGCTGAGGCTTGTGCTCAGCCCAGTGAAAACAGGAAACGAAGGACACGGATAAAGCACTGGGGGCTTCTCATAAACGGGGGGGTCAACATGTCACTGCCTGCCCCCCCCCCCCCACTTTGCCCACAGCATATGCCCAGGAGCCTGTCACGCCAAGGCCTGGGAGCTGTTGGCTTGGGATAACCGCTCCTTCCAGCCTGCCTGGCGCCCCCACATCGCCCTGCCTGCCATGTGCCCCAGGGAGTGGGGGGGGCGCTGGAACCTGATTGCTGTCCAGCTTCTACCACGGAGAAAGGGCACCTGGGCGCCCAGTGCGATTGGCTACTGGGTGTCTCATGAAGGTTAACGGCCAATGGAAAAGGCTCCCCGGGTCCCACATGGCTTCTCTGGCAGGCTAATGGCCAATGGACGTGGAGGCTGCGGGCGTCCGGCTTGGGCCAGGCAATGGTGTCCAGCAGGAATGAATTCTGGCCAGCTGGCTGACTGCCTGATGTGGCTGGGCTCCAACTGGCTGTGAGCAATGGGGCTTCCCACTCTCCCTCTGCCCCACCGTGGCTGGCCTGCCCCCGGCTACCCTGCCCCCAGCCTGCCCTGCCTCCAGCTGCCCTGCCCTGCCCCCAGCCCATCCTGCCCCCAGGTGGCAGGGGAAAGAGAGCAAGGAGCCAGGCTGCAGCCTCCGTCCTGGGAGGGGTTCAGAGCTGCCAGTCCAAACCAGGGCACCAGAGCCTGCCCGGGGCCCAGTGTTCCCATTGCGTGTGCATCTCCCGGCCCGCCCTGTGGCCGCGCGTTTCCCGGCTGCACTTCCTGCTCACCCCAGGCTGGAGCGCCAGGGGGAATCTGGCAACAGGATACGAGAGCCGGCAGGATATCCACTTATAGCCCGGCCAACACAATGCGGGCAGGAAGGGGCTGGCAGCCAAGCTGCCCCCCAAATGCAGACAGACACCCCACTGCCTGGGGGTCCGGTCCCACCCCGACATGCACAACAGCTGCCACCATGGGGAAGGGGCAGCTGCTTCCCCACCATGGAAAGCCAGGCTGGGGCGTGGGATGGAGAACTAGGTGAGACAGCTAAAGCAGAGCAGGCCCTGGGGGTGCGCAGGGCAGGGCACCCCCTTGATCTCTTTTCAGGGAGTCCTGGAGCCCATTAGATGGGTAAGTGCTGGGGGGAGGGGGTGCCATGGCTCCCCGCCCCTGCCCAATCCTGGCCCAATTCCCACACACCACCCATTTCCTGTCTCCTTCCTGAGCTCCCCCCCCCCCAAAAAAAATCCCTCTGCCCTTAAAGTGACAGGGGCCTGTAAATCAATGGCCAGGGCTGAGACAGAGACATTCCTAACGACGGGCTCTTAAAGAGACAGTGATTAATGGGCCCCACCCGGGCGCGCGCGAGGACATGCCTTAGCAGTCGGGAGTAAAAGCAACAGCGAGGAGAGGCACTCTGTCTCCAGATGGACCATGCGGCTGACAGCGCTCTTAAAGGGGCAGCCGCCCTCTTTCAAGCCTCTGAACCATGGCTCAAGCTATGCTGGCTTCTAAGTCCTCGGCCCAGGGGCTAGTCCCAAGGGCGTGAGCCTCCAGGAGATCCCTGCACCGTTTCCACCTGGCCCCAGCAGCCCAAGATCTACCCATATGGGAAGCATGGCCTAGCGTGCCCTCGCCACGGGTGGCAGCCCCCTAGCCAGAGCCTGGATGCAAACTCCCACCCCTGCCACAGATCTGAACTGGGCTGAACTAGAACTAGAACCCCAGAGCCAAACGATCCAACCTGGCTGGTCAAACTAGCCCCGAAGGCGCCAGGGGGCACAGATCTCTGCAAACTCGGGTTCAGCCCCGCGCGCTCCCTCCCCAAACCGGTGTGGGGCTGGGAGCTCCCCCCTCCGCCCCCTGCAGAGCAGCTTTCCAGTCTTGCGCTCAGCACTGCGTGGACCACACAAGAGCATGCGGGGGCAGACAGCCGGGGGAACAGGTGCGCGAGAGCAGATACCTCTGGGCACGTGGACGTGCATGTACCTTGTGACCTCACAGGGCACCGTCCCAGCTGGAGCTGATCTTCCCTCCGATCCCGTTGCAGGTGGGTTCTCCCCCACGCCCGAGTCCCTACCTCCCTGTCCCATGCTTGGCTGCGCCGGCTCCGGACCTCACCTTCTTTGGACATGCCGACCTCGAAGCACTTCTGGAGCCGGCAGTACTGGCAGCGGTTGCGGGTCACCTTGTTGATCTGGCAGTTCTTGTCGCGGTGGCAGGTATACACCATGTTTTTCTGGATGCTTCGGCGAAAGAATCCCTGGGGGCATGCAGCCATGGCAGAGGGTCAGAGGTGGGTGGAGGGGAGAAGGGGGGGTGTTACCCCATGCTCCTTGTAGCTCCGAGCCAGTGCCTTGGCAAAGCTGCACCCCCAAACTCAAACTGAACCCCTCCCTGCACCAGCACCCCTCTCCCGGCCTGGCAGGCTGGAGCACCAGCTGTTGCAGCAGAGAGGGTCAGACCAATAGGTCATGGTCTGGCTCCAACACTGGGGAGGCTTGTGTCAAACCCCTTCCTCATGGGCCCCTTGACTCCTGACAAAGCCTCCCACAGGTGCCTGGAGGTCGAGCTCAGGCCGTGGGGACCCCTGGCTCGTTAGTCTGACCTGCGCAGCACAGGTCTCCCCCAAAGCCCTGCGCCCGAGCCCTGTCTCTGGGGCTAGACTGAGGCATGGCAGGGCCCAGGGGCTGGAGTGCTGCATGGCCAGGCAGAGAGCAGGAGAGACTCCGGTGCCGCCAGGGTGCCCGAGGTCCCTGCCCGGATGATGCCAGCAGGCGAGCCGCCCCCACGCTGCAGAGGAAGGTGGGGAACCCCCATGGTCTGACCTGGGAGGGGAATTCCTGCCCAACCCCTGAGCAAGACCCACCTGTCCTGCAGCTGGGGAAGCGCCCATGTGACCAGCGCAAAGACCCTGGGCAGCAGGCGACTCTAGCTGCCCCCAGGGGTGCCTGCCAGGAAGTCAGAGGGAGGTGCCTGAGCCCGTGCACTCCGAGGGGAGGGGCCCCATGAACCCTCCCACCCCCACTCACCTTGCAGCCTTCGCAGGAGCTGACGCCGTAGTGGTAGCCGGAGGACTTGTCGTTGCAGACGAAGCAGGGCTTGTAGACGCGGGGGGGCGGGGGCGGCGAGGGGGAGCTGGGCACCATCTCCTCCGAGCTCGTGCTCTGGGTCTCCACAGCTGCAGAGAGAGGGACGGGCAAGGGCATCAGGAAACCCCAAGGGGCAGCCAGGCAGCACAGGAAGGTGGTAAAATCCCCCCAATTTGTGACAGCTGATCCGGGCAAGAGCCTTCTCTGAGTCCTGGGGAAGGGGGGGCTGGGGAGCTCCAGGGGTGTGTTTCAGGAACATGCTGCTGTGGGACCCCTGGGGCCTAGGACAGTCAGTGCAATTTGCTAGGAATTTAGGACTGGCCAAAATAGCCAGAGGGGAAGGGGGGGGAACCAAATCCCTCCACAGCCTGCCCCTATACCAGAGCCAGCCCCCCCAGGCCAGAGCCAGCCCCATTCCCCTGCCCCCCACCAGCCAGCCAGGCGCCCCAGGCTGGGCTGAAAACTGCTTTCAATTCTATCTTTCAGCACAGAGTGAATTTCCTGTAGCCGGGCTCTGAATGCCACATTCCAGCCCAAACAGGTTGGAATTGTTACCAAAGCCCTGTAATCTAATCCCCACTCCCCCCCAGACCCACTGGGGGCGATGGAAGGGACACACCCAGACCCCCATGGGGACTGCAGGCTTATTCCTCCACAGAGGGCCTGCATTGTATCCGTAGCTTTAGCCCCATCCCGAAGACTGCACTCAGCCCCTGGGTCCCAGAAGCCCCCAGGCCAGGCAGACGCTGCAATGGGATGGTGAGGGGGAGGGAAGAGGGTGTGTGCCCAAGTTTGAACAGTCTCCAAAGCATCAATCTCCCCTCTTTGCAAAGCGCAGGAGCGGGGACCAGTAGGGGACTCCAGGCTGCATATCCCATGTTCATTTTGCTTATAGAAGGAAAACAATGGCAACCCTACAATAACAAACCTGCATGTATTGACTGGCGCTGATAAGCAGCCCTACACCAGCACACTCATACCCCCAGCTCCAGCACCCACACAAAACCCTGCAATAACAAACCAACTTCCAAGCAATCTTTCTTCCCTGTAGGCTTGGGGTTGGGGGGAGTTTTTAAACCCTAAGTTTCCAGCCCATCAGGTTATATCAGTCACCTCCCAAACACAGCCAGATACCACTGCCCGAGCCTGCGGCCAGCCAAAAGCAGTAACTCAAATGGCTCTCTTGTGACATGTCGTTAACTCTGGAACTTAATGATGGAACCACCTGAGAAATATCATAGGTGGAGCTTCCAGGCAACTTGCAGAGTTCAGCAGCATCCCGCTGGATATGTGAGAACTTTCATGGGGAGTTGTTTTAAACCGAGAGCACATTTCATTCACTGTCTGGCTTCTCTTGTGCAAATTGCAGTCTGAGCAGCAACTGCCCCCTACACACTACAGGTGAGTAGCTGAGCTGTGGATGTGTGCACTGGACACACCCAGAACTGCCCACCTGTGTGCCATAGGCCCATGTACTGTTCATGGTGGAGGGGAACGCGCCCATAGCACAAGCAGCAGATGGCAGGGTTATGCTAGAACAGGGTGTCGGTTCTTTCCCTGCTGCTGTATTTTTTCCGTGAAGCGACACGGGGCGCCCCCTACAGAGACGTTTCCCACTGGGTGCAGTCTAGGCCACCAAGGAAAAGGGTGAGAATTGGAGAAGCAGCCCCCTGAGCTGTAAGGGGGCTGGTTCTGCAGCCGACCGAGTGCGTGTGCATCTCTGCAGTCTCTTCCTGAAGCACCCAGAGGGTTACACCCCCCAGCTGTTTGCTTCTGGGGACCCTTCTCCAGGCTCTCTCCTTGGTGCCCTGCCCTGCCGATGGGCAATACCCTGCTTCTGTGCTGCACCTCTCCGGCTCCCTTCCTTGGCTCCAGCCTCTGTCAGATCCTTTCCCCTCCCTGGACGCTGGCTCCCACTCTACCCCTGCCCAGCACTGGGAGCAGACAGCTGGGCGAGAGAGGGCATAAGTAGCACAAACACGCCTGGGAGCCCTTCTTCTACCTTCCACCTCACAAGGTGCGGGCACCTCTCCCAGCCCCACTTAGTGCTGGAGGGAGGGCCCACTGCCCCAAACTGGTGCCTGCTGCCTGGCACCAGGCTGGTTCCATGCAGGGCACAGATTCCATGGGCAGGACACTTCTGCAAACTCAAGTCTCCCAGCAGCAGCCTCTGGTGGCAGCAGCCAGAATTCCCAGCTTGGGCAGAAACCCTCCGCGGCCAGGAACCGGAAATGGCAAAGTGACACTCCCATGATACAAGCGTTTGCGGCCACCCTCTGCACGTGCAGCACCTTGCACACCAGGCCCCCCGATTGCAGTTGGGGCCTGTCGGCATGACTGAAGCAGGGGTTATAATACCGGGAATGTCAGGGCCTCGCCGATCAGCCTCCCGTTGCAGGAGAAAACAGCCGCACAGCGAAGCGGGTGCTTTACTTAGTGCTCCATTCACCAGCCCTGGAACAGAGGTGGTCACAAATGGCACACGGCAACCCCTAGTGAAGAATTCCCAGCCCCAACCCCAAAGGCTGCACCAAGAATAATGAACCCTGGTGAGAGAGATGGGCAGGGAGCAAACCGGGGCACAACCAGAGTTTACCAAGTGTGCATGGGGGGGTCAGGTGCACGGCTTCCATGAGCTCCCGGGTGCCATGGTGGCCACTCCAAGCCCCACCCGTTCTCCTGCCCCCCATGCATGTGTGCAGGTCCCAGAGAGGCAGAAACGCCAGTCCCACCCATGCAATACTGCATTGTGGGGAGCCCCCAACACCGCCCCAGTTCTGCCGTCCCAGGGCAGGACAGAGCCTGGCCCAGCTGCAGGGTGTGGGGCACTGGCTCTGCCATCTGCGGCCCAGGGGCACCTCCCTTGCATCCTGGGCACAAACCGTCTCTTGCTGCAGGCAGCAGCTCCCTGCACATGGCCCCTCTAGCTAAAGCCCAGAAGGGGCGTCTATCCCAGGCACAGCCCAGCCCGCACACTATGCTCCGGCATGCCCAGGCATCGGCACCACCTGGTGACTGCACCGGAGCAGCAGAGAACCGGCTGGCCCAGGTTTGCCTGCCCTCCGCACGGCTCCTCCGCCAGCCTTCCCTTCTGCCGTGCAGAGCGAGGGCCCCAGGCGGAACCTCAGCTCCAAGCCCCCCAGGGTTCTAGGGCAAACCAGCGGCTGGCCCCACGGGCCGAACCAAGGCCCTGCATCTAGTGGGCCCGCACGCCTCGCCCCTGGCACCCAGCTCTCCCTGGGGGGGCAGTTAGCCTTTTGCCCCAGTTATCGCCACACATCCCTTAGGCAACCCTCCCCCCAGAGACGCCTCATCTCCATGACAGACAGCCCAAGCCGCCCATTAGAGGCTCATGAATTTTAACCCTCTGCATTTTTCCCTTCTTTCCCAAAGGACAATAGGGGCTTTGAGCCCCCACCCTGGGACTCCCTTTGCGGCTAAGAGATCTGCAAAGAGACAAAGGAGGGGAGGGCAAGGTGATTAGATCTCAATTACAGCCTTTTATTTACCTGAGAGTGACCCATAAACACAGGGAGGCGCCTTTGAAAGGCTGGCTGGGGCCAGGGAGCTGCATGGGAATGTGTCGCTACTTCAGTGGAGCCCTGCAGGAGAGCAGCTCTGTGGATCCTGGTTGTGCAGGGCACAAATATTAGAGCATGTGTGTGCAAAAGTGAGAGAGGGGCTTGGTCAGCAGTTGCCAGTGAGTGTCTCTGGCTTTGATTCTAGGTGTGCACAGTTGCCAGTGAGTGTGTCTGGCTTTGATTCCAGGTGCGCACAGTCGCCAGTGAGTGTCTCTGGCTTTGATTCCAGGTGCGCACAGTCGCCAGTGAGTGTCTCTGGCTTTGATTCCAGGTGTGCACAGTCGCCAGTGAGTGTGTCTGGCTTTGATTCCGGGTGCGCACAGTCACCAGTGAGTGTCTCTGGCTTTGATTCTAGGTGCGCACAGTCGCCAGTGAGTGTCTCTGGCTTTGATTCTAGGTGCGCACAGTCGCCAGTGAGTGTCTCTGGCTTTGATTCCAGGTGTGCACAGTCGCCAGTGAGTGTGTCTGGCTTTGATTCCGGGTGCGCACAGTCACCAGTGAGTGTCTCTGGCTTTGATTCTAGGTGTGCACAGTCGCCAGTGAGTGTCTCTGGCTTTGATTCTAGGTGTACACAGTCGCCAGTGAGTGTCTCTGGCTTTGATTCTAGGTGCGCACAGTCGCCAGTGAGTGTGTCTGGCTTTGATTCCAGGTGCGCACAGTCGCCAGTGAGTGTCTCTGGCTTTGATTCTAGGTGTGCACAGTCGCCAGTGAGTGTGTCTGGCTTTGATTCCGGGTGCGCACAGTCACCAGTGAGTGTCTCTGGCTTTGATTCTAGGTGTGCACAGTCGCCAGTGAGTGTCTCTGGCTTTGATTCTAGGTGTGCACAGTCTCCAGTGAGTGTGTCTGGCTTTGATTCCGGGTGCGCACAGTCGCCAGTGAGTGTCTCTGGCTTTGATTCTCGGTGTGCACAATCGCCAGTGAGTGTGTCTGGCTTTGATTCTGGGTGCGCACAGTCGCCAGTGTGTCTGGCTTTGATTCCGGGTGCGCACAGTCACCAGTGAGTGTCTCTGGCTTTGATTCTAGGTGTGCACAGTCGCCAGTGAGTGTCTCTGGCTTTGATTCTAGGTGTGCACAGTTGCCAGTGAGTGTGTCTGGCTTTGATTCCGGGTGTGCACAGTCACCAGTGGCTGTTTACATGCAGGTATCACTCACTGTGCACTGCTGCTCAACCCCCTCCCACCTCTCTTTCCTGCACCAGCCCCAGAGATCTGCCTCCAGACCATGGGACAGGGAAGGCCTCTCCCTTCTCTGCATCTGAGCCTTGGGACCCAGCTCCTGCCTAGAACCCCGCCCCCTTGCAGGACACCAGGAATGAGAGCGCTGGAGGGCAGATGCCTTGGGAAGGAGGGTGCGGTGAGACAGCAGGTCTCAGGCTACGTGGTGGGCAGAGGCTGGAGAAATCCGATGTGAACTGGATCCGGCCCCAGGCGCTGCCCTGCCCCATCACTCTCAGCCCAAGGCCCAGGTAGGATCGGGTGAGTCCCCTTCATATCTTGCTGCCCCTGGAATGGTAGGAGGGGCCTGATATGGGGCCAGGGGACTCCCCTGCTGGGAGAGCTCCAACTGCCAGTGCCATGTGGCTCTCCGTGGGTCTGAGGCTGAGATGCTGGACAGAGGATCACTGACCCTCTTGCCCCCAGGGAAGAGCTGGTTGTGGAGCTGGCTCCTAGCAATCACAGAACCTCCCCCCACACACACTCCAAGGCGAATCTGCCTTGCCTTGGTCTCACAGAGGCAGGATCAGGCCCGGGATTAAGGGTTCCTTTGGGAAGGGCATCAGCTCCCCTCTCCCTCCTGCACAGCCATGGGTGTCCCCCCTATAGCTCCCAGCAACCCCCAAGGAATGGGGTCCCCAGATCCCCCTCCATTCCTGCCAGGCCATGGCCCCCGTCCTCTGGTTGAGAGGCAACCTCCAGGAGGCAGGTCTCTGGGAAAGGGGGGGGGGGCGGCCTCTGCTGATGAAAAGTGGTGGGGAAGGGACACAGCTGGATCGGGGGAGGAGCAGGGATTTGTCCCCGAGACAATTCCCACAAACCAACCCGGATCAGCCTAGACTGTCCAGCCCCATGGAGCCATCAAAGCTGGTGGACTTGCCTGGCCATGACACTCCCCAGTCTCCCCAAAATCCCATCCCCCCAGCTCTGCTAGATACTGTTCCTCCTAGACACAGATCTCAAAACAAGCTGCTTCCCGCAGCAAGCTCGGCAGAACCAGCTCCGCCATTTCACCAAGGACCAAGGGAGCCACGAAATTCCTGGCCTCCTGATTGCATTTTACAGCCTCCTTCCTTCCTGCCGGGAGCAGCAGAGTGGTGAGAAAGAAAGAAAGAAAGAAAGAAAGAAAGAAAGAAAGAAAGAAAGAAAGAAAGAAAGAAAGAAAGGGGAGATATCTTTCCAGCTTGTGGCTTGGGGGAGCCCTCCTAAATCAGGGTGATGCTCAAACCCCAGAGCCACAGCCACACGGGCTAGGGCATCATTAGCAGAGATAAACCGCAAGCCCTGCAACAGGTGGGAGCAGAGGGGAGGGAATAAATCCCACACCAGGACAGCTCATGCTGTTCCCAGGGCCTCCCCCTCTGTGGAGAGGGGAAGAGCTGGGCACCTCCCTCGGGCACCAGCCATGTCTGATGCTCTGTGCTGCTTTTCATCATGGGGCGAACACACCCACACATGTTGCAGGTGGAACAGAGCAGCCAGCCCATGTGGATGGCTCAGCTTGGGCCCGGGGCTAGACACGGGGGGCAGGATCCCCCTGCATGTGGGACTGGTGCAGTCCTGGCTGCTGGGTTCTAAGTCTGGCCTTGGGAGGGGAGTGTGGCCTATTAGCCTGACCCTGGGGTTGAGAGCCAGGATCCCTGGGTCCCAGGGAAGAGCGAGGATGGCCTTGTGTACGGAGCCCAAGGGTTCGGATCTGGGAGAGGCGTGGCGTGAGGCAGTGGAAAACACAGCTAGGCAAATGCACCTACTAGGCAAAGCAGGGGCTAGGGAATAACTCTGAGCTCTCGGACGGAGTATGGTGGTTAAAGAGCCCAGAACGACTCCTTCCCTCTCTTTCCAGCTCTGTCACTGACTCGCTGGGTGATCCCAGGCAAGGCACGACATCCCCAGGGTATAGTACAGTGAACGGGACGGTGTCTGTGACATCCCCAGGGTACAGTACGGTTAACGGGACAGTGTCTGTGACATCCCCAGGGTATAGTACGGTTAACGGGACGGTGTCTGTGACATCCCCAGGGTACAGTACGGTTAACGGGACGGTGTCAGAGTCAAAACTACACTTGCACATCAAAAGACACCCCACCGCCCCAAGCCTGGGAGCAGGGCCCATGTCTGCTTGTCTGTTACAAATGCAAGCAGCTCTTCGTGCTTGAACCCAACTGGTTTAGTTAAAGCACTATAACTGCCCCCACACACACACTGGGCAGGCACACGCATCCCAGTCCGAATGGCTCTAGGCCAGGGGAGCTCACGCCCAGAGGGGAGGGGGGTATCTACGGCACAACTGCATCTGCCCAAGGGGCTGCATCGCTCTCCGCCCTCCGCCAACACCATCCCAGGGTGCAAACCCCGAGCAGCCACCACCCGGCCGGCTGGACTGATCTTACTGCTGGTGCATGTCTCAGATGGAGACACTTGCTGTGGTTTAGCTCAGATAGATTCAAAACCAATGTAAGGACTTGTCCACATGGGAAATTATGCGGAGACAAGCTCCCGGGGGTGCGGGTTTGAAACCACTAGTTATCCCAGTCCAACACTCGCTATAGCTCATGTCGCTTTGGAAGTGACTTAAACGGAGCCACAGAAAAGCCACTCTCAGTCCAGCCACGTGGCCCAGCTGCTCTGGTGCCACAGATAAATGTTTCCTACATGGACAGAGGAGCTCTGGCCGTGGATAGAGGAGGCGTCCAGTTCCCTAGCCCTGCATGGCTAAGCTGGAAGAAATCCCCTGCCACTCTGGGCTCAGGGGGCTGAAGTGATGCACCCAGCTCCATCTACAAGTCAAAGGCCTAAGAGCAGCTGCTTAGCCCAGGCTGATGATGTGAGCAGAAGTTCCCATGCGGCCAAGCCCAGCAGAGTCTCTCTTTCTGGGGCTGTGGGCCCAACAGAACTGCTAGCTCCTGCCTCTCTGGCTGCTCCTCATCTCTGTATCACCTCCTCAGCCCCAGGAGCAGCATCCTGGACAAGCAGCCAGGGGAGGGAGAGGAACCCAGGTCTGAACCGGCTGTAGGAAAGGAATTGGGTCAGCATGAGGGAAAGTTCTCTGGATATATCCAGTGGCTGCGGCAGCTGTCAAAAAGCTAAGGATGCCAGGAACCAGCAGGAAAGGGCTAGAGAGCAGGGCAGAAGATACAACGCCGCACTGCGAGGCCATGGGATTGTCCAGTTTGGGAAAGAGACCTCTCGGGGGGATGGGATAGAGGGCTATAAATCACTAGGGATGTGGAGACAGTGAATAAGGAAACATGATCTACCCCCTCACATGGCACAAAACCCAGGGACCGGCTGATTTTGTCCTGCGGCGGCTGGATGCTCTGGGCCTGCCTACACAGGAGCTGCACCTGCAGCACAGCCACGCTCCCACAGAGATGCCACTTCAGCACCGCGACGTGGACCCTTCCTGCATTGCACGGCTGCCGACACCTCAGGCAAGGCATTTCTCAGTCTTGAGCCACGCAGCTGGTCTGGTCAAGCTAAGGCAGGGCTACTCAACACACAGCCCGTGGGCCACATGTGACCCACGGCCCACTGGTTTGTGGCCGACGGTGCGGTTTGGGTTCACGCGGGGCTCAACACGCGGCCCATGAGTGGGAGCCAAAACAAAAAAGTCAATAGAATGGTCTGCTGAGATGCGTTTTAGTCGTTCAATTCCTGGTCTGTCACTGCTCAGTCAAAGTGCTGTCAGATGGGTGGAAATCGGGGAAATGTTGCATTGTATTAATATCAGCAGAACTGACTTAGATGGGCCCTGCGTGTTGTGTAGTCTTGCCTTAATCTTTGTATTTGTGCCCGTCAGTGTGAAAGAAGCTATTTGCATATATTTGCATATGTATTTGCATGGATATGCAACCACACTTAAGTTGTGGCCCTCAGCATGTGCTGTGAGTATCATTGTGCCCCCAGGCTTCCAAAGTGGAGTAGCCCTGAGCTAAGATGTAAGCACTGAGCAGGTCTCTGGCTCACCAGCACCCAGGGAGGCGACCCCAGCAGACTCCTAGCGGTGACCCTGTGGCTGCCAAACACGTGTTTGCCGATAGAGGGTTAATCCCAGCACAGGAGCCGAGCCAGGCCTGCAAAGCTGCGCTTTGTCCCAGTACACTAACTCCCCCCCCACGGAGCGCGAGCTGCTCTGAAGCTGGGGGGGGCGTCAAATCCTGTTTAACTGGCGAACCAATTCAAGGGAGCAGGGGGCTGCACCAGCCTAGCTGACCTGGAACGGCTCCCCCATCGCAGGCAGGGGCTGTGCCAGCCCAGCCAGAACAACCCCCACCTGTGCCCCTCCCCACTGGAGCAGCCCCTGCCTGTGGGGGGTATGCTGTGGAGAGGCCGCTCCAGATGACCTGAGCAGCCCCCCCACCCTGTGGCAGGCCCCCCGTGGGGCTGAAGCAGCCCCCTGCCCACAGCAACTTTTAACCCGTTAGATATTCACATCCCGCCCCAAAACCTGCAGTGTCAGGCTGGTAAAAACCAAGGACTGTGCCCATCACACTTCATGCCCCTGCCAGCGCGGCTGCCGGTCTATAATGGCAAAGTGAGACCTGCCAAAGCACTCGGACACCAGCGTCTGCACTGGCACAGAAATGCCATAACCCCCCACGCCCCTCGCCAACACTGCTGCACCAGCACAGCTGGTCCAGGGCTGCCCTCACCCGGCGGCATGAAGCGACACATGGGCCACAGAGCTGGCTGCCACTGGGCATCTGCCTTTGTGTTGTCCATTGCCACTGCCCCAGTTCATGATGGGGAGACACGTCTACCCCTATTCCCACCCCTGGGATGGTTCCGTGTCTGCTGCACTGGGGCGGTGAAAGCCTTGGAGGGCAGGCCCAGGGAGCCAAAGCGCGGCGAGGGGCTTTGCATTGCCATCAGGTGGCTGCAGGTGCAGCCTGCAGCCGGAGTGATTAATAACCCTGGCCCTTGCCCTTTGATCTGACAGCACTCTGTGGACACTAGGTCATTATGCATCAGGGAGGCAGAGCCGGGCTTTATCAGATAGGGAAACTGAGGTACAGCATGGCAGTGAATCCTGGAGGCCTGATTCTCAGTGTCCTGCTGCAGTCACAAAGATCACCTGGCACCCAAAGCTGGGGACAGAACCCTGCTCTCTCCACTGGCTCTCACTCCTCTCAGAGTCCGGCCTCCTGACACATGCATTCCCCAGCCAGGAGGGGACAGCCGCTTTCTCGGCCGGCTGTGAATGTTCATGGTGGTTCTAGAGGAGCTCAGTGCTCTGCTGACCAGCCTCACGTTCAGCTGCAAAACCTGGCAAAGGCTTAGGCTGGGCTAAGCCAAAAGCTGACGAGGGAGACAGTGCTGCCTAATGACTACCACACTAGGAGTCAGGAGACCTAGCTTCTAGTCCCCACTCTGCTGTGTGACTGTAAGTCACTGCCTTGTGCCTCAGTTTCCCTAGCTATCTAATGTATTGACCTCCTTTGTGGAGCAGTGTGACAGCTGTTCCTTCTAGCATGAGTAGGCTAGCTCTGAATGATCAAATCCCCAGTCTGGATTTGGCCCAAGCAACAGCATAGGTGGCCCAGAGGTATCCCCTGCATTTCACCCAGCTCCCCCTAGATGGAGAGCAAAGGGGGCAGGTAATCCTGTCCCATCCACCCAATTGTATTTCAACCCTATGCAGCTCTGGGGCCCTTCCTGGTCCCCCCGGCTCAGTGATGGCAGGGCACCCAGAAAGCACTTTGCCCCTTCTCAGCCAGCAGATCAACTGCCCCTCGCAACATCCTTGTTAGTATCACACCATCACTGAGACCAGGGCCCCGTGTACCAAGTGCTGCACAGACACAGAGCCAGCCCCTGCACCCAAGAGCTCATAGCCTAGATAGAGGATGGCAGGGGAAACTGAGGCACTGAACCAGGAATAGAACTGTCCTGCCCGTCACCCCGCTGTACTCCCCCTCTTGGAGCCAAGTCCCAAGGGCTGTACCTGGTCCTGCACTGCTAGGGGCTTCGCTCCCCCTAAGGCAGCTGTCTTCCCAGCCAGAGCAGGGCAGAGTCGATCTCTCAATTCCCAGCCCTTCCCCTGGGAGCAGAGCCGATCTCTGGATTCCCGGCCCTTCCACTGGGGGCAGAGTCGATCTCAATTCCGGCCCTTCCCCTGTGGGCAGAGTCGATCTCTGGATTCCCAGCCTTTCCCCTGGGGGCAGAGTCGATCTCAATTCCCGGCCCTTCCCCTGGGGGCAGAGTCGATCTCAATTCCCGGCCCATCCCCTGTGGGCAGAGCCGATCTCTGGATTCCCAGCCCTTCCCTTGGGGGCAGAGTCGATCTCAACTCCCGGCCCTTCCCCTGGGGGCAGAGTCGATCTCTGGATTCCCAGCCCTTCCCTTGGGGGCAGAGTCATTTTCTGGTCATCCCCCCCCACATCCCAGCCCTTCCTCCGCACCCCCGGGGTGGGAGAGAAGAGGGGCCCAGCTCCTGGCCTCCTATCAGATCTGGAGCCTGCTGGTAACTTTACTAGAGGCTGGGACAGGCTCCCGGCCCACGGAGGCCACCAGCTCTGGGTCTGTCATTTCCTGGAGAGAATCACATTACAGCCCTAACCTAATCCCGCCTAATAGCTTCTGTGCACAACAGGCCAGCCCCCCGGGAGCCTGGGGCAGGGGTGGATTGAACCATCCCACCTACGCCCCTAAAGCCTCAACCCTGGGGGGGAGAACACGGGGTGCTCTGCCCCCCCAGGGATGCCTGTGGGATGGAGGGACATGCAGACAGACGGACAGATCTGTGCAGCCATCTAACAGCCCCCCCAGAGAGACCTGGGAAGGGCCCAGACCCTGCCCAGCCTGGGGGTCAGTACCCAGAGGGGTCCCAGGCTGTTCTATGTGGGGCTCCTGGGACGCAAGCTTGTTCCTGGGCACAGCTTGGCTTGCGGTCTTCTCCCCGCCCAAGCCACGTGGGCACCTGGCGCTCCCCACCCCCGCCCCGCTGCCATGGCCCTGCTGCCAGCCTGTTCCCATAATGCTGGGTCATTTCCTTTCAGTCAGCAGCCAATGGGAGAGGGGCCAGGGTGGCGTCACCCCTGGGCAGGGTCTCTCGCTGGCCAATTGCATGTGCAGCGGGCACCCACAGAGGGGGAGCGAGGAGGCGGGCGGGCAGGGGAGCCGAGCCAGCAGCAGGAAACGCTGGCGCAGAAGGGGCAGCTGCAGAGCTAACTCGCTCGGCGCTGCAGCCAACACAGCCCCCGCCAGGCATGCAGGCTGGGCTGGGGGGCAGGGCGGCTGGGGGGCAGGTCAGCTGGGCTGTGCCCCCTGGCTCAGCCCCACAGCCACCCCTCCCCCATGCTGTACCCCAGCTCCACAGGTTCACTGGATGCTCAGCTGCCTGGCATCCCCTCCTCCTTCAGCCCTGCGCTGCCTTCCCATTTGCCCTGTACAGCTCTGAACCCCCTGGAGCAGCAGAGACTGTCTCCTCCTTTCCCCCACTAAGCATCCCCTCCACCCACAGCTTTTCCAGCCGCCCCGCCCCAGCGCCAGGGTGGTTTTGGGAGCCCGGGGCCTTGCGTGTATGGGTCTGGACTGACCCCCTGCAAAGCCCGTCCTCCACGGGACACCTGCCCGCCTTTTGCTGGCTCAGGGATTGTCCCTAGTGATGGGTGGCTGCCAGTCCAGCTCTGGGACTCATGGGGGGAAGGCGGGCAGAGGGGCAGGGGCCATCTTGCCCTCCAGCAGGGGAGCATTCAGGGATCCATCCCACTTGGGACCAGTTCTTATTTGTAGCCCCCCAGTACACCCCAGGCTGCAAAGCTTTGGACTGGCATCTCTAGCCCAGCGCCCCGATGTCCTGGCACAACCACACCACAATCAGCAGCAGTCCACGGCCCTACAGAACCCTTCCATTCAACATCCCTGAATCCCCTGGGCCCCTCCTGCAGCACTGTCCCTGGGGCAGCTCTCTGGCCAGCCTGGTTCTGATGACCCAGTCCACTGGCTCGTGCTGGGCCCAGCCAAGGTTCCAGCCCTAGTTCTCCCGGGCTGCTGCCTGACCTGGGGCAGGAAGTTTGGTGGTTGAGGGTTTTTTTTAAGCCTAAATTGCTGAAATTGAGGAAATTCCTGCCCTCGCTTCGCACAGCTTCAAACAGGCCATTTATAACCAGCCGTAAAATGTTTGCAGCTGGGCCACTATATAAGCCATTTGTCTCCGGAACGGCATTCCTGACACTTTACAAAGGGAGTAATCCACACACCAGCCCCCTCCCCCTGCACCCTCCGACACAGACCACAACCAACCCCCTCACGCCCGCAGCATCAGGCCCTGTCCGGGCAGCGCTCGCCCACGACTGCCCAGACACACCAGTGCAAGCCCCCCCAGCATGGCCCTTCCGGGGCTCGCTAAGGCAAACACACCCAAACAAATGCATGCTGCTTGGCTGTCTAGGAGACAGGCGGCTCACCACCCACGCACACACTCACACCAGCAGCGCTTCCCCAGCCTGGGAGGGGCCTCAGGCTACCTGGCTGGGAAGCTTGTGGCCACTGCTTTGCCCAGCCCAACCCCACACTGCCTCCTGCTCCCTGAGACCCCAGCACCCTGCAGCACCCCGCTTTCCAGCTCAGCGGAGGACATGGGGCACTGCCCCCCAGGTTGCCCTCAGGAAGGCAGCTGCCAGGGTGGGGGGCATGGGGGCTGGACTCTCCCACCTAGGGTCTGGCTAGGAGCACTGCAGCCCAGTCATGCACTGCAATGGAGCCAGGCTGCCGTGAGCCCCATGTACCCCGCTGCCTGGGAGGAGAGGGATGGCCCCTGTTCCACCAGCCTACACTGAGCAGTGGCCACCCCTATGCCAGGCCAGAGTCCTGCTGCCCTGCCCCTCATAGGGTGACTGGCAGCGGAGCTGTGGGGATTCTGGTCTGGGAATGCCCAGGCGGGGATGGCAGCAGAGGTGGGGCTGGCCGGGCCCTGCTGGGGAGACTGACAGAGGCTGGGAGGCAGAGGAGTTGCCAGCCCAGGGAGGGGGCAGCCAGCCGTGTGGCCTTGCTCAGGAAGGGGAGGAGTGAGCTCCCCGAGGCTGGGAAGGCCAATTCAGCTCAGCCCCCAGAGTCTGGGTGCTGCTTCTCCAAACTACCCAGGGGCCGGCTCAGGCTGGGCCTGCCACATGAAACCCAGGGCAGAGAGAGGAGGGATTCTGCCAACAAGTTGCCAGCTGGAGCCAGCGGCAGAGAGGTGGCTGGGGAGAGAGGGCAGAAGAGGGAGGGGCATGAATGTGGGGGGGGCGCTGATTCCAGGCGAATGAGGAGAATGTTTTAGTGCCCCGCACAAACTGTGCCAATGACCAATTCATTGCACCAGATTGAGTCTGTTCCACTGACCTGCCGTGTGACCTGGGGAAACCCCCCTGCCTCAGTTTCCCTTCATCTAGGCAAACTGCCAGCTCTTTGTGGTAGGGATGGCACCAGGGGGTCCTGCTGTCAGCTGAGGGCTGGAGCTGGTACTAGTCTAAACAACCGCCCGGCCTGAGGAAGGCAGGTGGCAGAGTAACCAGAAGTTCCCCAGGCTGGGTGGGCACTGGGCCCTGGTTGTTCTCCAGAGCCACTCGGGCACATGGGCAGGCAGCCATCCTGCTGTAGCCAACGTGGCGCCTGGGAGCAGGGACTGCTGGGCCTTTTCCTGCTACAGACTAGGTGGCACAGCCCAAGCTGGCAGGAGGGGGGGCTCCCCATTCTCTGACAGATAGAGACCCCAGTTACCATGTAAGGCCCCTAACTGACATAATCCAGGCTACACTACAGCTAGGCTGGGAGAGGTGGGGCCAGGGGGTCCCTGCACCAGGGTGCCTGCCTGGGCACCTTCCCACCTGCTGCCCAAGCTAAGCTCCAGGGACATGGTGCTCTGTGGGAAATGAAGCTGAAGAGTGGAGGGGGGGGAAGGAAAAGAAAAGCACCCCCCCCAACACACACACACACACGGGGGGGAGCCAGTCTCCCCAGAGCTCTGGGGCACCCAGCTCTGAATGCCAGAGAAAGATCCTGGTTTTGCCCTGGGCTCCCTGGATGGGAGCTGTGGGGGTGGCTGCTGGGGGGCTGAGGAAGGGTTAAGTGTGGCATTGGGAGAAGGCTTGGCAGGGCAAAGCTGGGCAGAACAGGGTGGGGCCGGCTCTGGGATGAAACCCTGGGAAGCGGGGGCTGAAATGGAGGCAAAAACGGTCAGATTGGCTTGGGGGGCGCCCCACACCGTGCCTGTGCCCAGCTCTGCCCCCCAGGGCTCCATGGGCGCTCTCCCTGCCCTCCAACCGGTTGCTGCAAACAGCCTGTCCGGTCCTCAACTTGTAAACAGCGGTGGCGGCTGCCAAAGGCGGAGAGATTTGGCTGCCACTCAAAGCAGGCAGCCCGCGGGCCGGGAGCTGCCCAGGGGTCCCGGGGATGGGAGATCCCTTCCCCCGCCGCCCCGTGTCCTAGCCCCACCGCTCACTGCTCCCGGCTCTGCGGGGCGCGGGCTTACAGGTGGGTGCGGGACGGAACGCGGTGCCCCCGGCTCCTCGGACCCCTCTCCCGCTTCTCCCATCCCTCATCCTGTTTGCGCGGCTCGGTGGATCGCCGCCAAATTTCCATCTTTAAAAGCAAGAAAAAAACCCTGGCGCTGGCTAGTGCGGACGGAAGAAATGACTCCCCCCCCGGGGCCCAACCACCTTCCCCCCCCGGTCCTCACCATCTTTCCTAGAAACCCCGCCCGGGTCCTCACCATCTTCCTCAGCGCTCCCGCCCGGGTCCCCATCACTTTCCCCAGCCCCCTCCCGTCCTCACCATCTTTCCTAGAAACCCCCACCCCGCCCGGGTCCCCACCACTTTCCCCAGCCCCACATCTCACCATCTTCCCTAGAACCCCGCCCGGGTCCCCACCATCTTCCTCAGCCCTCTCCCCGCTCAGGGTCCTACCACCTTCCCTGCCCCCGCCTTCCTCCCCTCCCTCCCCGCCCTGGTCCCCACCGCCTTCCCCCACCCTGGTGCCCACCACCTTCCCCGGCCCCCTCCCGCCCCGGTCCCCACCACCTTTCCCAGCTCTCCCCCGCCCGGGTCCCCACCACCTTCCCCGCCCTGGTCCCTTGGGATGGGCTTCAAAGCACACCCTCATCTGGTCCTCATTTCGCTGCCCTCCGGCCCTCTGGGGCTTTGCATTCTGTGCTAAAGACAAAGGGGGGCTAGAAAGAGACACGCCCCCTCGCCAAACAGCCAGGGTGCCCCCCACCCCGTGCCTCGCACCCCGCGAGCAGGGAACACGGAGAGAGGCGATGCACTGGGAATGGCGGGCGGGGAGGGGGTGTCCCATGCGCGCCGTCGCCCCCCCCAAAAAAACACTTGGCCCCAAACTTGGGTGAGTTTTTCTGCGTAAAGTTGCAAAGCAGGAAACCAGCGAAGCTAAGTGGCGGGGCGCGAGGCGGGTTCGCGACTCCCCCACCCCACCCCACTCGCGTCGGTACCCACGGACACGCGCGCCTGGGGAACCCCCCCCTCCCACACGCGTGGCCTCCCCGGCGAGCCGCGCCCCCCCGTCCCAACCTACATTGCAGGCTGGCCGGCGGGGGCCAGGCGAAGGGGTCCAGCGCCCCGAAGCAGGGGCTGACGCTCGCCTTGCGCAGCAGGCAGGAGCCCTGGTGGGTGACATCGAAGAGCTGCCTCGGCGCCACGGCCAGCGCCTCCATGCAGTCGTACATCGCGGGGGGGCGGGGGAGGGAATCCCCGCTGCGCCCCTCCCCCACGAAGCAGCAGAGGAGCGAGCAACAGTTCGGGGGGCGCCGGGTGCGAGCGGGACGCGCCTTGGGGGCGCCCCAGTGGCTCCTGCTGCCTTGCTGGGTACCTATTGCAAAGCGAACGCCTCGGAGCGAGGGGCGGGGCTTGGAGCGAGGGGCGGGGCTTGAAAGAGAGGACACATCTCCACACACACACACACACACACACACGGGCTATGGGACACATGCGAGCGCAATCTCAGCGCACACACACACACACACGGGCTTTGGAACACGTGCGAGCACAATCTCAGCTCGCGCGCACACACACTCATTCTTACCGTTCCAGGCACCCAAGGTCTCACACAGAAATGTCACACCCACACACCATGGTCTCAGGGTGTTAGCCTGTAACTGAAAACAAAAAAAGCTTAAAAAACAACTTGTAGCACCTTAGAGACTTACAAAAAATATAGCTCCTCTCATCTCCAAAGGGACACCTAGACAGCCTCACACACAATTCTAAGCAGTCAGCCTCCTACCCAGTTACAAACGCTGCCTGAGTGTTTTGCAGTGTCACACACACAGTCTTGCAGTGTCACCCCCAGCCTGTTTGCGCCTTATGCACAGTTACAATGTCACACATGCACACTGCCTCACAGGCAATTTCTTAGTGTCACAAACACCATCTCATGCTGCCTCAGTGTCTCACACAGTCTTACACAGTGTCACACAAACAGTTTCCTATGTGCATGACACAGTATCATGGTGTCTCACACGCATTGTCCCAGACAGTCTCGCTGTCATACACACGAGTGTCACACAGGTGTGCAGTCTCACAGTGTCACGCTGGCTCACACAGTCTCTCTTATACAACCAGGCTCCGCTTCAGTGTCATGCGTGCACAGCCTCACATGCGCACACCGTCTCAATCACAGTCACACAGTCTCGCTTTCTCTGACAGTGTGGCGCAGTCTCTCACATTGTCACACTAATGCCCAGACACACACCCAGTGCTCGTTTCCAGACACACCCTTTCCGCTGCTCCTGTGGGTGGCAAACCCTTGACTCCACGGATGCAGGTACAGATCTCCTTGTGCCAGCCTACTGCCCCCTATACACACACCCAAGCAAACCAGCTGCCTGCACAACCCCATCTGCCCCCGCCCCGGGTAGGGCTCAGTGGTACATTCCTGTGGCTTGAAAGTCTCCATTTCCTTTCAATCACAGATGCCTCTCAGTAAAAATAAGATACGCCTTTGCCCAGCCCCCTCCTTGCTGCCTGGGCTGGCCCAGCCTTCCCCCTCCCTGCTTTTCCTCCCCCTCCGCGGCCTGGGCTGGTTTGCCCTCCCCCTCCTGCCTGGCCAGGCCCGGCCTGCCCTCTCCACAGCTTAAGCAAGGCCAAGCCAAGCCATCCTCCTACTCCAGTCCCTCCCTCTGGCTGCCTGGGCCCAGCCTCCCCCCTCTGCTTCCTGGGTTGGCCCAGCCTCCCCCTCAACTGCCCCAGCGGAACCAGCCTCCACCCATGCCCCCAGCCTCCAATGTCCACTGTCCCCCACCCCTGCTGCCTGGGCAGATCCAGCCTCCCCTCTGTTAGCTGGCCTCGCCTAGCCTCCCACTTACACACCTCCCCTATCTACCGGCTGGGCTGACCTGGCCCCTCCCATTCAGCCTCCCCCCTCCTAGCTGGGCTAACCTGGCTCTCACCAGCCTCCCCTACTTTACTACCTGGCCCATCCCAGATCCCCCTCCCCAGGCTTCTCGCTCCACTAGCTGGGCTCCCCCCGCCCCGCAATCACTGGGCTGCCCTCCCCTCATCTCCCCTCACACCAGCTTTCCCCCTCACTGGCAGGGCTGCCCCCCCAACCTCCTCTCTACTGGCTGGGCTGCCCTCCCCATATCTCCCCTCAAGATGGCTGAGTTAGCCTTCTTCCCTCCTAACTCCCACTGCACTGGCAGGGCTGCCCCCCCTCCCCTGGCTGGGCTGCCCCCCCCCTCCACTGGCTGGGCTGCCTCCCCCCAGGGCTGGCTGGGCCAGCCTGGCTCCCTGCTCGCTCCCTGGCTGGGCCAGCCTCCCCCAACCCCCCCGCGCTCCCCTCCCTTTCCTTCCAGCAGAGGCAGAGCAGCCAGCGCTGCCTGAACTCTGCAAGAACCCCCTTTGGGTACAGTAACCTTCAGCTGACCCAGCTCCATGTCAACCCTTCCCTTCCCTGCCTGCAGCCGCCACACAGATCCCACCCGGAGCCGCCAGGACACTGGGGCCTCCTGCCTGCGCCGACCGAGCCCCCCAGGGCCTCAGCCGCCGTCGCCCCCCAACCCAGCGCCCATGCCCTGCCGCAGCCATGGCTCCCGTCTGCAGGGGCCAGCTTGGCTGAGGGGCTCAGAGGCTCCGGTTTCATCGATGGAGGCCCCAGGTCCTTGGGGGTTGGGGGGGGCAGGTTGTAGCTGGGTTGAAAGGTGGATTTCAGCCAAGGGCGAGTCAGGATTGTGGGGGGCAACATGAAATGGCTGTGCCCCAATGCCCCCCCAGCCCTGCGGCTCCTCTCCTGTGTCACTGCTCCCCAGCCTCACCAACCCCACTCTGTACCCTGCCAAGCCCCTCCAGCCCCATCAGAACTCTCCCCGGCTCCCTGAAAGGAGGGGAGAGGGGCATTCCCAGCAGCTGTGGGGCTGTGGCCCTGTGCCTCTGCAGGGGCAGCCACGTGGCTCCACCAGCCCCATGAGCAGGCAGATTCAGCAGTTTATAGTTGCCTGGAAAAAATAAACTGTCAGTGAGAGACGGACCCGCCCTGGGAGCTGGCCACTGAGCCAGAGGCAGGGGCCAGAGCCCAGTGCCTCCTGCCAGGGGGTGAGCATGTGGGGGGAGGGACGGATCTGCTCTTCCCAGCCTGCAGATCCCTTTAAGCAGAAAATGCTGGGCGATCTGGCGACCCTGCTCCCCGGGGGCATTAGTACTCTCCGCCCCCAAACTTCCCCCTCCCTGCCCTCAAACATCAACTCCCTGCCCCAGATCTTCAGGGGGGACCTCCTGTAGTCCCCACATCAAATGGCAGAGCCCCCACAACTCCAGTTGGTAGCAGGGTATGTCCAAATGGAGGGGCGGTATTCCCCCCCCCTCTCTGTTCCCCCAGCCTCAAATCCTCAACACACCCTGGCCTGGCAAACAATGTATAAAATGATGCACACATCAGGGCTGGCCAGAGATTGTATGTGTGTGTGCATGTGTGTTCATACATGTGTGAGTATGCTTACGTGCATGTGTGGGTGCACATGTACATGTGTGTACGTCACGTGTGTGCATGCCATGGGGGGCTAGAGGGACACACCCTGGTCTGTCCTGCGGCGGACCCTTGGGTGGGTGGGGCATGCCACGTTGGGGCTGGCGCGCTCTGCAGGGCCCAAAAGGGGTTTTCTTTTCTCCTTCCCTTTCAAATGCATTTGCTGAAATCCAAAAGGTCCCAATTAGCCTGACCCGCCTGCCTGGTAATTAAAACCAGAAGCTGCTCGGCACAAACCCCGGCTCTGTGGAAGGCCTGAGCGCCGTGGCGCAGGCCCCCGCTTCCCTCCCAGACTCACACAGACGCTATTAAGCCTCACAGACATTCCCTCACTCCCCAGGCTCAGAACGCACCCGCTCACACTCTGGAAGCAGCCCCATGTTGGGGGGCCTGTGCCAGCTAACATGGCGGGGGGGCGGAACCAGACTCAGATGGGCCCCTCCTGGCTCACCCCTGTGGGGGTTGATGGGGTTGGAATGGAGCCAATAATTTGCAGGGAATCTAGTGAATCTTGGCCCATGGCTGCATCGCCCGGAAGGGGGGGGGTTCTGTCATTCATGTTGCTTACTTGTGAGGACCCTGGGGCACACTGGGGAGTGTGACTGCATGGGTCACTCTTGTGCCAAAGGCTCCAACATTGGCAGGAATGGATTGAGAAGGAAGCATCTTGGTTTAATCATCCTAACATGTGCTCAGGGAGATTTTTGCTCTATTATTCACACTCGTGTTGGTGCGGCATGCATGTGCAAGTCGCATGGAGTGTCTATCATAGCACACGTATGTATGTCAGTGCGTGCTTGTGGTACCGCAGGCCTGGGGGTGTGGTGCATGTGCCTAAATGTTTGTATAAGTGCGTGTGTTCTTGAGTCAGTGTGATGCCCGGGTGTGCACACTTGTGTCACTGCAGCATCACATACAGGCTCTGCCAGTGCAAAAGCACATGTGTGTTTGGCATGTCAGTATGGCATGTGGCGACTCCTTTGAGTGATGCCTGTGTGTGGTGTATGAAGCTGCGCGAGAGGTCTGCATGTCCATTCGCATCATGCGTGTATGGTGTGATATGATCATGTGAGCACCGTGCACATGTCTGCATGCATGCTTGGTACACACGTGTCATACTGTTGTGTATTTCTGTCAGTGTCTATGTGGATGTGCTGTTGTCGCCATGGCTCTTCTGCATGCTCACATCTGTTCAACACATGTGTCATTGCCTTTATACTTGCATCACCGTGGTACGAGTTTGCCTTGGGCTGGTGCATAGGCATGTGTGATGCATGTGCTCATGTGCTGTGCATGTGTTTAGGCTGCAGAAACATGTATGTTTCTGTCAACCTAGTGCATGTGTGGGACGGGGTATTCACAATGTCTGTGCATATGTGACGTGTGCTTGTGTGCAATATCTGTATGGTGTGTGCACTCATGCAGTGCGTGTGTATGTGTGTGATGTCTGGTGGGGGGGGGTCAACCTTAAGTTTCAGGGGCAGCAAAGATTTGAGCTCCTGTTCCTGTTTGGACCCTGCAGTTTCACGGCTTGGTTCCAGATCCCAGAGGCCCACCACACACCTGCCTGTCACACCCCACCCCAACAGTCCCTGCACATGGCCAGGTGACTTACCTCGGCTCATTGCCCGCCCCTTCCCCCGCAGCCTGCTTCCTCTCTGCTAGTCACTCCCACCCAGCTGCTGCCTATGAACTGGGACCCCCAGCCCGGGGGGCTTCTTGCCCACTCCCCACAGAGCCCCAGAAGGGAAGGGCTGGGACTGCCTAGTAACAACCCGCGTGACTCTGAAAAGTGGGGTTGGTCAAGGGCCTACATGACGCTTCCCCCCATCCCAGCTGCAGGCAGCATGGGGACCAAGCTCCCCACCCCCGGCCAATGCTAAAGGCAATTAAAACGATTAGCCCTCTAACGTTTTATGAGAACCAGATGTGCTTGGGCCAGCCTGCGTGGGGGTGGGGCACGTGGCAGGCTAGTGAGATGCCAGCCCCAGGGTCCCCTGCAGCCTTCTCCCAGCTGGCCAGAAGCCCCCAAGAGCTGCCACCCAGCCACACAAAGAGATGCAGCCCAGCCTGTTCCAGATGCCCCGAGAGACTACAAGTCCCAGCGTACAATGCCTCTCCTCAGGCAGGGCACTGGGATGGGTGCATGCTGGGAGTTGTAGTCTCCCTGAGCTGTTCCCCCCAGTGGGGAGGGCAGCTGTGGACTATGGTGTAAGAGTCCTGTTGTAGGGGGCTGAATGGGGCTGGTTGCATCTGCAGGCAGCACTTTCAGAGTCACCTGCTGCCCTGTCACCTGCCACTCACACTCCTCAGCCACCCTGAGGGGGCAACACCCCATCATTCACGCCCCTCAGCCGCCCTGAGGGGGCAACACCCCATCGCTCACGCCCCTCTGCCGCCCTGAGGGGGCAACACCCCATCACTCGCGCCCCTCAGCCACCCTGAGGGGGCAACACCCCATCGCTCACGCCCCTCAGCCGCCCTGAGGGGACAACACCGTCGCTCACTCCCCTCAGCCACCCTGAGGAGCAACACCCCAGCACTCACACCTCTCAGCCGCCCTGAGGGGGCAACACCCCATCGCTCACTCCCCTCAGCCACCCTGAGGGGGCAACACCCCCTCGCTCATGCCCCTCAGCCGCCCTGAGGGGGCAACACTTGCTGACTCATAGGGTCACCTGCTCCTCGTCACGCCACAGTGGGGTTGGTAGTGTCACCTTCCACCTCAGCCCCCATGAGCTGGCTAAGGGGGCCCGGGTGGTGACGGGATGCCACTGGGAGGGGGTAGGCCCCTCACCCGCCCGCCAGCAACCAGGGCTTCCTGTCTGAATAAAACCCTGTTTGTTTCACACAGAGACTCTCACATTTTCCTTGAGGCCTCCTCCCTTCACCCCTTTTCTCCCCACTCCTACCCCGGCTACGCTGACCGTGCCAGAAATGAATCCCTCTTCTTGTGGGCGGCTGGCTCCCATGTGCCCAGCTGGCCAGGGGCTAAGGCTCTGCTGTCGCCCTCCCCTCCGCTGTGTCCCCTCCCCCGCCTCTGTGGCAACTTTTCTCACGTTACATCTGACAGCCCCACAGCCTCCCAGCTCCAGGAGAGAACGAACCCCAGAGCCAGGGGAAGGAGCAAGCCCCAGTGATGCGGAGATGGGGAGTGGGGGCAACAAACACACGCACCCCGGTCCTTGCACAGTATGGCTACATGCCATTGCTCCTGCCCCCCACGGTGCCCCCTGCTGAGAGAGGCTGGGCTGGAATAGCCGGGAGCTTCCCCCAGGGCCAGTGCTGGTCCCCCCCCATGGCGCCCCCTGCTGGGAGAGGCTGGGCTGGAAGAGCCAGGAGCTTCCCCCAGGGCCAATGCTGGTCCCCCATGGCGCCCCTGTGAGGAGAAGCTGGGCTAGGATAGCCAGGAGCTTCCCCCAGGGCCAGTGCTCCTGCCCCCCACGGCGCCCCCTGCTGGGAGAGGCTGGGCTGGAAGAGCCAGGAGCTTCCGCCAGGGCCAGTGCTCCTGCCCCCCTTCCCTCCCACGGCGTCCCCTGCTGAGAGAGGCTGGGCTGGAATAGCCGGGAGCTTCCCCCAGGGCCAGTGCTGGTTCCCCCCATGGCGCCCCCTGCTGGGAGAGGCTGGGCTGGAAGAGCCGGGAGCTTCCCCCAGGGCCAATGCTGGTCCCCCCCCCATGGCGCCCCCTGCTGAGAGAAGCTGGACTAGGATAGCCAGGAGCTCCCCTTCAGGGCCGTCCCCAATGTTCCCTCTAATCTTTTCTATCCATGTGTGGAATAAATCATATGTGCACCCAGGCATACACCAACATGCACCACCCACAGAAACAAAACACCTGGCTGTGGGTGCTGTACTGATCAGCTGGGTGGCCTGGGACTCTCTCCTGAGCGGCTGCACAAGCGCCCAGCTTCCAGGGAACCCTGGCCAGAGCTCCAGCTCTCTTCCCCTGCGGGGATGGTGATGCATGTTTCTGAGAAGCAGAGTCACTCTGGAAGCCTTGTGCAACCGAGCGAGTGAAATGATGTCATCTCTGCCCAGAGCCCAATCAGGGGCCAGGCCAGACCTGCTAGGCCAGTCCCTGGGGCTTGGTGCATCCTGTCAGCTGCCCCCTCCCCCCCGGGGTGGTTCCGGCAAGCGGTGCCTGCTGCAAGGGGCTGGTTTCCTAGCAGAGGGGAGGCTGGCATTTCCACTTCCTGTTGTGGTGCTCTGACTACTTCCTGTGCTGGCCGCATGGCCCGGTGCCACCATCCAGCCCTGCATGCCAGTCCCACCCCACCAGGGCACCAGCTGCTGGGAGTGACGCACTCGCTGTCTGGGAAGAGGAACCCAACACAGCTGGGTGGTCCCCGCCTGCCACCCTCACCAGGACGGACAGACGAACGATCCACAGTGCACATGTGCTGCATCACACCCACACACTGCTCACACTCAGCACCCTTCACGCTCCCGGGCTCATCAGTCACTCAGCTGTGATCACACACCCTCACACTCGTTCACAATCACAGCCGCATCCTCACAGGCACAGTCATTCGTGCCCTGACTCTTCACAGTCATACCACCACCGTGCACACCAAGCCCCATGGTGCCAGAGACACCCCCCAGTGGGTTCCTCATTGATCTGAGAACCTACAGCAAAGAATTTCCCTCTGTCAGCCAGGCCTCTCAGGCTGATCACAACTTCACAACCCGGCCCCCAGGGACATCTCAGGGCACCATTCCCTAACCATCACGCTTTAGCCCAGCCCCTTGCTAGCCTACACAACACCCCATGTAAACCCCAGAAGTCTGACCAACTGGTGACTTGACCCTCTCAGTCCACGTAGGGAAAACTGAGGCACAGAGCCAGGCGATGGGACTGGTGGTAGGCATAAGAACCTGGTGCTTGCAGGCTCCCTGCCTGCACTACTAGGCCATGCTACCCAAAGAGCAGAGGGTGGCCTGTCTTTGGCTAAGACACCCACTCCCCAATGTTAAACAGCTGCCAGACTCCACCTCAGAGGTGGCTGTATTTCAGGGGCGCTCAACACCCCCATGAGTCCTCAATGGCCCAGGCGATGGATCTGCCTGCCCCCTCCGTCAGGGTCCTTGGCTGGGGGGTCAGGCAGGCCCCTGCTAGAGTAGGAGGGCCCTTGAGCGGGCGGAGGATATGGGGTCCAGGGCATACTGATTATTGCTTCTGTTTGGGGGGGGCACGGGCTCTCTTCTGGGCATGCCCTGTGGGGAGGCGAGCGGCCAGGCCATCTCTGGTGCCTGCAACAGCCCAAGGCTGCTTCCCACATTGCAGCCCCCGATGCCATACACCAGGGGTGGGGAACCTCCCCACACACACCAGAGCGTAGGGGTGCACAGCTTAGTAGATTTTGTATCCTCCAGCCCCACAGGGAGCCAGCGAGGGCTCTTCAAGCCTCCGGGGCTGGATCCAGGCAAGCCAGGGGCCGCAGGTTCCCCACCCCTGAAACACTGCAACATTCATGATCCACGTGGTGAAATCAGAGGAGGAGGGGCAGCCCCATGAGCAGAGGAGGCAGCCCAGGGCACAGGAGGGGGGAGCTAATAATCATGTCTCACGTTCCTGAGACCCCTCCCTGTTCCCCACAGCCCAGTGCCCCCTGCTGAGCCCCCGCCCTGTTCCCTGCACCACACTGGAGTACTGGGACCATGCCTGTGAGAGCCCCCCCACACACACTGAGTCATCCCGCACTGGTTTCAATTGGTTTCAATTGGGGATCTCTCTCTCTCTCTCTCACTCTCACACACACACACACACACACACACGGCAGCCCGCTCCCCCACCCGAGACAGCTGGGAGCACAGCCCTGCAAATGGGCCCTAAACGTGTCTGACCGACCCTGGTTCACCCAGAAAGGGAGCCCTGGACCCTGTAGTGGGGATGGGACAGCAGCTGAGAGGAGGGGGTAGCTGGGGAAGCAGCAGCAGAGAAGCAGGATCTTGGAAGTTCAAAGTCGAGCGGGTTGGGGCGATGCAAAGCTGCATGGGCAGCAGGGTGATTCCCCTCCACAGAACCACCTGTAGGAGAGGGAATCCTTTCAGAACAGCTCAGCCAAGCTGGGCACCTGGGCAGGCAGGCATTTGTCCTCCCTGGAAAGCAGAGTGAGCTGGATCTAGCGGTTAGGGCAGGCAGGGAGCTAGGGCACCTGGGAGACTCATCAAGCAATACCATAAGAGGCAGAGCGCTGCTGCAAGGAAACACAGCATTGGTGTCCCAGCTGGGCACTGCTGCGGGGAAGCTCACAGCACTGGTGTCCCAGCTGGGCACTGCTGCGGGGAAGCTCACAGCACTGTCCCCCAGCTGGGCACTGGCAAGGCAGGGCTGCAGTGCACATGGAGATGTGTTGGCAGCCACTGCCCCTTTTTCCTTAACACCAGTAGCCAGCTCGTGGGCGGCGGAGGAGGAGCAGCAACATTAAGCCTGGAGGAGATGGAGATAAGGGGTGCTCAGTACTCCCAGGGCTGGGAGTCCCTCCCTCCCACTCCCAGCCGCCAGGCCAGGCCCGGCTCCCTGCTCCTGCCGGGCGTTTGGAGTCACTCGGAGGAGAAACTTTGCTGCTTCTGCTCTGGCTGCGCGGACAGCCCAGAACCTGGTGGGGGAGGGCACAAACCCCCCCCCTCCTGGAGGAGGGCATAAGGGGGCCACTAATGGGAACCCTGAGGCAGAGCTGTCTAGTGGCTAGAGCACTGGGTTGGGAATCAGGACACCTGGGTTCTCTCCCTGATTCCTGCTACTGACTATGGGTAAATCATGGTCTGTGCCTCAGTTTCCCCTCCCACCCTTGGCCTGGTTCAACTGTGGGCTCTTGGAGATGAGGACGGGGAGCCCAGGGGACCTGGGACTGGCATTTCTGGAGGCACCTCTACTCCAGCCACTACGGCATACATGGGCTGGAAAGACACTGAAAGTTAACATGAAAGAAAACAAACCACAGGGTATAGGCGGCTGCCAGTCCCCCCCACCCTGGGCTGGCCTCCCCCCTCTTGCCCCAGAGGGGTTCACTGAGAGGCCAGTATGCTTGGGGCTGGGATGCTACCAGCCCCCCCAGAGACTCACTACACTCAGGGCAGCCCCACATTTGGGGCTCGCCAAATCCCAGCTCCCAGGGATGCTGCAAATTGGAGGACCCCCCATGTCACACCAAACTGGGCAGCTCTGCTACTGGGTCACCTTGAACCCGCCCTGAGCGCTCAAAGCAACAGGGACCCTGGCCCTCCCTAGAACCCCCATACTGGTGTCCACGTCACTGCAGAACCTGCGGGAGGCGCTTTCTGCTCACTTCAGACCAAGAGATTTGGGGTGCAGGGAGATCCTAATCCTTGGATACCCAAAGCCAGGATGGGGGGAGCCCCAACGGGGGGTTATGGTCCCTGGGCTCCATTTCCTGCATCCCCCCTCGCCTCAGTTTCTCCATTTGCATACCAGGGGCAGGGAGAGGAGTTTTATCAACACTGCTCCCCATGTGTGGGGCAGGAGGATTTGCTGTGGCTCACACAGATGCTGCATTGTGGAAGTGCCACCTCTCTGGGCTGCCTGGAGCTCTTCTCAGAAGGCAGCTGCTTCTGGGGTGTGGAGAAGCCCCGAGGGCGAAGCGGAGGCACCAAAGCAAAGCAGCTGAGCTTCCCCACAGCTGCTTCCCCGCCATGCCCCGCACTAGCCTGCCTGCCTGCATGATCGGGGGTGCTGAGCTGGGACCCTCCATGTGGCTGCATCTGCCGGGGAGGCAGGGGGTGCCCATTTATACCCAGTTCAGAAGCTCACAGTGCTGCGGTCCCAGCCAGGCACTGCTGTGGGAAGCTCACAGTGCCAGGGCTGGGGGGTTCCCATTTCCAGTGACCAGGGCCTGGGAGCTGGGGCCAGACGTAGGAGATGGGGTTGGGGTGGCATGACAAGGGAGCCCCTGGGCTCTGGGCGGGGACACAGGGCGGGGCAGATGCTGGGGAGGCTTGAGGTGGGGATGGTGCTCGGTCGATAGCCCTGGAAGTTGGTAGCTACAAGGCACACGGGCTGGGCCGGGCACGTTCTGCACCGACCCAGGGGCTACAGGAGAGCACCCTGGGTCCCAGCTTTGTGCGCTACAGACACCTGCTCTGCAACTCACCTGGGAGCCCCAAGCAGCCGGCTCAGGGCTGGGCCCTGGGAGGGGGAAGGATCCGGGCCCATTAGCAACCCCAGCAGCTGGAGGGAGATGCTCCTGCTCCCAGAGCACATCCCCTCTCGCCAAGGAGGGACCAGAGGGGACAACGGAACCCAGGAGTCCTGGCGCCCCCACACCTCTGCTCTAACCACTAGACAGCACTCCCCTCCCAGAGCCAAGAAGAGAACCCAGCAGTCCTGTTTCCCAGCCCTACCCACCGGCCCCCTCTCCAAGCCACTCCTCCCCTTTGCACATCCAGCTGTCCGCCCCACCCTCCCTTGCTGTGACCCAGCCCGTAATCCCGGCGCAGAGCCCACGAGATCAGCGTGGCAGGGCAGGCTACGCTGCTGGCAGGGGGCAGAGAGGGGGCTGCCGCACCAAGCTCCGACTTGCCACTTTCCAGTGCTAAACCCCAGGGGTGGCGCTGGGAGGTCAGAGAGGAAGGGAGGGAGGAGGGAGAAAGGAAGCCAGCAAGGACCCCGGAGCCCAGAGCCCGGCCCAGCGGAGAGCTGAAGGGCTGGGTGGCGCCCGCCCGCTGCCTGCGAGGGGAGCACAGAGCCCTTTTCAGCGAGCAGGCCCCGCTCGGCAGCTCCCATCTGGAGCCAGATGAAATAATTCTTTCCAGCGGCGCTGCCAGGGCCGCCCGTCAGGCACTGATTAAAGCCGTCACCCTCCGTCGGCTGCGCAAGGGCCGGGGCGCGGAGAAGCCAGTGCGAGAGGAACAGAGGCCAGCTTGCTGCTCACGTGGGGTCTGGCAAGGGGGCAGGCGGGGCTGGGCAGGGCTGGGGGCAGGCGGATTCCTGCCCGCACCTCAGCCACGATTTTACCACTTTCCCCAAGTCCCAGGAGACGGCTCCGAGGCCACAAACTCCACCTCGCCTGAAAACAGCCCCAGAGCGACTGGGCCCCACGTCCCCACCGCTTCTCCGCCCCCTCCGCCCCCAGCCCCCGGCGCCTGCCCCCCCCCAAACGGCAGCACCACTCCCGACTGCACGGGCTCTGCACCCGGTGCTGCCAGCACCCCAGCAAGGCCAGAGCAAGAGCTGGCCCCACACCCTGGGGGATGGCAGCAGGCCCCGTCTTGCCCAGCTGCTCCATCCCCTGAGATGCCAACGTGCCTGCCCCTCCTGTGAACATTCTCCTGCCTCAGCCCAGCCCAGCCCAGCGCACGTGGCACCTGCAGCTGCCCAGCATTCCACAGACAAAGCTCCCAGCTGGGCTCCCACGCCCCGGCTCCCCGCCACGCCCCGGCTCCCGCCACGCCCACGCAGGCATGCCCCAGCTCCCCGCCCCGGCTCCCACGCCCACGCGGGCATGCCCCAGCTCCCCGCCACGCCCCGGCTCCCACGCCCACGCAGGCATGCCCCAGCTCCCCGCCCCGGCTCCCACACCCACGCGGGCATGCCCCAGCTCCCGGCCCCGGCTCCCCGCCATGCCCCGGCTCCCGCCACGCCCACGCAGGAATGCCCCAGCTCCCGACCCCGGCTCCCACGCCCACGCGGGCATGCCCTAGCTCCCACGCCCCAGCTCCCACGCCCACGCGGGCATGCCCCGGCTCCCACACCCACGCGGGCATGCCCCGGCTCCTAGGCCCCGGCTCCACGCCCACACGGGCATGCCCCAGCTCCTACGCCCCGGCTCCCATGCCCACGCGGGCATGCCCCGGCTCCCGGCCCCGGCTCCCACGCCCACGCGGACATGCCCTGGCTCCCACGCCCCGGCTCCCACGCCCACGCGGGCATGCCCTGGCTCCCACACCCCAGCTCCCACGCCCACGCGGGCATTCCCTGGCTCCCCGCCACCCCCCAGCGCCCTGCCCGGCTCCCCGCCATGCCCGGCTCCGCCACGCCCACGCAGGCATGCCCCAGCTCCCCTCCCCGGCTCCCACGCCCACGCGGGCATGCCCCAGCTCCCCGCCCTGGCTCCCACGCCCACGCGGGCATGCCCCAGCTCCCGGCCCCGGCTCCCACGCCCAC
>JAFJHL010000256.1:2885000-2900000 GCA_019425775.1 Rafetus swinhoei | reverse complement strand
GTGCGTTGAAGAACAAAGAGGAAAGTGGAAACCCAACTTCTCTTCTGCTCTGCCTGTTAGAAGAGCAGACGCATCCGATTTCAAATGTAATAAGCCATTTTCTGTGCTGTAACCTGGGGGTCCACTTTTAAGAACTCATTCTCTTGTGTTGCTCTGCTACAAACTGGAGTATGAACCATTGCCCACTGAGGACACGTTTAAGAGCGAAGTAGCTGTTGATTAAGAAAATGGGACAGCCGTGCTATATGGCTAGCATCTTTTTTGGCAAAGCAAAGGAAGAGATTCCCCCCGCCCCTTAAAAAAAAAAAAGAAGGTGTATTGGAAAAGTTTGGAAAGTTACATCTACACGCCACCGATTTGGGAAAAAAAATCCAGGGTTACACCCGAATAATACATGTGTGTTAGTTGTGCATGTGTTGCTTTCCCTCTCAAGAATACCACTGACAGATAGGAATAAGGGGAAGAAAAAGGAGAAAAATAATTAAAGGTGCTGAGACATTAGAAGTGACTCTTCGGATATTGTGTGCTGTGTTAGTGTGCTCTCATAAAAGAAATTCCGAGTCCACATTGTGTTGATCTTGTACAGAAAAAAAAACCCCACAGGGGAAAGCATTATGATCAGACCAAAATGTCAGGGTACATTATTTTTCTGAAATCGGGTTCAGGTTTTTTTGGGGAAGAAAAAGGGGGGTATTTTTCTCTTGTATTGTCACAATTCTGTGTTTGCTTCCTCCTCTAACTTTACGCGTAACAGTTCCATGACAAAACTCTCTGTGTAAACCGTACATTTCGATTGTAGAAATGGTAACGTCCCTTCTACCTAGGAGAGAAACTGAGTCTTAATATTGGAACCCAGAGCAGACACAAAGCACGTGCGAACAAGTAAATGGATGGTCCTAAGCCAACAGTTTTAAAACGTATCGTTTTTCTTTGTCTGCGGCATTAAATATGATCTTTTCTAAGCGTGGAAAGGGCATTAGAGTTCTGGATTTGGTTCAAGGCAGTCTTGCATAGAGAACGGCTATTTTCATAATCCTTTTGAGATGGACACCTAGGTTGGATCAGGTTTGAAGTGTTTTTTTTTAATATGCATGTTGCAAAAAAAAAAAAAAAAAAAAAAGGAACAAAAAATCCTCTTCGTGTTACTGTATAGTAATATCTCAGCAGGGGAAAAGCTGATTATTGCTCGTTTTAACTGTAATTATTTGACATTAGTGCTGTGATAATTGAATGATTTAAAGGATTCAATATCTGTGTATACGCCATTTCGCCTTTTCTGTATTAAGAGTTTGCAGATATTTATCCCTTTCTTCTAACTGCATGCATGGGGAAATATATCTATTCTGTAGATATTAAGATTGATTTTATACCAAAGACTACATCCCTGTAGAGAGATAGAAGTCTAACGTTAATATATGTTTAGCAACGCAACTCCAGAAATGCAATAAAAGTTAAAACCTCCCCTACTGGTTTTTTAATTATGATATTAGATCAGAAAGCAGGAGGATGGGAATTAATGGGCTTTAACAATTTTGTGTAAAAATGTCCTTATTTTTATGTAAAAAACATGGGTAGTCAAAAAGACACCATGCTGTTCGCCTTCATCTCCCTTCGTCTAATTTTGTTTGCTTTGTTGATAAACATGCATGTCCCTTCTGATGCTGTTTTTATCAGGGTAAAATATTGGCAATATTACTATCTGCGAGATTGTATCATTTTTCTTGCCTATGTTTGTATAATGCTCTTTCCGCAGCAGGTGTAATTTTAAAACCTGAAGGTTTTCTCTGTGACTCTACGGGCTCCTCTGTGTTTTATTCTTTGCTGCTTCTGGTGGTTTTGTGGGGCTTTAAGAAAAAAATACCTCCCGGGGAAGAAAAATATATCGAGAACTTAGTAGGAGCTTGTAAATTCGTAACAGAGAGGCTTGGGTTTGCTGATAGGCGCCTCCATTTTGTTGCTGTTCCAAGAAGAAGGGAGATAATAAATATATTATCTGTTTATTCTCTGCTTGTTTCAATTAGCCCTTCGCCTCGCCTGAGCTTGGGAAATGGCAAAGCAAGTTTAGCTTTCAGTAAGACGCATGGCTGTGGTATCTTTTTGGGGAGGAATCAACTTTGGAGCGGACATCTAGAATTTTCTGCGGGCTATCAAATCCTTCTGCTAAAAGCTGGGAGGCGTAGGTATTTGGGGGGTCTCCCATAGTCACCGTGTTATTTCGCCAGCTCGAGGGGTGTGTCAGATGATCTTTACAAATGATTAACAGGATCAAATCGCAGCTATCCGTGCGTGAGGGGGAGATGCGGTGCTGGAGGTTTGGGGTTTGGGGTTGGTATTTTTTTAAAGAAAGGTCACTGTGTTGGAGCCCTAGCCAGGTTAAGAAGTAGGTTGGTCTGCACAAGGCAGGTATAATTAAACAGGGCCTAGAACTGGCGTGGTTTGCATTCACATGTAAGCAATCGCCTACAGCTCCGACACCCCCCTCTCCATTTTTTATAAACAGAGTGAAGTTATTATCCTGGTTCTGTGCATGATTGTCAACCCATAACACCTTGGATTTCCTTTTTTCTAGTTTGAGTGCAACCGTGCAGCCTAAACCATAGAATCAGCAGACAAAAGTTGCTGCTTGGAACTATAGTTAGTTATGCTAATTACAGGGTGTCTGACAGAAACATAACAAATGTACAGGGGGACGTATAGAAATATGTTTCTGCGGGCAGTATACAGTTTTCCTCCTTGGCTTGTTTTCCTGCTGTTCTTTTAATTTACTTCTTTTGGAAATGTTCCCCTTTTGTTGACCTGTGCTTCATATCACACACCCCAAACCCAGATAACCTGACATGCCTTGGAAATTAGCACTTAGTGTAATTTAAAGATTTTTCCTCCTCTCTCCATTGCTCTAGACAAATTTCTCTCTGTGAAGGTTTCTAATGGGATGTGTCTAGTAGAAACCTGAAATGTTGGAAAGACAGCATAACACAGTTAAGGTAATTTGGTCTTGGGCTTTAATTGCACTTCGGAATTTATTGTCTATTACCCCCACCTTCTGACACTAAGGAGTCTGGAATCCAAAGTCATAACTTCCAACCAAATTCTTAGCAACAAAGCGGGTGTGTGTGTGTGTGTGTGTGTGTGTCTGTGTGTGTGTGTCTGTGTGTAGGAGCACTTAAACAGGTAAAAACTCTTCTAGAGTCATTTTTAATCGGAATGCTCATTTTCTTTACCTGTTCCCTTTCCCTCTCTTCATTTCGGTTTAAAATTAAATATTCCCTCCACAGGAAGGCACTTTTTAGACAAGTGTCCTCAACAATACCTTGTTTTGAAGGTATTTTCCATCCAGCAGCTTAACCCTCCCCTCCCCCGAAGAAATATGATATGAAAGTAGCCAAAGAAATTTGGAAAACAAAACAAGAGCCAGCTGCATTGGGGTGGGATTCACGAGTAATAGTTCGCTGAAACTGGCTTTCCTTTTCCACTGACTGACTTTACAAAGGTGAATAAAATGAAAAATAAAAGACACGTAGATCAGGGGATATTTCCCACTAGCCTTGGGCTATGTGCTCTACATTCATGCAATCAAAGCCATTGTGCACTTTTTTTTTCCATAAGAGAAAAGGGGGAGGGTATGGAAGAACAAAAGAAAGAAAAATTGGGGAGGCAGAAGAGAGGCGAAAAGAATGAAGGAAAAGGAAAAGATAACACGAGGAAGGGATGTGTGTGTGTGTGGGGTGTACTTTCTTCTGAGTAGTGATTAAAATCAACGCGATAGTCATTGCTCCAGTGTGCATTTGTGCTGTCTGCGTGGTTAGTTTCGTTTTCTTTATGAAGAGATAAGAACCCCGCACCGCAGGAGATGGCCGGGTGCGCGCGTGTGTCTGTGGAGGGGTTCCCGAGAAGAAGGGGAAAGTGGATTTTTTTTTAATACGAACTTGACAGTGTTAATTGAACCAAGTGGAAGCGGGGAATGCGTTTTTGGAGTCGCTGTTCGTCTGCTTGTCAAGGGTGGAGTGTTGCCTGCTAACCTCAAGGCCCTCTCTGGAGTTTGTCGATCAAACCCCTTCGCCAGTGTCTTCGTCCGGGTCGCCAGTAGCCCAGAGAGAGTTGCTATTGCTATTTCAGGGCGCAAAGCCGGACAGCTGCCCTGGAGCCCCTGTGTGGAGAGCGGCCTTAGGGTCCCCCCTCCCGGCCTTGCATTGCAAGAAGGAGGTGGGGGAATTTCTTTCTTTCTTTCCAATTGCTGCTCGCTGGTTTGTAAAGTTGCGCACAAATAAACGCAGCGTCAGGGAGTCGTGAAGGCTCGGACCTGGGTTGTGGTGTTGGTTTTTTTTGCATTTCCTCTTTGGAAATCTGGGCAAAATGATGAAAGCGAAGCTAAGCGATGGAGGGGCAAAAGATTTGGGGTTCTGTGGCAGCAAAACGGAGACACAATGGCTGGCTGCAAACTACACGAAGTTATCAGATGCACGACAGACACAAGGGACCAAAGTGGATGGAAATAATTTCGCTCCAAAAGGTGTCAAAACTAAATGTGTCAAGGCAGCGATCAATCAAATAAACAATGGCGTTCGCTTTCTTTAACGTCACAATACTATATATATATATATATATATTCCCCAAATGCGATACTGTTTATGATTTTTTGGTTCAATGCAAATAAGGTTGTTGTTGTTTTTTGCTTCCAAAATACTAGGGAGTGGAGGGGGAAGCAGTGTTAGGCAGCCCCCAGAAGAAATGATAGCTTCCCATCAGTTCAGTAGAGGTTATCTTCCCCTGAACATCTATCGGGGCATTTCTGGAAACAGGATCATCGCTCCTCGGAGTCTAGCGAGGACGGTCACAAATGTTGCAAGCCAACTTGGTTGGTCTTGAGTGGGCAGCGAATCGCTTTCTAATTCGAACGTTCCCTTCCGCTTCCAAAGCCTGTTCCCCAAAAGAAGCACATGTCGCAGCGCGGGGATTCAGGAGATCTTCTCCTCGCAGAAGGTGTAACCTAGAGAGAAACATAACCGAGCCCTGTTTCACTTCGCTGCAGAGGGACGTTGTGCCAATGGCACCGCTAAATGTGCGGGTGCTGTTTCGCTCAGCCACGGTTTGATTTGATTCTGCTGGAAAATGAGCTCTGTCTCTGTGTTTTGAACTGGGGTAAATTCTCCAAGCAGGCTGCTCGTGGAGTGAAAGAGGCTGGGAAGTGCAAACGTTATGATTCTGTGCAGCCTCGTGGAGGGGAAACAATTCTAGTTGATGGAGGTTTCCACGTCCATAAAAGAAATCTTGCCCTGCAATGTTTTCCTTTTGTATAACGCCAAAAATGCACCATTCACAACTAAATGGGTGATCTTCCCTGCTGGAGCGAAGGTTACAAGAAGTGATTTCACTTATTTAAACCCTGTGTTTGTGTAATCCCTGCTCCTGATGAATTTCATATCTTGGATATTTTGTCATTTTCCCTATAATTTTTCCACCAATCTTCCTTTGCGCTCCCTCCCCTCTCTCCTTCTGCATGTTTGTGCAGAGATACCCATTCTTTTGCAAAGCTCCATCTTCCAATCATTCATCCATGTACAAAAGACAAGATTCCTTTACACTTCTACGTTTTCCCATCTCAGCACATTAGCAATCTTCCATACTGAGTATTTCACAAAAATGTTGAATAGAGAAAGAATGATGAGGATAATTCCCCCCCCCCCCGAACATAAAAACAACCATCACTAGAGACTTTTGATTGACAAATAAATTGAACTCAATAGAGGCCAAAGGGGACATTAGACTCCTATAGGAATATTTCCCTTTAAGGACTCACATAAAGCATAGGGTTTTAAACGGACTGAGAAAAGATTCTGGGCGTGGGCGAGAGGATGCCTTCAGATTTCATACACCCTGTCCGAACTGGGATTTTCATGCACACACAGAGAAATCCATTTCTACTTACAGTGGCCCCTTCTTAGAATTAAATACATTTCTAGCACACATTAGGCAGGCTTGCATATATTTATTGATACCTTTGGAAGGAAGGTGCAGTTTGAATCTTCGCTCAGCTGAAACATGTGCTGTAACTTTCTAGGGGCTGGGGGCTTTTTATTTTTTTTTTTTAAAGCAACGTCGTATATTAATTCACTTGTGTCTGCTTCTTCTTCATGTTCGAATGTCCTATGTAACATACGGGGGAGAGGGAAAGCTTTCATGTCAAGTGTGTTCATGAGCCATGCAGGCACTGTCCATAGGGTAAGTCACTGGTGCAGTGTGCATCATCCACGGGGATATGCCCTTCTCTTTCTCTCTTTCTCTAGCTCCTTGTCTGTCTGTCTCGCTCTGCGAGGAACCACATAAGCTTCCGACCCTTCACTTTTCTTGTTCTTGCAAAAATGTTGAGCCTTCACCTTCATCTCACTCTAGTGACTATACAATTCGAAGGGATCAATCGCTCAGCCCAACACTAGTTAATCCACATTTTTTTAAATAAGTGGTTATTCTGTGTGAGATAATTCTTCTCCTCCCCTTCCAGAGAAATCCTCTAACTCCATGCTTCCAGAATCCACTGGGCGTGATCTGTTTACCTACCTGCCTTTCTCCACAAAAGGAAGGTTATTTTCTTTCAAAATGCAGCTCGAATGTTAAGAATTAAAAAAGGGGGAAATCCAGCCAGACCCCGCACTATTTCAATCAATATGGCCAAAAAAAAAAAAAAAAGTTTCCATAGATTAAAATAATAGTAAGTGTCAAGTGTGCATTGTTGCTTGCTGTAAATAACCAGGTTTCTTCATTCTCAGCTACTCCTGATAGCTGAAACTCACTCGTACAGTTTTATTTAATGAAAGACACATTTATGAACAATCAAATGATCCTCAAAAATTTTTATTGAAGGACATAAAAACATCCACGGTTACTAGCCGAATAATTCAGAGAGAGTCTGCAAAGGCTATCTTTTTTTTTGTTTGGGGTGGGAGGAGTGTTATTTTCCACTCATGTTTTTATAAGGTGACCTTTTTCACTCCAGAAGATAGTTATTAAAACTAGGTATGCATATGACCGAGGGATGTCTTGCTTTTAAGCAGGGTTGATGACTATACTTCGCTATCACAGATGACCAAAAAAGTCCATTTATTTTTAGGCTAAGCCAGCCCAAAACCTGTTTCTTGCTTGGGAGGTGCAGAAATAGGATTCCAGCCCAACTCACACACTTTGAACCGACCCTTTTTTACTGATATTCCATTTAATGTATCCATTATAGAATACAAGCTGCAGAAGCAAAGGACAGAGACAAATTACGTCAAGAAATAGTTCCTGGAATACCTTACCCACATACCTTCTAGGCTCACTAGTAGCAGAGCATTTTTTATGCCATGCATAGCGGGAGAGCCACCTTTGGCTAATGAAATGCAAGAGGCATTGCTTCTAATATCTGCATGATTTCGAGAGTTTTATGAAAAGCCAGGTCGCATAGTCGCTATTAGGGGGGGAAAAAAGACCTGCGGATTGATCCACACTGTATTTTTGGGTAAATACAATCACGTGAGAACTGCGAGCCAATAGGAAACTGGGAAAGACTGAAAAAATAATTACCTGCCCTGATTGTTCTATGAGAAGATAAAAAGTACACATGCAGTTCATACAATAATCTTATGAATGTAAAAGAGGGGGGAACATGTCGGCTTCTGGTCCCATAAGCAACTATTATGTAGATTCCTTGATAAGTCATGAAAATGAAGAGCTCTTGGCTTCTAGGTTCCCCGCCACAGGCTCCCACCCGGCAGCCGCGAGACCTTCTGGATTAGTACCGGACTGTGCCGATTTTCCATCCTGCAGTTTTGCCCCCAAACCGGCCGTTTTTACTACTTCCTGGGCGCCCGTGCATTCTCAGTCTTCCGTGGTTTATCATCCGTATACCCACCAGCCTCACATTGGGGCTGACACCAGGTATATGCGCACTTGGTTGGAACCCGTGTCTTTCCCTGGCTTCCCACCCAGCACCAGACATTACGGGCTGAAGCCGGACGCCTTCCCGGGCCGGAGGGCGGAATGCGGCCCGGTGGACGGTCGTAGTTATCCGGATTACATGTACGGATCCCCGGGTGATCTCAGAGACCGACCTCCGCAGACTATCCCCTCTCCGGAATCGGAGGCAGTGACTTCGAGCAAACACAAAGAAGAAAAGAACGAATTAGACCCTAGTAAGTTGAAGTCATTCTTGTTTACAACCGGGAAGGCATTACAGCCTCTGGTACAGTACTCAATAAAATGAAATTACCTTAGAGGGCCCTGTCCTAAAACTGCAGAGATCCAGGAAGACCCGGGTTGAAAAACCCTCCTAGTCTAACCTCAGGACAAAGTAGTTTCATTTTCATTGTATTTAAAAAACGAGAGGGTGCGGGAAGGAGAGGGGGGGATCGGTTTGTTTCTTCGGTAAAATATTCATAACCTCTCGGATCTTTCCACTCTCAGTCCAGAAGTCTTCCTTCTAGCTGAGAGTGAATTCAGTGGTAGGGGTGTGTGGGGAGAGAGAGAGAGAGAGACAGATGCAGGGATAAATAGAAAGAGGTGTGGAGAGGACTTTAAAAATACCCACTCGTGTAAATAGGCACAAAATACTCCAAACACGTGGGGAGAAATGAAAAGGTGATGGCTCTGGAAGCAGTGCTAAGGAGTGTAGATTAGGAAAGGGTAGTAGTTGGACTAGGAAAGCCATAAAGAATCTAAAGGGGTAGATGAAGGCGAATACTAAGATATTGGACCGAACACTTGGGGGCCGGGGGGTGTCTATCTGCTTTAGTCCAAGTGGGAAGAAAAAAAAACCACCTAAAACTTGAGCAATGTGGAAGGGTTGTGATTAGCCAGACGTCCCTTGCACCATTACAAATGCAGCCGTCCTTTTTCCATTCTAAAATGTTCATCTCAGAATGAGCATCTCTCTTAAATGGAGGTAGTTGCTTCGGAAAGGCGAGGCACCCCGAGCAAAATAAAGTGTAATTCCAAAACCGGTGGAACTAGAATAAACCTCCGGTTATGTTTGTGGGAGTGTGTATGCATGTACACACACAGAGAGACTCTTTCTCTCTCTCTCACACACACATACATACAAGCATGTCATGTGTTTATTAAGCCTCCTGGCCTAACAATCTGATGAAATGGTGATTTATAAATTATAAATTGTGAGTCAGTGGGTGTCGGTGTATCCCCATATGTGTCTCTGTGTGCATGTGTACCTAGTAGAAGTATCCAGATATGATTAAATAAAGTAGTTTTGTGATAAAATACAGAGCAGGATCAGGGGAATCATTCTCCTTTGCTAGTAGAAGGCTCTTTTAAAAGCCCAAAGTTGGATGAAGGAGATGATTCTAAAGATAAACTAGTGTATTTTTTCCATTCTAACAAAGTAGGGATGGGGCAGAAGACGGTAAGGTCCGTTACGTTTAAAGAGTGTATTTTTGAGCCAATTGATTTATTCTGTGACATCCTCTAGATATTAAAAAAAATAAGCCAGTCATTCCAGGACTGGTATGGTTATGGAGAAGGTATTGGAGAACAGGGGTTGTAAAGAGAGTTTATGGGCCTATAAAATGGTGGGAATTTTTACTTTTTATGACTATGTTCTTAGATTACTCCTGCTAGGGGATGATTATTATTATTTTAAACCCATTGCTAAGGTTTTATTTACAGAAACTTTTATCTGAGAGCAATAGTCAAAGAAAAGGAAATGACACCCCCAAAATAAACACATTAATGCCTTCTGAAGGCTACTTTAAAATATTTACCTGCTATTTCCTAATTGAACAAGTTTGTTCTCCACAAAAAAATAAGTTGGGTGTAAGGAGAGGGGGAGTCAGCTGTTGAAATTGACTATTTTTTTTTAATCTTCTTCCACAGGCAATCCCGTCGCAAATTGGATTCACGCACGGTCCACGAGGAAGAAAAGATGTCCTTATACAAAGTATCAGACCCTGGAACTGGAAAAAGAGTTTTTATTCAATATGTACCTCACACGGGACCGGAGGTACGAAGTAGCCAGAGTCCTTAATCTCACTGAACGCCAAGTCAAAATCTGGTTTCAGAACAGGAGAATGAAAATGAAGAAAATGAATAAAGAGAAAACCGATAAAGAACAGCAATAAAAGTTGGCAAAGTCAAATCAATGCAAGAGAAACGAGGGAAGGGGAGGGTGACAGGGAAAAAAAAGCTCTTTCTTTGGTTCGAAATGTTTCTGACTTTGAATGTGCTGATCGGTGTTTAGAATTAGTTAAACACAGCCAGGCGTTTGGAGCACCATGCTTTTTTAAAATGCAATTAAAATAAAATGATTTTTGGGTCCTTTTCGCAAATCAAAACAAAAAAAAAGAGAGAAAAGTACTTGAATTTTTTTTAGTATTTTATTTCGTAAGTTAAACTTATCCAGTGTTTTATTTTTTTAATTTCATGACTTTGTGAGTGCATATTTTGTACAAAAGAAAAGAAGGAAGAAGGCTCAAAAAATGTTCTGTCATAGTGTTGGTCCGGTGTACTTATTTGTGTATTTTATTCCTGTCTCAGATCTGTTCTGTAATATTGTTATGTTTCCTATAGTACCACAGCTCTATGTAAATATATACTTAACGTTACAAAAAAAAAAAAAAAAAAAAAAAGGAAAAAAATCCTCTTTTCACGCAGGTGTCTTTTATTTTAACTCCATTGGAGAAACAACAGCCAGAGTTTAGTTTGCCCATGGTATTCAACACTGTGTTCGGATTCTTAAAGGAAACCCCCCTCCTTGCATCAGTGAATACATCTCTGATAAAAATCACCACTGATAAAAATCGCAGGCAACCGAGATCCACCTTCTTACAGGAAGCAAACGAAGATGCGTGGAAAGGAAAAACGCTGCTTCCGCTCACAACATTTTGTATGTAGCAGGGCAATCACAAAATGCGTTTAGGTAAGGGTTATACGTGCCATAAATTTTTAGGTTTGGATAATTAATTGTAGTAATTTATGGCCCCGGGCAATCGAAGTATATGTAAAAGATTAAATATGTATGCTGGAAAAGGGAGCTGGCGGCTACATTCCTCTCACATCTCCTCGAAGGCTGCTCTTCTGTGCTATCAATGAGGTGCCAAGACTTCCTCTACTCCGTGCACCTCGGAGGACGGGAACGTTGCAAAGTCATATCGAATAGAGCTGGGAGGAACCCTTGAAAAAGTCAGGAAAAAAGAAAACGGGGGTGGGGGGGAGCAGAGAATTTGTTCGGTCTAAATGCAATAGGGTATTATTTTTTTCTGCCCCCCCACCCCCTTTTTCTTCTTCCCAGCGGTCTAGATTGTTTGCTGTGGGAGGTAGAGACCAATTCGACCAGTCTCAAACGGGGAGCAAGTTTGTGTCGTTGGGGTGGCTCTTGGCCATGTAAGTGGCGCAGAGGTGGCCAGGCGGCCCCCGCACGTTTTTAGCTTGCGGGAGACATGGGTGGGCGCTCAGAGGCTGCTGAAGGAGGGACAAGCGGGGGAGAGAAAGTGAAAAAAAAAACCCACCAAAAAAACCAACAAACCCACCCCGATCCGCGGGGGAGGCGCGTTCATAAAAGCCTCGTTCTAGGTGCCTTTCTTAATGAAACCCGCAAAGCAGCTTCTAATCTTTCTAATCGAAAGCAGAGCGGGGTGCTGGGGAGGTGTCTGTCGCTTTCTCTTCTCAACCTTCCCCGAAATGAAAAATCTGGAACCCATTACCCGCAGAGTGCAGAACATATCGCCCTTGACTATTTCTTTCTTAGCGTTTCGAGGGTTTTTTTTTTTTGGGGGGGGGGTCTTCTTCCCTTTCTTGATTTGTCCTCTCGCTTTGATGGCATCATGGCTTTTTTTTTAATGGGTCCCCCTCATCTTGAGCAACGTGGAAGAGGACAGCTTGGTTTATTCGGCGCCCAAACCCCTGTGCTTTATGTTTGGAGCCACTGCAATATGCGGGTTAAAAGGCCAAGAATGGTGCCCCCCCCCCTCCACCCCAAAATAAACCATCGCCAACAAATACAACTGACCCCCACATCTTGTTCATGGATATTCCCCCCCCCCTTTCTCCTCTTCTCCTAAATCTGTCCCCGCGAACTCGATTCATAATAATAATAAAACGCACATCGGTAAGATTTCTGGCCACTTTAGATTCTCCAGGAAGGAAGTTTCACCCCTTTTATTGGACAACTCCCTGCTTTGGATGGGACTTGGACATCAGATTCGGGCCCCTCTCTCGCAGGAGGTGGCTAGAAACTGAAACGCTTTTTTTTTAAATTAACGCTGAAAAGAAAGGACCCCTGCTTCTCAGTTCTGAACCCCTCATTCAACCCGCTCTCAGTGCCAAAGAGCCCCTCGGTCGCTTCCCCTCCCCCTCCTCCCCCGTCCTGCAGTCTTTACTCCGGCAAAAATGCCATTGGAGCTTATGGGCACGGAGGGATATGGCCCCTTTTGTCTCCATGGAGGGTTTTCTTTTGTTGGTGATGGGCTGTTTTGTTTTAAACCCCGCTGCAGTTACAGTTCATGTACAAGTCTGTATGCTGGCCCATAATTTTAAGTGTCATTTGTCTGTTGGGTGACTAACAACTCAGCGGGCTGGGGAATTGGAGAGGGTTAGACTTTCGAAAAGAACAAGAGAGAGAGACAGAGAGAAAAAAGAAAAGATACGGCGTGTTTTAAAAAGAGAGCGAGAGAAAGAGAGAAGCACATTTTCAAAACCCTGCGGTGAGTATGGCTGTACGTAAATGTAACAATAATGCTCAAACGGAGGATCTTCCTTAGGCATATGGCTTGCATCTCTGTGTATATATTTTCCTGCTTCGAAAATGGCCCTTTTGTAACGCACACAAAAAAGACAGGATACTACAGCTTTGAAAGCTGTCCATAGGTACATTTCCGCAGAGGGAGAGAAAAAAAAGCCCGTTTTACAACTCTGTCTCCCTGCTATGCGCACTGAATAGAACTGAACAAAACAGGACCACAGAACTGGCTAGACGTCTGGGTTTAATTGTTTTATGGTTTAAATAAGGTGGGTGCTCTTCTCTTTGAAACCGGATTATTGGAATGTTTTGTCTACAAACTACGAGCCACAGGCCCCCTTGGCTCAGAGGTGGGGGGGGGAACCATCCCCCTAAATTAAAACTGATAAAAGCACTGAACTTTGAAGGAGAGTCGGTACCCTGCGTTTGTTTGTCGAGCGTGTACACACAACTTTGGGGCGTTTTATTGGTTTTCTTAGCAGAAAAAGAAGGACCCCGAAATAATCTGTGCAAAAATACTGTCCTTTCGTTTATGAATAAACAGTCACTTTGCTCATTGTATTTCTAAGGTGTCATAACAAGCTAGATGGTAAATTCATGGAATTATTGGCTATAAAATGCCTTCTGGTAAGTTCACAGTTTAGTAAATCATCCAGTTTTCTTTGGCTTTCTTTTGGATGTAATCTGATGTAGATGCTGAAGAAACCGCTCCTTTTCCTTTTTGACAAAAGAGGTCTCTGTCTGTCTCTCTCGCTGTCTCTCTCTGGATATCTAGGGTAAAGAAAACGCGAGATGGCGCTGTTGTTCAATATTAGAAGTGTTTGGCCCATCAAATTACAACGCACCCTCTTGCACTTTTCAGGCCTCTAAAAGGTTGTAGGGAAAACAAATCAAAACAAATATGTATAAATCCCCTCACCTAAGACTTGTAAATTAACTGAAAACGTGTATCGGAAAAGCAAACACTATAAACTGTCCAGGTGGTAGCAAAGCTCTGATTCTTAGGTAAAATAGTCTTTCAATAAATAGGTTTTTTTTTAAAAAATCAGTTAATTATATCTGTTGAGACACACAGCCCCTCAGTCCAGCAGCCACTAGTAAATATATAAAATGCTTTTCGAGAAAACTGTTTTGTTGAAGTCTTTTTTTTATTCGAGGCAGCAAAAGGTACACCTTTTCAAAGACATGTTTAAGAAAAATGAATGAAGCCATAATATTTTTTGAGGGGGATAGCAGGATCAGAAAATTAAGAATAGCTCACCTCCAGGACAAATACAATGCAAATTCTAATCCTACAATACAGTCAAATCTAGAAAGATGTATTCCGAAGACTGAACGCAAGCACACACACTAAAAAAGGAAGGGGGGGAAAAAAAACGTAGACAAAGAACAGCACTTTCCCTGGACTGTAAATGTCAAGATATTTATAAGAGGATCAGAGAGTTGCACATTACTGATTTAATGCGCGGGCTTTTTGCATGGATCTTGAAGGTAAACATTTATTGTGAAGCCCTCATACGGCTCGATAAATGGTCTGCATTATTCAGTGTATTTTTGGGGCTCACACACAGGCGTATTTGGTTAAAATGCAGCTAATAATTCAGTCGCATAATTTAATTTCGTGAAGAGGCGATTTGAATTCTCAGTCATTAAATATATATCCATGTATAGAATGCTTAGCTACGGGGAATTTAGAAGTAGGAATTACGTCGATCCTATGCCTGTAAAATGGTCACATTGACTATTAGCTGATAATTAAGGCGCTTATATCCCCAGGTGCTTATTTCTCTTTTTAGATTGTTTTTGGGGGATTAATGAGACATAACATTTGCCCATGTAAAATTCGACATGCTAATTCTACCGTGTTCATCATGATTTTTAATTTGTCGATAATATTTTCTCCCGTTGCATGTATCTTTTCATTTCAGTAATGACCTACGACATGGTGGAAAACTTGTTCTCATATATATATATGAAAAAAAAACCACATTACAATTTGTGATCCTTTTGGAAAAAGAAAATACAACCTTTTGCATTCTTTGGGGTCACCTACTGCACATGGAAAAGGGCTGTTTTGTTTCTCCCTCCTGAAAAATGTCTGCTTAAAAAAAAGAATACACCGAAATTACAGTCTCACCAGATATTTTAACTAGTTCATGCCACTAAAATCAAGAATTGGAACGCTGGAAATATCTTCGGAAGTTTGGGTTAATATGTATTTCACTCTTCCACACTTCAGAGCAGTTGGCATTTCTTAGGTCATTCCTGAAATTAATTAACTC
>JAFJHL010000323.1:0-10812 GCA_019425775.1 Rafetus swinhoei | reverse complement strand
GAAAGTCCTCGCCCTCTGCCTTGTGCAGGCTGGTTCGATCCAACCATCCTTATCCCCTCCCTGCCACCCTCCCCTGAGCGGTACGAGGGGTCGGGGTGTCCTTGCGTCTTCTCCAGCGGCTGCGGTTCCGCCAGGACCTTGTATCGCGGTGTTCTGGCACCAGCGCACCTATGGTAGTTGGGCGCCTGGGTGCTTCAGATAGGGCCCAGGCGCCTTGCTCCGGGCGACACAGGAATTCTGGGCCAGAGCAGGGAATCGAGCCTGGACTTGCAGAGTAACAGGTGAGCGCCCTGTCCGCTGAGTGATCCTGGCTTGCTCCTTCTGCATCTCTGCGGAGGTGAATTGGGCTCGTTCAGTGAGAAGGTTTTATGTGTCACAGGGAGGATATGCAAATAAGGGAGTGAGTTTCCTGTTTAAATCTGTTCCCCCTTCTGCCCAGACTGCACCCGCAAGAACAATCCGTAGCCCCCTGGGTCTTGGCAGTGATCAGCCAGTTCCCTGAGAACTTCCCCCTCCAGGACAAGGGACAATGAGACTTTGGGTCGCAATTGTTTTCTTTGCAGCAGTATTGGAAGGTATTTTGTGCCCCTGATGAAACGACAGAGCCAGAAGCCCAGACAATTATCGGCTGTTTTTTTTTTTTTTTTTTTTTTTACCGGTTCTTATACCTTTATTCGCAGGTGCCAGGTCCCAGGAGCTGGTGGAGTCCGGAGGGGATGTGAAGAAGCCCGGAGACTCTCTGCGCCTCTCCTGCAAAGCCTCCGGCTTCACCTTCAGCAGCTACTGGATGCAGTGGGTCCGTCAGGCTCCGGGGAAGGGGCTGGAGTGGATCGGGAAATAAATCCAAGTTCATCTTCCATCAACTACGCCCAGGCCTTCAAGGGCCGCTTCACCATCTCCAGGGACAATCCCAACAACCTGCTGTACCTGCAAATGACCGGCCTGAAGTCCGAGGACACCGCCCGCTATTACTGTGCGAGACACAGTGACACTAGCCCTGCAGCTGCTAGTACAAAAACCCGGAGCTGCAGAACTTCCCGCATCTGCCGCACGGGGGCAGCAGAGACACGCGCAAAACAGCCCGGCCCGGGGCGCAAGGGAGCGAAGGCCAGGCAGGATACAACACGCTGATGTTGAGGATTAACTCTTTCATGTTCTGACTCCATTGCCTGGCCGAGCGCTGCAGCCTCCCGCAAACGGCTCCTCTCAGTGAAGCTAAAGGGGATCCCAGGGCGCGAAGCCAGGAGCGATGGGCCCCGTCTCCCTCTGGTTGCGCCTGCCAGACAATGTTTCTCTCTGTCCCTGCACAGGGCAGTGGTGCGGGTCCGTGCTGGACCGGGGGTTCATTCCCACCCGCCAGGGGTGTCCCCGTCCTAAGGGACCCTATGAGCCCCACCCCCAGTACAGCCCCCTCCATGCTCATGGGCCGGAGCTGCAGAGCTGAGACTCGCCCCAACTTGTGAATATTTATATTTCCAAAGGGGCAACCGGATCGATTGGTTCCTTCTTTTAAACAAGGAGGCGCCTCCAGGGTATAACACACAAACCGCGCGGGCTTTAACCCTTTCACTGCCCAGTCACGACCCCTGTTTACAGCCAAAGTCCCTTTGGGCCTGTGGAGCAGACACCGCTGTCCTGGGGCAGACTCTCCAGGTTCATATCGTGTCCTTATTCCCGGCGTCCGGTCCCAGGTGCTATTTGCGTGGGGAGGGGAAGGGCCGAGTCTCTCTCCGCCTCCCCCGCGAAGCCTCCGGGTTCCTGTTCAGTAGCACAAGAAGTGAAGAGCCCCTGATAGCACAGAGCTCCGTGTGCTCCCGAAAACGGTATGGGGGCCGGCCTGTCTGGTGCTCGTGTCTCTCTTGCTTTTTCCTACCTTTCTTCAGCCTTCGCTTTCTAGTCTGCTGCGGGTCTGGCTGCAGCAAGTTGCAAGCGACAGCAGGTCACGTGGGATATTTACCTCCCCCCTGTGTCCATGGACAAGCCCCACACACGTGTCTGTTCCTAGCAGCCCTGGAACCTGCTTCTCGTCGGATTCGGAAGCTCCTTGTAAGGATTGTATTATACCCCGTTTCACAGAGGGGGAAACTGAGGTACAGGGCACACAAGGGACTTGCCCGCAGTGAGACAGGGAGAAAGCCAGGAATCGCATCCACAACTCCTGAGTCCCAGCCTGCCGGCTCCATACGCAGCTGTTCCGGCGTGGCCTGTGCGTCTGACCACATCATCCCAGCAGAGATTTCTGGTAGCAATAAATAAACAATAAAATAACAAAAAATCGTGTCCCTCACGTTGGCTCATCCCCCTCATAGACACTTCAGGATGAGGAATGTGATTCCTTCCTAATGGCCGGTCTCGCTTTGAGTCTGGGTCTGTGCAGCGCCAAGCACAACGGGGCACGAGACTTGGGTTGGTTCGGTCTCTCAAATTCTCAATTTATTTTTTAGCTGGACAATCGCACGAACCCATTGCCCGGTACCGCAACACCTCGAGGGCTGATTTAGCCTCAGAGCCACGAATCTCTGCGAGGAAGAGAAGTTTCTTTCTCCTTGGCTCGGGCCAAGCCACCTCTGAGGGCATCGCCTCACTGCTGTGTCTGTCTGGCAGTGATGACCGGGTCGCTGGGCAGCAGGGTCGGCTGGGAGGCTGGAGCCACAGATCAGAGCTGCCCTTTGACAAACTCCTCTACAAATGAATTGACTCTGGGACACTCACAATGCACAGCTCCTGCCTCCCTTTATACCCGCTGGGAACCCGCATGCAAATCCCTGCCCGGGCCTACCTGGTTAAATACCAGCCCCTGGTTCCAGGAGCCACAGTCTCTGCCCAGACACAGACCTGCCCGGCACTACCCGATCCGGAGTTTCTCTCTGTGGCTGAGAACGAGAATGGAACATCTGCTGCTTTTCCTTGCCCTGCTCCGCCCCCAACTGTGAGTGTCCGTGGGACACGTGGAGGAATCAGGGGCAGACTCCTGGGTTCATTCAGTGATTAATTAATTCCTGACTCTGTTTCCCTGCTCCCAGGTGTCCTCTCTCAGGTGCAGCTGGTCCAGTCCGGCCCGGGGGTGGTGAAGCCCGGAGAGACTCTCACCCTGAGCTGTGCTGTGTCCGGTTATTCCATCGCTAGCGGTTACTACTGGAGCTGGATCCGGCAGCCCACCGGGAAAGGGCTGGAGTGGATGGGGCAGGTGTATCCAGCTGGTGGGGGGAGCACAATCTACGCCCCGTCTGTCCAAGGCCGAGTCACCATCTCTGCAGACACCGCCAAGAACCAGTTCTCGCTGCAGCTCCGCTCGCTGACAGGGGCAGACACCGCCACCTATTACTGCGCCAGAGACACAGTGACACGGAGCAACGTCGGGACTGGCACAAAATGGGAAGCAAATTTCTAATCAGCCAAACAGCTCCAGCGCTTGGTCAGTGCCCTCAGGGGTGGGACAGACAAGGACGTTGTCAGCTCCGGTTCTCCCCAGTATCCCCCCTCCGCTGGGCCTCCCACCAAGGAATTCCCAACCCCTTGGTCTGCACCCTGAAATGTGCCCCCAGGGAGTCACCAGGGCAGGGAGGAGCGTTTGGGGTAGCTCCTGCTCTGGGCTCTTAACCCCGGGGAAATTTGGCTATGTCTACACTGGTGGGTTACTGTGCAAGAATGGTCATTATTCCGGAAAGCATCCACACTGCCCACCCGTTCTTGCACAAGAAGATTTATAGTATGGTGTGGTAAGAGAGGGCATCTGCAAGAGCTGCGCTCTTTTCTAACAGGTGTAAGCCCTCTTGCGCAGGAGCCCAAGGGGGTACTTACCTGGCTGGGGAAATACCACGCTCAGGAAGGTGGTTTTCTTAGGGTGAGGCCCATCCATTGCACTGCGGGTGCGCTGATGCCTGAGATTTCCTCAAGTAGAGGAAACTCCACTGCACAATTTGCAGTGGGGACTGCCTGCGTGCTTGCTTTCCTGGTATTGATGCTGAACAAAAGATACTAATGGGTAGCAGGTTTAAAACTAACAAAAGAAAGTTCTTCTTCACACAGCACATAGTCAACTGTAGAACTCCTTGCCAGAGGAGGCTGTGAAGGCTAGGACTATAACAGAGTTTAAAGAGAAGCTAGATAATTTCATGGAGGTTAGGTCCATAAAGGCTATTAGCCAGGGGATAGAAATGGTGTCCCTGGCCTCTGTTTGTTGCAGGCTGGAGATGGATGGCAGGAGACAAGTCGCTTGATCATTGTCTCTGGTCCACCCCCCCTGGGGCACCTGGCACTGGCCAGTGTCAGCAGACAGGCTACTGGGCTAGATGGACCTTTGGTCTGGCCCAGTAATGGCCATTCTTATGGCGCCTCCCTGCAGTCCTGAGCCAGGGAGCTCAGCAGGAAATGCAATCCCCGCCCGGGGGCTGCGCGTTAAGAGTGTGGAGATGCAAATCGAGTCAGGGCTGCAGTGAGATGGTTCTAGTGCCTGGGAACTGAAGTGTCTTATTGCTTATTATTGTATTTTGTTATTATTTAGTGCTATTGGAATCCCTCAATGTTGCACCACGGAGATGGGGTCTGAAAACCGCAGCTTTCCTACAGCACAAGAGCTTTGAACAGGACACGGAGGAAGTTCCTGTCTGCACTTTGCGTCTCACTAATCATGAGCTAAGGAAGTGACCTTGATGTTGACGCTCACAGGACCCCGACCCCCGCCTCGCAGCTTCTCCAACCAGCACCCAACAGTGGTCCCGCAGCTGCTCCAAGGCACGAGCCCGGGTTCCTAATGGCACCTTCCGGCCCACATCCTCCTGCGCGGCAGGAAATCTTCCCTCTCCAGCGGGTTCCTCCCGGAGGCTCCGTGAACAAGGGCTCCTTCCCGGACACTGAGCCACTGCCCGGCGCTGCCTGGCCCCTCTACGCACGGGAGGGGGCTCCAGAGATCACCCCCCATCACCTGAGAATCACCAGCCGGTCACTTCCTGCGAGAGGAGACACAGTCACTGCGGGGAGCTGCTCGCTCCTCAAGGTGCGAAAGTGTCAGGAGTATCCCAGCGCCCCATGCCCGGCGCTGCATAGACACCCAGGCCGGGGCAGTCTGACTCCTGCAGCCGGGCCCTCGGGCGAGTCATTCAGATCCCCGTCGGGCGCAGCGCGTGTCTCTTATAAGGCGGGTTATGCAAATGAGGGAGTCAGGGTCCTGTTTAAATCTGTTCCTGTCTCTGCCAAGGTTGCAGCCGCAGGGACAATCCGCAGCCCCCGGGTCTGTTCGTTGTCCATGCAGTCCAGAACTCTGGTCACACGCTGGGACATACTTCCCACCACACACCACTTCCTGCCTAGAGATCTTCTCCTTCTAAACCCACTGGCTGCAATCCGCATGCAAAGCCCCGCCCCGGGACTTCCTGTGTAAATTCCAGCCCCTTGTGCTAGGAGCCTCCGTCCCTGCCCAGACACAGACCTGCCCGGCCCTGCCCGCTGGGTGTGGGAGCTGCACGGCCACGGGCTGCAATGGGTCGGGCGCGTCCATTTCTCCGGGGACTCAAACTATGCGTCGGCCCTGAAATCCCGAGCGACCATCTCCAAGGATGACGCCAAGAACGAGTTTTACCTGCAGCTCCGCTCGCTGAGCGCTGGAAACACCGCCACGTATTACTGCACCCGCTGGGACCCACCGTGATACGCGCCGCGACAAGATTCTGTCTCTTAAGAACAGGAGAAGGGCCCGACTGGGTCAGACCAAAATCCCTCTAGCCCAGTGTCCTGTCTGCCCACAGTGGCCAGTTCCAGGTGCCCCAGAGGGAATGAACAAAAACAAACCTGCCGGGACAGGCCCTTGGGGAGTTTCCCTCAGTGAATGAAAGCGACAATGACATTGTGGCTTTTCCTTTCCCTGTTCTCGGCCCCGGCTGTGAGTGTATTAGAGAGCGGGAAATTGGGGACTGGTCCAGAGATTCATGGGCTGGCTCATTTCTCTTGTGGTCTCCTTTCCTTTTTCCCAGGTGTCCTTTCGCAGATGCAGCTGGTTGAGTCCGGCTGGGCCAGGCGAACCCCGGAGAGACCCTCACCCTCAGCTGTGCAGTCTCCAGGGTTTCTGTGACTAGCAGCAGCTACATGTGGGAGTGGGTCCGGAAGCTTCTCGTTAGGGCTGGAGTGGGTGCGGCATAGTGGGGTGCTGTCTGCTCTATAACCGCTCTCCCTGCCCGGGATGTGAGATTCTCATTGACTCACCCAAATGTGTATTAACCCAGAGAGAGAGACCAAGGGAGGAAGGCGGAGACCAGCACCTGGCTGGGGGGAAGGGCCTGGCAGTAAGGCAATGCTCTTTTTTAACATGTGTAAGCGCTCTTCCACAGGAACTCTTGCGCAAGAGGGCAGTGTGGATGCTTGGCAGGGATTTCTTGCACAAGAAAGCCCATGGCTGTGGCGGTGCATTGGGGTTCCCCCGACTCCTGCACTCCCGTAATGGCATGAACAGACTGGACCAGCCAGTAGAATAGAGGGAGTTTATTGCTTCTTCAGGATACAGCACAGCATAGATGTAATCCGTTTACAGGGTGTGACGACGCATCGGGGTCCCCTGACTCCAGCACCCCCGTAATGGCACGAACAGACTCCACCAGCCAGTAGAATAGAGGGAGTTTATTGCTTCTCCAGGATACAGCACAGCATCTGTCATCTGGTTACAGGAACTGCAGCTAAGAGGCCTCAGTGCCCCCCTTGGAGATGGGGGGTGGCTGGGCCCTACAATCCCAGCCCACTCCCCAGCTCCTTCCCTAGGCTGTCTCCTCCATGCTCCCAGACAGAAACTAACTAACCCTCTTCCAGCCCTGCCCCCAGCCAGGGGCGGCATTCCACCTTCCTTTGTTTCTCTCCTGGGGGTAGGTGGTCAGACAGGTTTGAAGACCCCTTTGCATAATGACTCACCCCTGCCCTGCTGGGTCGTGCTACAGACAGCAGAGGTCGCCCACAGCCCCAGCAAGGTCCCAACACTAGGTCACACATGGAAAGAAGAGGCTAAGCTGGGGCCTAGGGGCAATGGACCTTAACCCTAGGGCTGAGGCATCCTGTCCCTGGCCGCTGTAACCAGATTACGTCTGTGCTGTGCTGCATCCTGGAGAAGCAATAAACTCCCTCTATTCTACTGGCTGGTGGAGTCCGTTTGTGCTGCTATGGGCCCGCAGGAAAGGGGGAACCGGACTGGGTCGTCACAGAGGGTAGCTCGGATATATCCACACAATGGGAACAAATGGTTTGCCGGATCTGTCCAAAGCCGGACCGGCATCTCTATAGACACGGCCAAGAACCAGGTCTCCCTGCAGCTGGCCTCCCCTCGCACCTGCAGGCACCGCCACCTATTACTAGACACACTGTGACACAGAGCACAGCGGGGCTGGTGCAACAGGGGAGGCGGGTTGTCTGGAGTCACTGGGGCCCGGTCACACTCAGTCTGCATCAGAAGCGGGGGGAGACACTGGCCGAGAGGGGGCCGGGGTATCGGAGCGGGAAAAGGAAAGAAGGAAAAATCCGCTGGCTGCTACCTCAGCTCCTCATGACGCATACCGAGCCCAGATCTCTCGGGGCTCAAGCAGACAAGCAGCCCCGTCCCCTTCCTCGCTCTGAGCAGCGATCACAGAGCCCTGCTGGGCACTGGCTGAAGAGCGCAGCGCTGCCTTCCTCCCCGAGCAGCATCGCCAGCCCCAGCTCACGAGGAGCAAAAAAACCGTTACCCAAACCTTAATGAAAAAGAGAGCAAAATAGTTCCCAGGCTCACCAATGGGACAGAGCCACAGAGGGGCAGCAAAGCGTCACGTTTGAGTACGACGCTGGAATCCCCATTTATTCACGTCACCTTCAAAACGGGGTTGTCAGCCCAGGGGGTCCTGGTGCCGTTTCGAGGTGACAACCCTGCTCCGCCCACCCAACGTGACCCACCTCCAGTGAATGCAATGAAAGCGCTCGGAGCCCATTGACAGTGACAGAAACCCTCCTGCCAGGGTGTGCTTATGGGGGGGAGGGGGGAAGAGCAGCGGACAGGAAACCTCCAGAAACGGAGCCCCTTGTCCTTGGGAATATCAGGCTGAGATCTGCTAGGGGATCTGGGCGCCAAGATCGCCCTTATTAAGGCAATAGAGACATTTAACCGCCTGCCTAGCGACCTACCAGTGCCTCTCATTGATAATCAATAACCAATAAGCAGACGTCAATAATCAATAACGATTGAGTCTGGGACGCATCAGGCGTAAGTGTTTCCGGGTTGGAACAGGGAAGGGTGCACGAATGAACGGACACTAGAAACTGAGACAGGCAGGAGGGTGTGAAAGAGTTTAATTCACTGTGGCCTTTTAAGGTGAGCGGGCTCCAGGCTGGGGTGAAGGGGTTTTCAGTGCGGGAGGGGGCTCAGGGCTGGGATAGGGAGCTGGGGAGCGAGGTGGTTCACGCGAGAGCTCCATGAGTCCCAGCCAATGGGAGCTTTGGGGGCGGAGCCTGCAGGTGAGGGCAGAGAGGGGACAGCGCTAGCTTGGCGCTCGGGGATGCGGCTCCAGCCCTGTCACGCGGTCTAGGGGTTAGTGGCTGCAGCCCAGGGCCCCAGGATAAGGGCCGCCTGCAAAAAGATCTGCACTTTTAGTGGCCGGGTAATGTCTCTTCTTCCCCCAGCCCAGGGCAGCCACGGAAGCACCTTTCTTAATCTGGGACTGGGCGATATAAATTATAATATTCGATATAAATATTTATCCGTGTCTCTATATGTCCCTGGTCATTCAGACTGTGGCTCTGGGGCAACGTTGGTCGTTAATTCGCCTCCTGAATCCCTGAGCGCTGTCCCTGGTGCGAGCCCTCCGGGACAAGGTTTCACACCCTGCCCAAAACTCCCCACGCCACTGTGTGTCCCAGCCCCGCTCCTGACCTGCCACAATCCCAGGCCTCCTTCGGCTACAGCCCAGAACTTTCCGGCCTCCCAACTTCCCTCCCTCCCGCTGTTCGCTGCTGTGACTGGGGCAAATCCAGCCTGGCTCGCTCTGCCGGTCACACGGGGCGGCCTCTCGGCTGGACAGACCCAGCCAGGGGAGCCGGCCCCCAATCTCCTGCCCTGAGCCCCCTTTGCACAAATCCCGCCCAGTGACTGACTCCTGCTGCTTCCCTTTGCCGCCTTCGCCTGCGGTTTGTGTGAGCCCGGGTCACCCCGGACTGATTCCAAATCCTCATTTCCCGCCCTCGCCTGGGGAGAGGCTGCCGGACACATTGCGCCTGCCAGCCCCTTATTTGTAGCCTTCCAGTGAGTGACCCAGCCCCGTGCAACCCTGTGACCTGACCCTTCCAGGCACCGACCTCCTGACCCGCTGTCCGCATGGACAGGACCTCGGAGACCCCTCTACGCAACGGGATAACTACGTGACAATCGGGCCCTAAATTCAATGCCGGGGAACCGGGCTCGAACCCGACAGCTGCTTCTCCCTTTAACCCACCTCCCTGGAGCTGGGCGCTGCACAGACACAGCGGGGCAGAGTCTGACTCCGCCCTGAGCCCCGAGCCAGAGATTCAGAGTTAAGGGAAGGAGGTTGGGTCGGTTATAAGCAGCGGGCCATGCAAATAGGGGGGAGAGGTTCCTGTTTAAATCAGTGCCTCCCTCTGCCCAGCCTGCACCCGCAGGGACAATCCGCAGCCCCCTGGTGCAGAGCAGTGACCAGCCAGTCCCCGGAGAACTTTCCCGCAAGCAGCAGAGACAATGAGACTTTGGGTCGCAGCTGTTTTCATTCTAGCAGCTTTGGAAGGTATTTAGTTCCCCGATGAAGTGGCAGAGCCAGAAGCCCAGACAATTCTCGCTGGTTTTATGCCGGTTCTTCTAACGTCCCTTTATTCGCAGGTGCCCGGTCCCAGGTGCAGCTGGTGGAGTCCGGAGGATGTGAAGAAGCCCGGAGACTCTCTGCGCCTCTCCTGCAAAGCCTCCGGCTTCACCTTCAGCAGCTATCATATGAACTGGGTCCGCCAGGCTCCGGGAAGGGGCTGGAGTGGATCGCGTTTATTTATAGTGATGGGAGCCCACAGAACTACGCAGACTCAGTCAAAGGCCGATTCACCATCTCCAGGGACAACTCCAACAACCTGCTGCACCTGCAAATGACCGGCCTGAAGCCCGAGGACACCGCCCGCTATTACTGTGCGAGAGACACAGCGACACGAAACCTATTGATGGTCCTGCAAAAGCCAGGCTGCAGAACCCGCGGCCGCCACGCGGGGCAGCAGAGACACAAAGAACCGGGCGCTGGGCACAGAACGGAGAACAAACTTCGGTGGATGAAATACAAAGCGCTGAGAGATGTTAACCCTTTCGTTGCCTAGAAACGCCCCCTCCTCCCCCGTTTGCTTCACGGTGTTCCCCTGGGCCTGCGGGGCACACATCGCTGGCTGCCTCAGCCAGTCCCGTTGAGGCGGGAGCCCTGTTCCCACGGCCCGGCTCGGCTTGCTGATCGGGCACTTTCACTGATGTAAACCGGGATTCATTGGACGCGTTCCAACGTGGCTCCTGCGCTCCCCTTCCCCCACAGAGACCCGGGCCCAGCTTCCTCGGAGCCACCCCGGCCCGGCAGAGAAGGTCCCCCGTGGCCTGCGCTCTGCAGCAAGTCCCGCAGAGAGGTGACAGCGGTTCCTTCTGCCCCTCCGCTCTGTGCCAGCGCCCGTGGGGCGGAGGGTGACGGAAGGAAACACGCAAACAGTCCACAGTCAGTTATCAGAACCCTTAGGAAGCAAGAGTGTCTGGACACTGGATCTATTTAGGACAGCAGACGGGGAATTGAGTCCAGTTGTGCCCCTGTGCCTGTTACAGAACAGGAGTGATTGTCCGCA